>JABXJD010000099.1:672500-677500 GCA_013375575.1 Percina caprodes | reverse complement strand
CTATTTACTGTCTGGTAAGTGTTTCCATTCAAGACCTTTTTGTGCTGTGTGTGCCCTGAAGTGTGAATTATACGGGTGTGTGTCCATTGTTAGCGTCATTTCCGCTTCCCATTCATTTCTATGGGAGCACCCGTGCAATGCATTCTGGTAGAGTCACCCTCTCCCCATTTACATGTCTCCAGTCTACTGGAGAATGGAAGAGAACACTCAGCAAAAGTTGCTACTTCCGCAGATACCTAGTAAATTAATATTTTTGTTGAGTGAAATTGCGTCCCCGTCTCCGCTCTGCTCTGAAGCAGTGACGCAGCGGTACTCGGGCACATCTGTGTGTGGGTTGGATCCCAGAAGGCAGGGGGAGGGGTTAGACGGAGGCCCAAGGATATTCTACTTTAAATCTTGCTAGCTTTTCAACATTACCAAGCCTGCCTTTAAACTTATGTTGAATAATGCGGGATTTGAGGATAATGCTGTGTTATGATAATATTGTAAATATAATGTGACAAACAATCACACAAACCAGAAATTAAGGCCATAGTGCAATGAAGACTCCAGACAGATGCAGAGTCACCAGCTGAGTACAGTCTTTAGCATCTCTCACTGCCCTGCTAAACCTGTCTGTTTACCTGAATCCTTGCCTCTTTACCTGTCCTTGTGCCTACTCCTCAACGGCTCTTCCTTTAGCAACCTTAGCTGTCTGAGTTGTACCTCACCCGGGTTCGTGATTGTATACAACTGTCCTCAAAGAAGCTGAAACATTACTCCAAAACCTTTGTGTACTCATCCATACTAATATTATGGTATTACTCCTAGATTCTGCCCAGTCTTTTAGTTTAGCCCCAAAGTTAGTATCAACTTTGGCCCAGGCTCTGAAAACTTAGTTGGCTAAACTTTGAGGTGGACCAGCTATTTTCATTTTAGTAACTGGCCACTCCTCCAAGTTTTGTTCTTCTTAGAAAGAAAGAGAATATGCACATTTCTTAAAATGTTGAACTATTAATATATGCTTTGCATGGATTGAATCACACTTTTAAATGTTTTTGTTTTTAGATTCAGAAAAAATGTTCTTAATTACAAAATATTGATTTTAATATAAATAGTTGAGTAGTATCCTTGATAATATGAGTGACTAGAATGAGAAGCAACTGAGTATGTAAGTATGGAAATAAACAAACTAAACATTTAACTTGTTTAATTTTCTCATCGCCATCATAGCCTTTTAACCATATAGTATCAAACATGTGTTAAACACTACACTTTTAAACATTCAGTTTCTCTGGGACCAAATTTCCTTTGGGGTTTCACTACATTGAATACCTGTCACTGTCATTGAAACAATGTGGCTCGAGCTAGTTATTGATATACTAAAGTCTAATTATACCACTTTATGTAGTTGAATATGTGTGTAGTGAATATGATGATTGTGTCCATATAAGTTGTGTGTTTGTGTCTTGTAGATTCTGTCAAACCTGGTGATGGAGGACGCCCTCCCTGAGTTGAGGGAGCTCATCTCCCCACGGTTGAAAGGTAAACTACACGAGAGGCAGAGAAACTGGATGCTGGTAAGAAACTACTTCACACACATTCTACTTAGATTTTGGGAACCAAATAAAAGTACATGTATATTTAAAGCAAGTTTCAAAATCATTTCGATCCTACAATGACTTGTATTAAGGATAATGTAACTTCTGGCTGGCGAGTTGTTTCTCCCAGAAGAAGTGCATAATGCCCTAGCACTATTTTTGGTGAACCTGGATCATATTTTATGGAGAAAATGTTTTCTGGTTTTCCCTCTGATGTCCTCCGACTGCTCTGCTTCAGCTCTTGGTGATCTATGGAGTTTCCAGATGCACAGAAAGGACATGAAGTTCTTTTTTTGCCACAATCTTGATTTTAAAGTGAGCAACTGAAAAGAACCGGAGGTTTTTCCTTCAAATATGTGTTTCGTGTGTGTAGATTAGTGATGCAGTGTATAGCCAGGTGCAGGGGCTGTGCCAGGCCCAGTATGAGGCGGTGTTGCAGAAGTGTGAGGCGGCCTGCTCCTCTCTGGAGGCCTCCATACGAACAGACATGGACCAGATCATCACCTCCAAGGAGCACGTCACCAACAAGATCCGAGGTAAGTGGGAGACTAGGTATTTGTACTTTATTAAATAATTTTCCAGAGCTTCTTTTATTTATTTTTTAGCCCTGTTTTATGCCTTTTCTAGGCCATCTGTGATGGTCTAACTGATTGAAGTTATTCTTTACTGCTAAATGACAGGTATGGAGTCTGGAGTGTGCCACCAGAGTGATTGCAGACTTATTATAGGCAGAACCTGATTAAATGAAAAGTTTACACCAGGCAGACTGTATTTTTTTTGGATTTGTATTTTTTACACATCCATCTTTACAACATACGCCCGTGTTTGGCGTCAGTGATCCTCAATAGTTTAATGTCAGACTGCATCAAAAAGCTCCACTGTACAAAATGCTCTACGAATGCGTGCACGTCCTTAAATTAACTAGACTTGACTAGTAGTGATATAGTAAACCAGTACATGGAGTAACAAAAGCCTTTAAAATTCTTTGCAGTTCCAAAATCAAATCAAATTATTTCATAATTTAAAGAAACCATTACCAAACAGAATCTGTACTTTTTGCTTTATTTACGCTAGTTTATTAATGCATTGTTTAAATGCAAAATGAATTAGCCAATTTACAATTGTTTAAAAATGACACAATTACCTACCTGCAAACATGCAATGGATGAACATTTACAAACATTTCTCATCTGCATAAGCTACTGACTGCTCTGCATTTTTACTAGTAGAAGTAGTTGTAGTCTGGCCGCTCATCATTGTTACACATCGGAAACTAGGTAGACCAGCAGCAATCCTCACATTGTTAACCTATAGAGGAAGATTTTAGCTGCAGCTGTATTGCTAGTGCCATTTGTAAGAATCACCGAGACTAGATGACAGTAGTAGCAAACTGAGAGTCATCAAACAATAAAGAAACATTATGCAAAGAAAGAGCAAGCCACAGAATAAAACACTGGAACATGTCATGTATAAGTGTGATTTTGAAATTCTTTTATTATTGGCTGATATACAATCTGACCCCCCTTTTTTTTTTTTTCAATGAAACATGCATAAACTCAGACTCAATGTCCCTTCCCTGACCCACTCACTTACAAACTAAGAAAGACCCTACTTAAAAAAAAAAAAAAAAAAAGGGAAAAAAAAGAGGCAATGTAGCTTATCCTGACAATCAGTGGTGAATTAATTCAGGTTAGATGTGCTGTATGAGTTGGCAAGGTATCCATTAAGGCCAAATAGGAGTGCCAAATCTCCAGAAAGCATGAGTTAATTTCTATTTTAGCATAAATGATCCATAAATGAGTCCTTTGTGGCTGAATTTCCAAGTCGCCTATGCACTTTGTTGCTTATAAAATCAATGTTTGTAAATTTATACATTACTGTGCCTTTTCATCTTTCAAAATTGATACACTCGGGTGCCCGGTTAGCACAGTTGGTTGAGCGCACGCCCATATATAGAGGTTTACTTCTCGACACAGCGGCTGCGGGTTCGACGCCGACCGGCAGACGTTTGCTGTGTCTTTCCCCTTCTCTCTCCCCTTTCATGTCTTCCGCTGTCAAAATAAAGGCCTACATGTCTTGTCTCAAATTATGACCCTACATATTTACCCCCCCCCACCCACTCTTGTGTTCCTTATTCCCCCACAGAGGTGGTTCTTCCCAAGGCTGAGAAGCTGCTGAAAGTGAGCATCCAGCCCTATATCAGCTCCATCCTGGATGCCCTGATGGAGCCGACCAGCCGAGGTTTCTCTGAGGTCCGCAATGTATTCTTCAGAGAGCTGGTGGACATGAGCAAGAACACCCTCAATGAGGGCACCAAGGAGACTGTGGCACAGGTGAGGAGGAGGTTAATGGGATGATAATAATTTAGGCTGCAGTGGCAACATTGACATGCAGATGATCAGACCTTTCGTAGGACTGGGCAATATATCGATATTGTACTGATATGAGTCTAGGTATTGTCTTAAATTTTGGATATCGTAATATCCTGATAAGTGTTGGCTTTTCCTGGTTTTAAAGGCTGCATTACATTAGAGTGATGTACTTTACAAGACAATATTGACATTGAGATATTTGCTATTCTCCATATTGCCCAGCTCTTTCAGGAGTAATAATATTACATGTATGATCTGGTATCAGCATATATTGTGATTTGAAGTCTTTGTAACTATGAAATCCATACAACCATTCAATAGTCCCATATGGTTTCTGAGACAGAAGTACAAATAAAATGAATACAATATTTTTTTCTACAAATAATCCCCTCCCCCTTCCCTTCTTCCACCTCCTCAGCACATGGAGAAGATCTCCATGCTGGCTTTTCATCCGGTGAAGATGCAGAGCTGCTATGAAAAGATGGAGCCGCTTAGTCTAGAGGGTCTGCAGCAGAGGTTTGATGTCTCCAGCCCCTCAGTGTTTGTCCAGAGGGCTCAGATCCTCATGAGAGAGGTGACGCTATAGCAATTACCTAAATCACTTTGCTTTTAAGATTAGTTTTATTCTAATTTACAGTGTGAGGTTTAAATTAGGCAATTTGTTGGTTTATTACATTTCTGTTTGTATTGCTGTAGGTTTGTTTATCATTTCTGTCAGTTATAACATTGTACTCTTTAGGAACACAGTGACATCTCTACAGCGCAATCTGACAGGAAAGAAATATGAATGAAGACAATCAGATAAGCTTATACACAAGTCAACAGTTCATCCAGATTATCTAAATGTTTATTTGGAGTTAAAAACACCTGCAATGTCAATAACAATCCTTTATTGCACAGGAAAACTGTGCAAACACTCAACTACAGTTGGCTAGACCCCACACCCGAACAGCGATTGTCCAATCATAGCTTGGCAACTGTAACTAGGCACGGCAAGCCTCAACCTTCAGGTTTCTACACATGGCATAACGGTGTGCATGTGGTGATA
>JABXJD010000099.1:560000-667500 GCA_013375575.1 Percina caprodes | reverse complement strand
GAAGAGCTGGACAGCACCAGGCCCTGACATGATCCACACCTACTAGCTGAAGAAACTAACTGCGCTCCATGAACGCCTGGCAGTACAAATGAACCAACTACTGATGGATGGGACCCACCCAGAATGGTTAACCCAAGGACGGA
Organism: Percina caprodes; assembly: GCA_013375575.1. Taxonomy (NCBI): domain Eukaryota; kingdom Metazoa; phylum Chordata; class Actinopteri; order Perciformes; family Percidae; genus Percina; species Percina caprodes. The sequence continues at coordinate 667,357 of JABXJD010000099.1, read as the reverse complement.
CAATCCTGATCATGAAGGATCCCCAGAAGGGAACAATCCCATCCCATCCCATACATGCACAGGGCCCAGAAGGGAATAGGCAGTGACACCAGAGGAGCCAAGCACCAGCTACTTGTGGATAGAGCAGTCACTCGAGACTGCAAGACCAGGCAGACCAATCTGTGCACTGCCTGGATTGACTACAAGAAAGCCTACGACTCAATGCCACATACATGGATACTGGAATGCTTGGAGATGTACAAGGTCAACAGGACACTAATAGCCTTCATCAAGAACTCAATGAGGCTGTGGAAAACAAGTCTGGAAGCCAACTCAAAGCCAATTGCACAAGTCACCATCAAGTGTGGCATATACCAAGGCGATGCACTATCCCGCTGCTGTTCTGCATAGGCCTGAACCCTCAGCCAGATCATCACAAAGACTGGCTACGGATACCGATTCCGAGGCGGAACAATCATCAGTCACCTCCTCTACATGGATGACATCAAGCTGTATGCCAGGAATGAGCGAGACATCGACTCACTGATCCACACTACCAGGATCTACAGCAACGACATTGGAATGTCGTTCGGACTGACAAGTGTGGACGCATGGTATCAAAAAGAGGGAAGATGATCAGAACTGAGGGGATCAAACTACCAGAAGGCCACATTGCAGATGTTCAGGATAGCTACAAATACCTGGGGGTGCCACAGGCTAACGGAAACCATGAGGAGGCAGCAAGGAAGACCGCCACAGCCAAATATCTACAAAGAGTGAGGCAGGTCCTGAAAAGTCAGCTGAATGGGAAAAACAAGATCCGAGCCATCAACACATATGCCCTGCCAGTCATCAGATACCCCGCTGGTATAATAAACTGGCCAAAGGAGGAGATAGAGGCTACTGACATCAAAACCAGAAAGCTCCTCACAATGCATGGAGGGTTTCACCCCAAATCCAGCACCCTGAGACTGAACACCAAGCGTAGCGAGGGAGGCCGAGGGCTAGTGAGTGTCAAGACCACTGTCCAGGATGAAACAACAAAGATCCAGGAGTACATCGGAAAGATGGCCCCCAAAGATGAAGGGCTTAGTGAATACCTCAGGCAGCAGAAACCCGAAGGTGAGGACAAGGAAGATGAAGAACCATCATGGAGGGACAAGCCGCTGCATGGCGTGTACCACAGACAAATAGAAGAAGTGGCTGATATCAAGAAATCCTACCAGTGGCTGGAAAAGGCTGGACTGAAGGACAGCACAGAGGCTCTAATCATGGCAGCACAAGAACAGGCACTCAGTACAAGATCAATAGAGGCTGGGATCTACCACACCAGGCAGGACCCCAGGTGCAGGCTGTGCAAGGATGCCCCTGAGACAGTACAGCACATAACAGCAGGGTGTAAGATGCAGGCAGGAAGAGCGTACATGGAACGCCATAACCAGGTAGCTGTCATAGTGTACAGGAACATCTGCCACGAGTATGGGCTGGAAGTCCCAAGGTCAAAATGGAAGACACCTCCTAAGGTAGTCGAGAACAATCGAGCTAAGATCCTGTGGGACTTCAAGATCCAGACTGACAAACTGGTGATGGCTAACCAACCAGACATCGTGTTGATCGACAAACAGCAGAAGAAGGCAGTAGTGATAGATGTGGCGATACCAAGCGACAGCAACATCAAGAAGAAGGAACACGAGAAGCTTGAGAAATACCAAGGGCTGAAAGAGGAGCTAGAAAAGATGTGGAAAGTAAGAGCAACAGTGGTGCCGGTGGTAATCGGAGCACTGGGGGCTGTGACCCCAAACTGGGAGAGTGGCTACAGCAGATTCCAGGTAAAACATCAGAGGTCTCTGTCCAGAAGAGTGCAGTCCTAGGAACAGCTAAGATACTGCGCAGAACCCTCAAACTCCCAGGCCTCTGGTAGAGGACCCGAGCTTGAGGATGACACATACCACCCCACAAGGGGTGAGAAGGGGATTTTTTTATATATGTATATATATGTATGTATATATATATATATATATATATATATATATATATATATATATATATATATATATATATATGTATATATATATATATATATATATATGTGATATATATAAATATGTATATTTGTAAAATAATTCAAAAATAGTCATGTACAGTGAAGAGGCGGCTATGGGATTCTGGGCTTCAGGGCAGAGTGGCAAAGAAAAAGCCATATCTGAGACTGGCCAATAAAAGAAAAAGATTAAAGATGGGCAAAAGAACACAGACATTGGACAGATGCAAATACAAATCATTATTTCTAACCTTGTCAATGTCTTGACTCTATTTTCTATTCATTTCACAACGTATGGTGGTGAATAAGTGTGACTTTTCAGGAAAACACAAAATTGTTTGGGTGACCCCAAACTTTTGAACGGTAGTGTATATGTGTATATATATGTATGTGTATATATGTATGTGTATATACAGTGGTGTGAAAAAGTGCTTGCCCCCTTCCTCATTTCCTGTTCCTTTGCATGTTTGTCACACTTAAGTGTTTCGGAACATCAAACCAATTTAAACAATATTCAAGGACAACACAAGTAAACACAAAATGCAATTTGTAAATGAAGGTGTTTATTATTAAAGGTGAAAAAAAATCCAAACCATCATGGCCCTGTGTGAAAAAGTGATTGCCCCCCTTGTTAAAACATACTATAACTGTGGTTGTCCACACCTGAGTTCATTTTCTCTAGCCACACCCAGGCCTGGTTATTGCCACACCTGTTCACAATCAAGGCATCACTTAAATAGGAGTTGCTTGACACAGTAAGGTCCACCAGAAGATCCTTAAAAGCTACTCATCATGCCGAGACCCAAAGAAATTCAGGAACAATTGAGAAAGAAAGTAATTGAGATCTATCAGTCTGGAAAGGGTTATAAAGCCATTTCCAAAGCTTTGGGAATCCAGCGAACCACAGTGAGAGCCATTATCCACAAATGGCGAAGACATGGAACAGTGGTGAACCTTCCCAGGAGTGGCCGGCCGCCCAAAATTACCCCAATAGCGCAGCGACGACTCATCCAAGAGGTCACAAAAGACCCCACAACAACGTCCAAAGAACTGCAGGCCTCACTTGCCTCAGTTAAGGTCAGCGTTCATGCCTCCACCATCAGGAAAAGACTGGGCAAAAATGGCCTGCATGGCAGAGTTCCAAGGAGAAAACCACTGCTGAGCAAAAAGAACATCAAACCTCGTCTCAATTTCTCCACAACACATCTTGATGATCCCCAAGACTTTTGGGACAACATTCTGTGGACCGATGAGACAAAAGTGGAACTCTTTGGAAGGTGTGTGTCCAAGTATATCTGGCATAGAAGGAACACTGCATTTCATAAAAAGAACATTATACCAACAGTAAAATATGGTGGTGGTAGTGTGATGGTCTGGGGCTGTTTTGCTGCTTCAGGACCTGGAAGACTTGCCCTGATAAAAGGAACCATGAATTCTGCTGTCTACCAAGAGATCCTGAAGGAGAATGTCCGACCATCTGTTCGTGTACTCAAGCTGAAACGAACTTGGGTTCTGCAGCAGGACAATGATCCTAAACACACCAGCAAGTCCACCACCGAATGGCTGAAGAAAAACAAAATGAAGACTTTGGAGTGGCCTAGCCAAAGTCCTGACCTGAATCCTATTGAGATGTTGTGGTATGACCTTAAAAAGGCCGTTCATGCTCGAAAACCCTCTAATGTAACTGAATTAGGACAATTCTGCAAAGATGAGTGGGCCAAAATTCCTCCAGGACGCTGTGTAAAGCCTCATTGCACATTATCGCAAACGCTTGGTTGCAGTTGTTGCTGCTAAGGGTGGCCCAACCAGTTATTAGGTTTAGGGGCAATCACTTTTTCACACAGGGCCATGGTGGTTTGGATTTTTTTTCACCTTTAATAATAAACACCTTCATTTACAAATTGCATTTTGTGTTTACTTGTGTTGTCCTTGACTATTGTTTAAATTGGTTTGATGTTCCGAAACACTTAAGTGTGACAAACATGCAAAGGAACAGGAAATGAGGAAGGGGGAAAACACTTTTTCACACCACTGTGTGTATATGTATGTGTATATATGTATATGTATGTGTATATATGTATGTGTATCTGTGTATATGTGTGTGTGTATGTATATATATATATGTGTGTGTATATATATATATATATATATATATATATATATATATATATATATATATATATATATATATATATATATATATATATATATATATATATATATATATATATATATATATATGTATATATGTGTATATATATATATATATATATATATATATGTATATATATGTGTATATATACACTACCGTTCAAAAGTTTGGGGTCACCCAAACAATTTTTGTGTTTTCCTTGAAAGTCCCTCTTATTCACCACCATACGTTGTGAAATGAATAGAAAATAGAGTCAAGACATTGACAAGGTTAGAAATAATGATTTGTATTTGAAATAAGATTTTTTTTACATCAAACTTTGCTTTCGTCAAAGAATCCTCCATTTGCAGCAATTACAGCATTGCAGACCTTTGGCATTCTAGCTGTTAATTTGTTGAGGTAATCTGGAGAAATTGCACCCCACGCTTCCAGAAGCAGCTCCCACAAGTTGGATTGGTTGGATGGGCACTTCTTGGTACCATACGGTCAAGCTGCTCCCACAACAGCTCAATGGGGTTCAGATCTGGTGACTGCGCTGGCCACTCCATTACCGATAGAATACCAGCTGCCTGCTTCTGCTCTAAATAGTTCTTGCACAATTTGGAGGTGTGTTTAGGGTCATTGTCCTGTTGTAGGATGAAATTGGCTCCAATCAAGCGCTGTCCACTGGGTATGGCATGGCGTTGCAAAATGGAGTGATAGCCTTCCTTATTCAGAATCCCTTTACCCTGTACAAATCTCCCACCTTACCAGCACCAAAGCAACCCCAGACCATCATATTACCTCCACCATGCTTAACAGATGGCGTCAGGCATTCTTCCAGCATCTTTTCATTTGTTCTGCGTCTCACAAACGTTCTTCTTTGTGATCCAAACACCTCAAACTTGGATTCATCCGTCCACAACACTTTTTCCAGTCTTCCTCTGTCCAATGTCTGTGTTCTTTTGCCCATCTTAATCTTTTTCTTTTATTGGCCAGTCTCAGATATGGCTTTTTCTTTGCCACTCTGCCCTGAAGCCCAGAATCCCGCAGCCGCCTCTTCACTGTACATGTTGACACTGGTGTTTTGCGGGTACTATTTAATGAAGATGCCAGTTGGGGACCTGTGAGGCGTCTGTTTCTCAAACTAGAGACTCTAATGTACTTATCTTCTTGCTCAGTTGTACAACGCGGCCTCCCACTTCTTTTTCTACTCTGGTTAGAGCCTGTTTGTGCTGTCCTCTGAAGGAGTAGTACACACCGTTGTAGGAAATCTTCAATTTCTTAGCAATGTCTCGCATGGAATAGCCTTCATTTCTAAGGACAAGAATAGACTGTCGAGTTTCAGATTAAAGTTCTCTTTTCTGGCCATTTTGAGCGTTTAATTGACCCCACAAATGTGATGCTCCAGAAACTCAATCTGCTCAAAGGAAGGTCAGTTTTGTAGCTTCTGTAACGACCTAAACTGTTTTCAGATGTGTGAACATGATTGCACAAGGGTTTTCTAATCATCAATTAGCCTTCTGAGCCAATGAGCAAACACATTGTACCATTAGAACACTGGAGTGATAGTTGCTGGAAATGGGCCTCTATACACCTATGTACATATTGCACCAAAACCAGACATTTGCAGCTAGAATAGTCATTTACCACATTAGCAATGTATAGAGTGTATTTCTTCAAAGTTAAGACTAGTTTAAAGTTATCTTCATTGAAAAGTACAGTGCTTTTCCTTCAAAAATAAGGACATTTCAATGTGACCCCAAACTTTTGAACGGTAGTGTATATATGTGTGTGTGTGTGTGTGTGTGTGTGTGTGTGTGTGTGTGTGTGTGTGTGTGTGTGTGTGTGTGTGTGTGTGTGTGTGTGTGTGTGTGTGTGTGTGTGTGTGTGTGTGTGTGTGTGTGTGTGTGTGTGTGTGTGTGTGTGTGTGTGTGTGTGTGTGTGTGTGTGTATATATATGTGTATGTATATGTTTATATAAATGAATTTCCCTAACGTTAGTTATTTGTAGTTATTTATGAGTTCTTACTAAAATAATAATTTGTTTTATTGTCACAACAGAACAGAGGAACATCAAAATATATTAAAGTTCTGATCATAAATAAAATGTATAACAATACAAACTTAAGATAAGAACTTAGTCCTAAAAACATGAACAAAAAATAAAAATCAGTGTTGTAAACAGGGACGTTGTAGAGCGCCCTCTGGTGGACAAACTATACAACACCAATGCTCATAACATGGTTGAAATTTTTTAAATATTAATTTATCAGAATCATTTGTCACTATAAATGATTTTGATGAATGAATATTAAAAAAATCCATTATAAATGCAGATACGATATATCGGTTGGGCTCTAGTACAGACGGACATACTTACACCATCACTCTGGTACTTTTCCATTTAATCAACACATTTGCATAGTATGTCCCGTAGATTAACAGACATTCCAACAGACATTCCAACATGGTTGAATCAATAACACAATCAAACCTTCTCTTACTACAGGCTACAGGGTGTGGTTAAGGCATGCAGCAAAATTGCAGGCCAAAAACTGAACGACCTTACTACACTGTATCAGGCTAGAGTGGTTAAAGGGTAAATGTTCCTATGTTTTTGTGACTAATGGGAACAACAATCCTTGAAATTGGTCCAGTATTAAAGGTACAATATGTAATACTGACAGCTAGTGTTTATGTAATGTTGCTTGATGCTTGTCTCACATAGCCAGACATACTTTACAGCACAGAAAAGTAGCTAATGTTAGATGCTGGTTATATTGATAGTCATAAAGGTCCGTGCTCACGCGCAACTCTGTACCCAACTGACACACAATTTAAAGGTTTAGAATTACGGTAGGATACGCTAAAAATAAGACAACCCTACCATCCTCTCCACCCAACTGAACACACTTTATTGGCTTAGAATTACGGCACCCTTTGCTAAACACACTGCAAACTTGCTCTTCACAATTTACAGCCCCCTATCTTGGCTTAAAATAACTCACCGTTATTTTAAGGTGCGCAATTGCCCATTAACGTAACACAATAATAGGCTTGTATCGCTGCTGCCAACTGCAGTGGTCTTGCTTAATATTAGACTAATTTCAAAGATTGTTGTTCCCATCAGTCACTAAGACATGGGAAAATAGGGTACGGGTTGAGAAAGGAAAAAAAAAAAGTCATTGCTCCGTTAAGTCGATTAGATACGGATACAATGTAATTGTTTCACTGGGGACTCAGGTGGATGCAGAGACTTGTTAGTGACTAGAAAATAATAAAATTATCATCATTTGAACAGCCTCACATCCTCTACAAATGTATTTTGTGAACAGCAGGTAGATCGATATTATGATGCCGTCTGCGCATACTTGCTGCTTGCCCTCTGGATCTAATTGTCTTGTTCTCTCTCTAGCGTTTTGCTGTAACTCAACAGTCTTTGTCCAGAGACTCTTGGACAATAAAGTTTAATAATACACAAACTAACACTGCTGCCAACCCTTTACATACACTTAGTGCCATCTAGTGTAAATCTACGGTATTTTAAATGATTACACCCTATCTTAAAATGTAACACAGTAGGTTTGCTTTGTAATGTATTTCAAGAATAAAACATAAACCGCTGATTTAAAAAATAAAAAGTTTAAAAGCAGGCTTTGATACATGCAATTAATGCAAAATATTAATAAGTCCTGGTATTCAGATGTCTACAGCATAAACAGACAGAGGTTATGAGCGTGGTTCTGAGACGTCTCAGCTTCTGACTCAGTTTCCGCCAGATACCAACGACTCTGTTTGCGCTGCCTTATTTGAATGAACCTTCCACCTGTTTGTGCCTCTCCTACACCAAAGCACTGTGAATCTGGTACCAAAGTACCACACAGGTGGGCAAAGCCAAGAGGTCTAGTATGTATCTAGTAGGTCTGTGCTGGTTGTTGCACCACCCTGAAAGAAGGGCACTATATCCTTGATGTACTGTATGTCACAAATAGTATAAAATATCCACCACAATTTCCTAAAGCCCAGATTTAAGCCTTCAAATGTCCAACAGTCTAAAATCTAGGGCTGTCAAAATGTTAGTAACAAATTCCTTTTATCCCCATTATTTTTAAATGCACATATTCTGGGATTTCACTCCGTAGTTTGGATAATCAGCAAGCTGCAGCAGTACTGTGTCAAGTCTTTGGGTCAAAGGGTCTCAACATAAATTGTGTCGTAAGATGATTAATGTGGTAGGAAATAAGAATAAATTAGTTTTCATATTTGGGACTTTTTTGGGCCTCATTGCCAAATGACAAATCCTACATCTGATGATACATCCTGCTTTTATGTCAACAATCATGTCAATCAATAAGTAAGTAACTTCTATGGTGGTAATGATTCTTTTGTGTGTTTTTTTGGGGTTCAGAAATTTGACTATGACAGCAGCACAGTGAGGAAGCGTTTCTTCCGTGAGGCTCTCCTCCAGATCTTCATCCCCTATATGCTGAAGCAGCTCAGCCCTTCCTGTGCATCGGTGAGTCTCAGAGCATTGTGTCACCAAAAACCTCAAATATTAACAACACTATTTTGTGTTCATGTGTTCCACCTTTTGAAAGTCTTAGGTAAAATATCCAAAATGTATTGGCAATGAGGTTTATGTGTATTTGTGCAGTGTCAAACTGTACCATATATTTTTGTCATCTAGCTCTAGACAAAAAAAGACCTAATGATACTAGTTTAAAAAACTAAGCATAACTGTCTGGATTCTGCTCATCTGCAATCTGCCTTAGAATAATACTTTTATTTGTTACAAAATCTAACCTGAAATGAGCATATTTATAGAGATGTCTGGTTAACCCTCTGAGGACAAAAGATGCACCAGGGCATCCAAATGTTTGACAAAACTCCAACTCAAAAAGCTATATTGCAAAATGTAATTTCAGACATTTAACTATTTTATCATAGATAACCTAAAAAAATTGTACCAAACATCAGTTAAGGTTTGTTTTCAAAAGAGATTTGAGGACCAAATGATCTCTTTATATATTGCTCTAGGATGCTCTAGGATTATCCAAAAACGCTTACAAAGCACGTTTTAAAAAACGTTAAAGGGTTAAAACAAATATTAAATTCAGATGTTAAAAGGTTTTGACTGTTGTGAACACCAGGAGCTGCCGCGCTTCCAGGAGCTGATCTTTGAGGACTTTTCCCGTTTCATTCTGGTGGAGAACATCTTTGAAGAGGTGGTGCTGCACTCTGTGATGAAGGACATCGCAATGGGTCAGTTTTCTACAGTGTTATTTTTCTGTTTCTACACTCGCACAGTTCAATACAGAGTGGATCAGGATGTTGCTTTACTGAGCTCTTTGGTTATCACTGGGTGCAAAATCTTACTAAAACAAAAACTTTATGTCTAACTCCCATTTCTCTGAGACACGGCTAAGTATATCTCCTTTTCCCTTTTTATTATTCATAGATTTATTTATAATTTCAAAATTTAAATGTAAATAGACTGTTCTTATATAGCGTTTTTTTTGTTGTTTGTTTTTTAGTCTTAACGACTACTCAAAGCGCTTTTTACATAGTACAGGAACCATTCATATACTGTGCCCGAGGCTGCTGTACAAGGTGCCACCTGCTCATCAGATAAACACTCGCATACATTTACACTGCATCAGGGGCAACTGTGGGTTCAGTGTCTTGCCCACAAAACTTTGACATGGGACTGCAGGGCCAGGACAAGTTGGGTGCACTCTTTCACCATACACAAGAGTGTATTGCGCATTTGAATGGAAATTGAAATGAAAACCCCACCATGTGTCTGTGGCTGAATATTTGCGGGGCTGTTTGTTCACATCATGCCACTCCGCGCTATCCAGACAATGACATGATTTCCTGGAAAGCCGATTCCTCATTTGATTTGAGCCTGTTGTTGTCATGCATTTGTGATTGGCTCAGCTGTTTTACCAGATAACGGGAGCGAGTCCTTGGCAGCGGCCCTTATTCAAATCTGACCCCCGCAGCCTTTTGCTGCATGTCGTCCCCCCCTCTCCCCTTTCCTGTCTTCAAGCAATCCTATCAGTTAAAGGCCACAAAAGCCAAAAATGCCCAAAACAAAACAGATAACAGTCCTTTCCAGGAAATTTCCTGACCAGGACCCCTGAAGTACAGATGATCACAAATCTAGTTAAGAATCGGTCACAGTTTTTCACTTCATACTGTTAATTTAGGACACTTTTATCACTCATGCATATTTTGACCTCTTCTTTCTGTAGCTGTGAAGGAGGCAGCGGTCCAGAGGAGACACAACCTGTACAGAGACAGCATTGTCCTCAGCAACAGCGATCCCAGCCTGCACCTACTTGGAGAAAACCCCTCCATCGACTGGGCCGGGGAGTATGGAGGAACCCAGGAAGAGGTGGATGGAGCAGAGAAGGACACTGTGTGGGGCGGTGAGGGTGAAGGTGGGGCGTCCCAGAAGAGAAGGAGGATGAAGCAGGTGGTGTCCATGATCCAGGAAGAAAGCTCCCCAGTCCTGCCCAACGAATCATGCATGGAGGTGCCTAGGGTCAATGACATCCCAGAAGAGGATGGAGAGGAGGATGAAGATGGGAAAGAGAAATCAGATGGTAAAGGTTTTTCTGACCAAAATGGATCTACAAGTCCCAGAGCTTCAGAGAACCCTCCAGACTTGTCAAATGTCTCAAAGGAAGAGGAAGCCAAGTCAGAGGAACAGGGTAAAGAAGAAGTCCCACAAAAGGTTGAATCTGCTCCAAAAAGTGCTTCAGTTGTGGAAGAGAAAGGTAAGGGAGAGGACAACATGCCAATGGTGGAGGAACAACCCCACTCTGACCTGGAGGTGTCAGAGGAAACATTGCCACTGCCACCGCCACCTGAGGAAATCTTATCTGGAGCTAAAGAAATGGCTTCAGAGAGCCTCCCAGAGGCAACATCTGACTTCCCTTTGCCTCCACATGACGACAGTGGCTTCCAGTCTCCCACCAATGAAGGGGGAGAGGCAGAGAATGACGAGGAGGATGTGGCCCTTAGCACAGCGGCCCCACAGCCCTCAGAGGAGCACCCTGATGTGAGGGAGACTAATGTTGCTGCAGCGCCAGGAGCAGAGACCAAAACCTGTGACTCTTGAGAGAAGTAATTAAATAATTTTCATTTGTTAGACCTAAACAGACCTCTGCTCTGTTTTGATTTTGATTTCTTTTTTTGACAGAGATTAAAGCGCATGACTCATGTTTTAACCATAACTGTTTTCAGTTCGACAATAGTTTTAGGCACAGTAATCATTTAGCAGATTTCTTTTCATCAAGCAGGGCTCAGGTGCTCATGGTCATATTGTTAGATGTTGTTTTTCTGTATCATTTTCACAACTTTGCAATCTGACAGGAAATCCTCAGCAAATTCTGAGCTTTCAAACCACATACAGTAGGTTTCATGGTGTTTCTCTTTGCCTGGTATGAATGTAAGCACAGTGGACGACCTTAAGTCCATAAAGTTTTAAGCATGACAAGTAAATTTATTTAGCTCTAAAGTCTATCTTGTCACTACTGTGATGCCTTCAATAACCTTCAGCAATTATTATTATTATTATTATTATTATTATTATAGATTTTTTTTAAAACATTTGTTGGTCTAAATACAGTTATTAGAAGGTTACTTGATGTATACTTTCCAGAATGTGGGAAAGTCTCAAAGTAGATTTTCTTTTCCAACTAAAACTTGCATTACAATTCATTAAATTGCCTCGATGTACACATTGAAATCTTACAACTTGACTATTTCTTTTGTGTTGGTAAGAATAACACTATTTTATAAAAGTCTATCCCTTAACAAATTAAGCTTGTGTATATTATGTATAAATACGTCTATGGACCAGTGAACTATACCAGACTGTCCTTTTACATAATTTGATATAATTTTATAAGTGCCTTAGCTGATCTCTCCACCTCCTATTTTATTTATTTTGTTACCCCCCTTCTTTTTTGAACAATGTACTTTTAAATTTATTTTACTGTTGCATGATGCAAATGACTGTTATTGATAATAAATAATTATCCATAAATTATTATAATTTTGTTATCATGTCTTTTATTATAAATACACACACTGGGCGCCAGGATAGCACAGTTGGTAGAGCGGGTGCCCATATAGAGAGGTTTACTCCTTGAGGCAGCGGTCCGGGTTTGACTTCAACCTGCGGCCCATTTGCTGCATGTCTTTCCCTCTCTCTCCCCTTTCATCTCTTCAGCTGGCCTAAAAAAAAAAAGAAAAAAAAAAAATCTTGAAAAAAAATACACACACACTCACTCCTAATTTTGTGAACTGAGAGACAAACTCTCTTAACCCTTGTGTTGTCTTTGTTGTCCCCAAAATAACATGGATGATTCCATATAACGGGTTTTGAAAGTACAACAAAAGATCGGATCTCTATTTTCACTAATTTTTGTTTGTTTCATTCAATGTTTCAACACAATATCCATTTACCTATACTAGTCTGTGATGATTATCCTTCCTTTATATATTATATTAGTCAAAATAATATAGAATTTCTGCTTTTTTTAAATCAAGAATTAGGTAATTTCCTATAAATTAGGTTTATTTACCATGAATTCCAAACATAAGTGTAAAACTAGTGGAAATAAGTTTTAGTGGTGTTTATACATGGTACTGAAAAGAAGAAAAAGTGTTAATTTTCAATTTTGACCGGGGAGGACCCCCGTGCATGGTCCTTATGTGATCTTTATCTTTCTGTTGTGAAATATTTTTGTTGTGTTTAATTGGGTCTAATGAACAAGACATTATTCAAATAAACTGAGATGTTAAAATTTAAGGTTATAGTGTAAAAAAATAACGTATGACAAGGAAGAACTCGTTTAACTTTAGTTTTAGGCGCAGAGAACTCTGGTTAAAGCTGTAGTGGGTAGTTTCTGTAACCCCCATGAGGAATACAAAATAATGACCAACAGTCTACGCGTCCACATGACACAGGCCTTACATGATCGTGCACAGACCCCACCCTCTCCACACAGTTGCTAGCAGCCAAGGAGGATACAGAGGAGAAATATGGTAATGTACACTAAAAACATAAACATAAGTATGAGAACATTTCCACTTGATAGCAAGTAAAAAAGTAATAAAATGAATAAGCTAATTTAATCGTTAATCATTCTCCAATCACTATGCGATTCATATGAAATGTTACATTAACCTCAACCATGAAGTTAAAACATGAGCCCACAGTGACACTGATCCTTAATCACACCAATAATGTACATTAAGATGTCAGTAAAAATGTGTAGGCTTTTGGGATTATGCAATAATTAAATTAATTAATGTAATTAGTTTATTAATTTTCTCTAATATTGCACAGTACAGTTTACATTTAATGCAGCACTTCTGATCAAAAGTTTAAGATTTTAATCATAACACGCTAGCTTGTTGAACGTTTATTTCAGATATGAGACTAAGGCTTACTTTTTCCTCTGTGAGTATGAGTGTGGACATACAGGAATTGCCAAACACTAGCTGAAGTTTAAAGTGCTGAGGTGTGAAGACTTTGATCTGAGCAGCGATGTCTTCCTTGATGCCCATGAGTCATTTGATTAAAAGTATGATTCTGAAACTTCTGATGGCGAAGACTGTTTGCCAAACTGCTTTGCAGCTGGTCACAGAGAGCACCGGATTTCAGCTTTAAATGATCTGTTTTATTGCTCCTGGCATATCATAGCTCTGTACTAAGAGATTCCAGGACATTCCAGAATGATCCTGTTTTCCTGAGGCTGTTCTGTTGTACAGCAAAAAAACTACTCCATCTGTGATTATCTGGAGGACTTTGTCGGTGAAAATATGCAGAGTGGTTTTCTCACAATAAGACACAGTTATTCACAGTGATTATGGTCAAGGGGAAAGAATTGGAATATAAAAGTTACATTCCAGCACTAGTTAAACAGGAAACTGACAATTGAAATTTATTCTGAAATACCATCCAAACAAATGTTTGTCAAATAACAGTTTGGTATTGTTCAGAAAAAAATCCTGAAGATTTTGAATGTGTTTCCGTGCCAGGATGCAGCAGAGAGGACTAAACACCCCTGGAAAAAGGGTACAAGGAGGTCAAAGTCTACTTTATTAAGGGTTAGGTAGAAGACTGCTATGGTCAAAGGGATATAGAGAAACAGCTCTCAATTATATATTATTATTATTGATGTATAATGAGTAAGCAGCATTTTACTGTTGCAGTTGGTTAGGTGGAGCTAATTTTTAATTACAGTAGTTTAATGTACAACAATGTACAATGCCCCTAATGTAAAGATCATATGTTTCTCTATAAACTAAAGCTGTAAGATACATGTAGTGGGTAGAAAAGTACTGGTAGGCCTACCACAAATGTGTTTAACATTAGCTAGGCTATACCACAGGACCTAGAGTGGTTGCGGACTTTTATTAATGTCCCAAGTCCCAACTGTGAATTCTAAAGCTGTTGGGTGAGTGGTTGGAATATAAAATATGTTTGTGACTGTCAAAACCTTCCTAAACCCGACACACAGCTACCATATAAAATCTATTGCATGAAGGCGGGCTAGTTAGTTCTGTTTAGTAATACATAGACGACCACTCGGGTTTGGTTTAATAGGGGTAATTCATTTGATCTTCAGCAGCACCTGAAGGCAGCACGGAGGGAGCGTAGCGTGTTGACGTCACTCCTACGTGTCTCTGTATAGCTCGGCAAAAGTAACCACAAGATTCAGTGACGGTTTAACGGTGTACATCCATGTTGCACGTTCGCGTTGGAGAGCAAACACCCTGCGGCAAACACACTGGAGGGGCTGAATGACCACTGCTTCCTGCATTCTCTCCTAAATTGTTTTGGTTTCCATACAGTTGTTATTTTTTTACTAGTCCCGTCCTACCTCAGCACCAGGGGGATGGGGTAGTGATTAGCACCGACTCTCCGCCGCCGCCGCTTCCTCCTCCTCCTCCTCCTCCTCCTCCTCATCCTGCTCCTCCTTCGGTAGGTCCCCGTGTCCCCGTCAGTCGTCGAAGCTCTTTCTAGGATGTGGGCCCCGCTGCTCGACCAGGCTGCGGTGTTTGCGGCCCTGTTGGCGGTGAGCACCTGCTTGACAGGTAAGAAGCTGCTGCTACCTGCCATTCATACAGAGGATTGTGTTGTGAAGCAGCAAGGGGCCTCCAGGACTGTCGTACATCAATCTTCACCGTAACCGTTTCTAATATGCACAGCACTCCGTCCTCAAATTAAATTAATATAGTATTGTACAGTATCTCTGTTGTGCTTTATCAAGAGTTTATAGTGACCTTAGTACTAATTCATCATCTGTGGCATGGCTGTATTCTATAGGCTATATTTCTGTATTCTCTTAGGCACCTTCAGTGTGTCTATGACACCTCATTATCCCCTATGGTTATACAGTGTGTTTCAGTGGGGTTAGTCTGTTAATGGTAATCAACACAGTGAGTGACCAATATTAACCAATCATGCCTGATTGTATTTTTTTTAAATCTCTTGTTATGAGTATTGTTATTGTATAATATTTTGTTAGAAAGGTAAAATGTTGCCAAATTTGTATATGATGTGTCTAAATTTGTTACAGGATTTAGAACTGTATTGATTTGGCAATATATGATATTGTCAGAAAATAATAAATATTACAAAACAAGTAATTTAAAGACACCAACTTGAGCTTTTGGAAATTATAGTGGGTATTTTTAACTATTTTCTGACATTTTATAGACCAAATAATTAATGAATTGAGAAAATAATCAGCAGATTAATGATTATAAAATTAACCAATAGTTGAAGCCTATAATTGTTTTTATTATTTTTCAACAAAGAATGGAAGCTATTAAAGATGCTCAGTGTAGGCTAAATTAATTAAAGAGATGTATTGAAATTAAGGTTGAAAATTAGTTTATTTTTTAGCTGTGCTATGTATAGGGCAGAGTGTTGCATGTCTGTTAATTGTAACATTCCATATTAACTCACTGAAGTGTGCTAATGTTCACTCATATGGTGAGAGAGTCTTGTGTTTATTTTTTATTTTTTTCTAGTGTTATGGTACCCTCCAGCCTTATTAGTGCTGAAAGATTTAGTCAATTAATTTATTAGTAGAACCATTCTTTGGTTCCAGCTCCTCAAATGTTTTATACCGTTGTAAACGGAATATCTTTGGGGTTTGTGACTGATGGTTGGAAAAACAACTAATTTTTAAGACTGTACTTTGTGATTTGGGAAATCCAAATGGCCATTTTCAGTACTTTGTGACCTTATAGACTAAATGATTAACAGTGAATCAAACAAATAACTGATGGATTAATCTAAGGCTGCAAGCCTGCAACTAACAATTATTATATTCTAAATCTGCTAATTATATTCTTGATTAATCAATTCAATTGTATAGTCTGTAAAATGTCAGAAAATAGTGAAAAATGTCTATAACAACTTCTAATAGCCCAAAGTGATGTCTTCAAGTTGCTTGTTTTGTTTTATACTTTTTATACTTTATACTGAATGACTAATAAATTAGGTTCTTCCTGTGAATCCATGTAAAAAAAAATTGATATTTGATAGCCATACATAAGAGTACATTCTGAAACATATTTGAAGATCATTGAGACCTGACTATAAGGTTGAGTTGCATTATATTTACATTCAGCCCTGTTGCCCGCCTTTTTTGTACTGAATTTTGTGAATGTCTTGAAACTATTAGTAAATAATGTGTTTACCCTGATGAGAAAAAGGACTAGCATAATGCTTCAGTATACAGTAGGTTAATATGATCTTGTGTTTATATCACAGCCAATAATGCTATGCTATGAAATTGTCTTTGCAGGAACATATTAAAATACTGAATGTTAAATCAGTTTGTAGGAAATACTCAAGTTCCAAAGATAAAGATATATTGGTGATTTTTAAATTATAATTTAGACACCTTTTTCATTTTATTTTAGAGTTGTGTTGTCTGTCAGTGCGGTCATGTGCTCCCCAGTGACGCGTGCTTTTGCGCCTGTCTGAGAGACAAAACAGAAATTACATTAGCCTGTGAGGTGGGAAATTGATGATTCAGTGCCAGCGAAATGGATAGGGCAATATGTTTTCAGGCTGTGTCTGTGGGTATACTGGGATGTCATAGCCTTAGTTATCATAGCAGCGGTGTTGGCTATGTTCTGGTTGTCTTCAGAAACACATTCCTGCTGTCAGAGCTGAAGAGCTCTCCGTCACTGACCTAAACTAAATTGAAACGTTAGCGACCCCATGTAATGTCACACAGTTTATTCTAAGATTTATACACACACCACCATTATTTTTTATACATGAAAACAACAGTGCTATAACATCAGGATATTGCAATACAAACAACCACAAATTAAAGTGAATGTACTCTCTTGATAGCCCACCACAAATCCATCATCAGGCTCCACTGAAACAGGGATACATTCTTTGATACAGGGTTGTTGTTCCATCTTGGGCGGGGCGTAATGGCCAAAATCTATTTATATCCTATACATTATAGGTAGGGGTGGAACGGTACACAGAAGTCATGGTTCGGTTTATACCTCGGTTCAGACATCACGATTCGGTATGAGTTTGGTACAGTGGAGGGAAAACAAAAATGCAGAAGGCAATTTATTTAAATTCTTTGTCTCAGGCTGTACCACCTAGTGTCATACAGTCTCTCCCCTGAGCTAGCTGTAAAAGCCTGAAGTCTGTAAAGTAAGATGTAAACAATAAGTACCCCACATCATCTCCAGACTCTATTTGTAACTTGTAAACAAAATAAGACAATCAGTTATAAAACTGAAAATACAGCATCTCTGTTCTCTGCAAAGACAAACTAAATTACCTAATTAATGCAACGTTATCACGACGTCTCCCGGCCATTTTTCACTGCAGAAAGCTGCTCCCTGCTTGGCCAAAACTAATATAGTTAGCCTTTTGATTTAAGATCGCAAGTTTTCCCAAACTTGCGATCTTAAAGAGGCCGGCGAGTCCTCTAACTCTTCACCGCCATACTCGTCCTTAGTGCTGCTATCTCTGACTCACTAAAACTGCATACATAGGCAGAGCTTGGCTACAAACGGAGGAAAAAAGAAAGGGCTGCGGATTAGGTGTCCCTGAAGAACCCGCGGATCTAACAGTAATTCCACATTACATTAGTTCCACATTACATTAATTAATTTGCACTCAGGTTTTATCTATTCTGTGGCCAGGATAGCGCAGTTGGTAGAGAGGGTGCATATAGAGGTTTACTCCTCAACCCAGCGGGTTCGACTCCAACCTACGGTCCTTTGCTGCATGTCATTCACCTTCTCTTTCATGTCTTCAGCTGTTCTGTGAAAATAAAGGCCTAAAAATACCCCCAAAAAAATTCATGCACCAAACCGTGACACCCTTACCATTTCGGTTCAATATGAATACGTATACCGTTCCAAGCCTAATTATAGGTCATTTCATATCTTGATAGGGATATACTGTATATGATGACATAGCATGTTTTCTGGTAATTCAATAAATAAATAAATACTAGGGCTGTCAAAATGAATGCGATAACGAGTTAAAGCAAATTCCCTGTTAATGCCACACAATTTTTGGATGTGCGATTAACGCATTTGCGTTCTGTGATGTGATCGGCCTCTGCGTATTTTGGGTAATCAGAAAGCAATGTAGCAGTTACATTGTGGAAAGTGTTGCCAAGTGTTGCATGCAATACTTGCAAGGTTGAAGTGCAAGTAGGACGCCATGGCAAATCCTTTAACACCGCCTTTGATAATTCATATCAAGAACCACCATCTGGAAGTTCACAAATGATATGAGCAAGCAGCCTAAACATACACAGCGGTAGCTGCAGCCCACACGTAAAAGTGTGCAGTGGAAAGTGAGAAACGTAGCAGTGCAGTCTGCGTACATCTGTCAGTGTATAAATGCTACTACTCCTCAAAACACAAGCCAAGTTCCCATGTATTGCATGCTGGCTGCTGGTTAAAGAAAGTGAAAGGTTTAAGTTCAGCCCATGGACTATTACAAAAAAGGTTTAGCCACAGAGCAAGTGACAACTTCAGCTCAAGCTCAGTAACTTAAGATAGGCCGGCTCCGAAATACAACGTTGAAGTTCTTACCTCAACTCAATCATGAGTTTTTGCAAACAAGAAGACGCAAGTCTGTGACTGATGAGTGGTGAAGTATTAGCATTTAGATGATGGCAACGCTTCCTGCACATGTGTTTCATAAAAAAACGCCAGTCCATTACTTTCTGCTCCATTCCATTTTAATTTTGCATCCATCCATCTTCGACCGCTTATCCGGTGTCCAAACTTCCCTTTCCCGGGCCACATCAACTAGCTCCGACTGGGGGATCCCGAGGCGTTACCAGGCCAGGTTGGAGATATAATCTCTCCACCTTGTCCTGGGTCTTCCCCGAGGCCTCCTCCCAGCTGGACGTGCCTGGAACACCTCCCTAGGGAGGCGCCCAGGAGGCATCCTCACCAGATGCCCGAACCACCTCAACTGGCTCCTTTCGACGCAAAGGAGCAGCGGCTCTACTCCGAGCTCCTCTCGGATAACTGAGCTTCTCACCCTATCTCTAAGGGAGACGCCAGCCACCCTCCTGAGGAAACCCATTTCGGCCGCTTGTACCCTGGATCTTGTTCTTTCGGTCATGACCCAGCCTTCATGACCATAGGTGAGGGTAGGAACGAAAATTGCCCGGTAGATCGAGAGCTTTGCCTTCTGGCTCAGCTCTCTTTTCGTCACAACGGTGCGATAAACAGAATGTAATACCGCACCGGCTGCTCCGATTCTCTGACCAATCTCACGCTCCATGGTCCCCTCACTCGCGAACAAGACCCCAAGGTATTTAAACTCCTTCACTTGGGGTAAGAACTCACTCCCTACCCGAAGAAAGCACTCCATCGGTTTCCTGCTGAGAACCATGGCCTCAGATTTAGAGGAGCTGATCCTCATTCCCGCAGCTTCACACTCAGCTGTGAACCTATCCAGTGAGTGCTGAAGGTCACAGGCCGATGATGCCATCAGGACCACATCATCTGCAAAAAGCAGCGATGAGATCCTGAGCCCACCGAACTGCAACCCCTCCCCACCCCGACTACGCCTCGATATCCTGTCCATAAATATTATGAACAAGATTGGTGACAAAGTGCAGCCCTGGCGGAGGCCAACCCTCACCTGGAACGAGTCCGACTTACTGCCGAGAACCCGGACACAGCTCTCGCTTTGGTCATAGAGGGATTGGATGGCCCTGAGAAGGGACCCCCTCACCCCATACTCCCGCAGCACCTCCCACAGTTTCTCCCGGGGGACCCGGTCATACGCCTTCTCCAGATCCACAAAACACATGTAGACTGGTTGGGCATACTCCCAGGCCACCTCCAAGATCCTTGCAAGAGTAAAGATCTGATCCGTTGTTCCACGACCAGGACGGAAACCGCATTGTTCCTCTTCAATCCGAGGTTCGACTATCGACCGAACCCTCCTTTCCAGCACCTTGGAGTAGACTTTACCAGGGAGGCTGAGAAGTGTGATACCCCTGTAATTGGCACACACCCTCTGGTCCCCTTTTTGAAGAGGGGAACCACCACCCCAGTCTGCCACTCCCTAGGCACTGTCCCAGACTTCCACGCAATGTTAAAGAGGCATGTCAACCAAGACAGCCCCTCCACACCCAGAGCTTTCAGCATTTCTGAACGGATCTCATCAATCCCTGGGGCTTTGCCGATGTGGAGTTGTTTGACTACCTCAGCGACCTCCACCAGGGAAATTGACGACAATCCCCCATCATCCTCCAGCTCTGCCTCCACCACAGAGGGCGTGTCAGCTGGATTTAGCAGTTCCTCAAAGTGCTCCTTCCACCGCTCTATTACCTCCCCAGTTGAGGTCAACAACGTCCCATCCTTACTGTACACAGCTTGGATGATTCCTCGTTTCCCCCTCCTGAGGTGGAGAACGGTTTTCCAGAAGCACCTTGGTGCCGACCGAAAGTCCTTCTCCATGTCTTCTCCGAACTTCTCCCACACCCGCTGCTTTGCTTCTGTCACGGCAGAGGCTGCAGCCCTTCGGGCCTGTTGGTAGCTTGCAACTGCCTCCAGAGTCCTCCGGGATAACATATCCCGGAAAGACTCCTTCTTCAGTCGGACGGCTTCCCTGACCACCGGTGTCCACCAGGGTGTTTGTGGGTTGCTGCCCCTTGAGGCACCTAAGACCCTATGACCACAGCCTTCCACCGCAGCTTCAGCAATGGAAACTTTGAACATTGTCCACTCAGATTCAGTGCCCCCAGCCTCCACAGGGAAGCATGAAAAGCTCCGCCGGAGGTGTGAGTTGAACGTCCGTCGGACAGGGGCCTCCTCCAGACGTTCCCAATTTACTACACTCACTACGCGTTTGGGCTTACCAGGTCTGTCCAGAGTCCTCCCCCACCCCCTGACCCAACTCACCACCAGATGGTGATCAGTTGACAGCTCCGCCCCTCTCTTCACCCGAGTGTCCAAAACATACGGCCTCAGATCAGATGAAACGATTATAAAATCGATCATTGATCTTTGGCCTAGGGTGCTCTGGTACCACGTACACTTATGAGCATCCCTATGTTCAAACATGGTGTTTGTGATGGACAATCCATGACTAGCACAGAAGTCCAACAACAGACAACCACTCTGGTTTTGATCAGGGAGGCCGTTCACGCTTCTCCAAGTATCTCCATCATTGCCCATGGGCCTGGCTCCAGACGGGGGCCCCGGGCTTCCTCCGGGCAGGGTCACTCCCTCTCTACCTCGATTTATCATAGGATTTTCGAACCATTTTTCGTCTGGCCCCTCCCCTGAGACCACTTTGCCATGGGAGACCCTACCAGGAGCACAAAGCTCCAGACAACACAGCCCTCAGGTTCATAGGGACACACAAACCTCTCCACCACGATAAGGTGATGGTTCCCGGAGAGATGGTGTTTCCATTTTATCATACAAAGGCGGTCTGCAACCTGCTTTACACAGTTGATGTCACTAAGAGCAAATGACAATTGGGGGGGCACACACAGGGGGCCAATCAGACTACAGGGGGTGCGGGTGCCAACACTAGCACCCCGTTAGATTGTTTGTAAATATTAGGCAAGCTACTTGGAAAATTTAATGAGCTAACCTACCAGTTATTTTACATTAAATTAACTTACAATGCTTATTAAACTGAAGCTAACATTAGCATTGCATGTGCAAACGCTAGTAGTGATGTAAGATGTTACAGTGTCAGTTAGTTCATCCAGATCTGTAGCTGCATTACATCTTACTACACTGTCTCAACAGTCAGTCAGACTGGAAAACTCCCACAGCGGACCAGCTCTCCAGAGCTGCAATGATGCAGCCAGTCGATTTTTTTCTGACATGTTATTGAGACATGAAGCATTAGCTAGCATTAGTGTGAGTTCAAATAATACTCCCCAATGATTTATAACAGTTAGTGCTTGACACAGTTATTCCTTTCACTCTACCAATAATTTTGTACATAGTCATGTAGTTACAACAAAATATAGTTTAATTTCAACTCTGTTCAGGACAAATGGTACATTATTTTAAAGGATACCAATATTTTTGGCCAAGTCTGTGTAGTTTCATTCTTTTTTTGTCTTATGTTCTGGAAATGAACTGAGTGCAGCTACTTCATCTGAGACACAGAATATCTGTGTGGTCTATACTGTGTGTGAGAAACAGGGCAGCATATTGTCCCAGTGCATTCTGCTTTCCATCATCCAGTTGTAAAGCTTTGCATAGATTACCCACTGCTGTTGTAGTCTCCAAAGGCAGGCCGATTTGTGTATGAATGAGGTGTACAGTTTGATAGCAGTCGTGGCATTATTCATAGTGCAGGGTCATTACATAAACACATGCCCCACATTACTGTTAAAATAGTTTTATAGTAAAAAATACTGAACATTATAGAATCATTTCATTAAATATAATATCAAATTCATGAAATATATATGCCTTTTTGAAAATAACTTGAATTCTTTAAAAAAAAAATAGTAAATAGCTGTGAATTAGCGGGTTACAATTCCCCACATGTAAACTCTTTTTTTCAGCACTTACAACTATGGCATTGTGGGAAAGATTGATAAATCATTAATTGTATGCCCTGACCACAGTTTTACATTTTATTAAAAGATAGGCTACATGGTATCCAGTGTGAAATAACTCCCATATTTGGGGGGAATTTGCCAGCCTAAGGCCATGTGGTAATTTGTTTGGTCAAAATAAAATAATTTGTTTAAAATGTAATAACACTAACTTATCTTATAACTAACTAACCTTATTTCACCAGTTAATTAGGAGCAAACTGTTTAAAAACTTTAGTACATAACTTTTTGATATTAATGAATGTCCATCACATTCAAGCCATTGCCAAATGAGTTGCTACAAAGCTAAGTAGGACTATCAGCTCCACACAAATCTCTCTGGATTTCTCAGAATGACTATGTTCAGAGGATTGTGTCGTCCGGAGTCCAACATGATCATGTTTTTTAATCCTCCGTGTCCTCCTTGACTACTAGCAACTGTATGGAGGAGGAGTGGGGTCTGTGCCCAGTCACGGAAGGCTTGTACAGTCCCAGAAAAGTGTTGCAATGACAAATGTTTTGGTATACACATGTTCATTACCTTTTTAAGTGCATTGGAACAGCACAAAAAAAAGGCAAATTTGACAATTTTACACAAAACTCCCAAAATGGACTGGACAAAATCATTGGCACCCTATTAAAACTGTGGATAAATAATTTCATTTCAAGCATGTGATGTTCATTTAAACTCACCTGTGGCAAGTAACAGGTGCTGGCAATACAGAAATCAAAACTGAAGCCATTTAGAGTGTATAAAAGTTGGCTCGACCTTTGTGTTGTGTGCCACACCAAGCATGGAGAAGAGAAAGAAGAGCCAAGAATTGTCTTGAGGACAATTGTGGAAAAATATCAACAATCTCAAGGTTACAAGTCAATCTCCAGAGATCTTAAAGTTCCTTTGTCCACTGTGTGCAATATAATCAAGAAGTTTATAACACTCTTCTTCTCTTCTGACACAGATGCATAAAAAAGCCAGACTGCAGTTTGCAAAAATGTACCCGAGTAAGCCTCAATCCTTCTGGAAGAACGTTTTGTGGACAAATGAGACTAAGGTAGAGCTTTTTGGCAAAGCACGTCATTCTAATGTTTACAGAAAACGGAAAGAGGCCTACAAAGAAAAGAACACGGTACCTACAGTCAAACATGGTGGAGGTTCAAGGATGTTTTGGGGTTGATTTGCTTCCTCTGGAACTGTGTGCATTGACTGTGTGCAAGGAATCATGAAATCTGGAGACTATCAAAAGATTTTGGCCCATAATGTAGGGCCTAGTGTCAGAAAGCTGGGTCTGCATCAGAGGTCATGGGTGTTTCAGAAGGACAAGGACCCAAAACATACCTCAAAAAGCACCCAGAAATGGTTGGAGACAAATCAATGAGTCCGGATCTAAATTCCATAGAACACATGGAGAGATCTCAAAATTGCTGTTGCGAGAAGGCACCCTTCAAATCTGAGAGACCTGGATCAGTTTTCAAAAGAAGAGTGGTCCAAAATTCTAGTTGAGAAGTGTAGGAAGCTTGTTGATGGTTATAGGAAGTGATTGGTTTCAGTTATTTTCTCCAAAGGGTGTACAACCAAATATTAAGTTGAGGGTGCCAACAATTTTTGTCCGACCTAATATTTAAGTTTTGTGTAAAATTGTCTTGTCAAATTTGCCTTTTTTATTCTGCTTTTTTGTGGTGTTCCAATGCACTTAAAGGTAATAAACATGTGTATACCAAAACATTTGTCATTGCAACACTTTTCTGGGAGAAATGGTGCATTTTCTGGAAAAGTTCCGTGGGTGCCAATAATTTTGTCCGTGAATGAATCATGTGGATGCGCAAACAGTTTTGTTGTCATTACTTAGAATTCCTCATGGGTGCGCTAGAAACTACCCACTATAGCTTTAATCACAAAAAACAAAGAAGCACTAGATTGCAGAAGGGTACTTTCCAAAATCAGATTGAGTCTCTACACCCGCAAAAAGCCACCAGATCCTGGAAGAGTTATCTGTATCAAAGTTTTTTCCCATTCAAATCTGTTTGTGATAATGCCTGTGAATATGTCAATCGGCCATATGTTTCTTGTTGCCTGAGGTGGTGTATGGAACCACATGTAGCATAGCCTACAAATGGTCTTTTTTTTTTTTTTTTTTTTTGGTCAACGACACATCTGATTATTTTTTGGGCATTTTAGGCCTTTATTTGTTATAGGACAGCTTAGACAAAATAACAATAAAAGGAAATATTAAAAGAAGACTGGATGTCCAAGGGACTTCAAAATGCCTGTAAAAAAGAATATTACTACTATAGGAATTGTATAAAATACAGAAGTAAAGAAGCAGAGTTAAAGTATAAGAAATATAAAAACAAATGTATATATTTATTAACTAATATATAATAAGGTTATGTAAGAAGGATTATTATAATACAATTCTAGAGAATAAGAAAAATAATGTGAAAGGGATATGGAATACAGTCAATAAACCTATTAGAAAAGGACAAGACAAATTAAATTATCCAGAACATGTTGACAGGACAAAAATATGACTGATGATAAACTGGCTAAAGATATCAAAAGTACAGGGATGAAATACTCTGGGAAGGACCATGTGGAAAGAAACGCAAATTCAATGTTGTTTGGAACTGTAGAAAATAAACAAATAGTGTAAGTAAAAGTTATGATATTAATAAGTCTCATTTTGATTTCATAATTATTTGAATGGAGACAAATGCTATGACAAACATTTGTGCAACAAATCTCCAATGTACTGTACAGCATTTATAACTATTTCTAATGCCCGTCCCTAGAAGGGCTTTTAAACAGTCATAAAAACATTGCCACATTATAATACATAAAGCGCATAAACATATGTCACATCCATTTTTTTCTACTTGACACACTAGCATGAAACAAACCTTTTATCCTTGACTCATGCCTCTGTGCAGTGACTCATCCACAGATGATGTCACACCTCCTTCGTTGCCATGACAGTCGCCAAGGCAACCAGTGTCTACGTTCCTGTAGCGGTGACGAGAACATTTCTGACAAAAAAACTAAAGGGGTTAATATTGATAGCTGGATCTAACTGTCTTCCCCAGCCACAGCTTTATTCTTCTCTGCACATTGGTGTTGGGCTCAGATGTCTCCTGGTAACTAACAAAACACTGTGAAAAGTGAATGGAGGCTGTAGATTCTCCCTGTGGGAAAACAAAAGCAGCAATGACTCTCAGTGAGAGTATTGTTGGTGTATAATAAAGGATAAACCCAACCAACCACAAAAACAGTATTTTTTGTTTAATTAATTGTATACATCCAAGTATTTAAGTGATGTTACGAGGATGAGCAGATGATATAATTCTGGTTGTTTACTCTCTGATGATTGCTGATTGAAGGTAATTGTAAAATTACCATTATATTTAATGATAATATTTATTTTGTATAGCACTGTCATATAATAAAAATTAAACAATGTAATAAAGCTTGTCTATCTGTAACCTTAAAGTTGCAATATGTAATACTGACAGCTAGTGTTTAAAATAGTTACTGCAGACCTGATTCAAAATTATGGAGAGAGTCATCTCCCCCACGCCCTCCTCCCAGACTTGAAGTTAATGGAGGTTGCCAGGCTGAGACCGCAGCATCCAACAATGTTGTTAGACGCTTGTCTCACATAGCCAGACATTAGTCCACAGCACAGCAGGGTAGCTAACGTTAGATGCTGTCTGTACTAAGAGTCATAAAAGCCAGTGCTCACGCAGAGCTCTGTACCCAAATGACAGGCACACTTTGTCGGTTTAGAATTACTGTAGGAACCGCTAAAAAACCCACAACTTCGCTATCCTCTCCACCGGCCAGGCAGACACACTTTCTCGCCTTAGAATCACGGTTGGAACCACTAAAAATACCACTACCTTGCCATCCTTTTCCACCCAACTGAAATACACACATTATTGGCTTAGAATTACAGCAAAAATCGCTAAACACACGGTTAACTCATGGTCCTCTCGTTCCGATTTACAGCCCCCTCTCTTGGCTTAAAATGACTCACTGTTGTCTGCTATGGCCGCTGATCAGGCTACACGTTGTAAACAGCCGTAGCCCGCCTGCCTGGTCCTCCGTGATGTTAGCTAATGTTAGCAGTTGTGGCGTGTTAGCATTGTGGCGTGTTAGCATTGTGGCATGTTAGCGTTGCGGCCGTGAAAAATTAGCCTGAAGCTAATGCTTACCTGTTCAGGAGGGAATTAGCCAACTCTGCGCCCTTTTGGGCTCCAAGCTAACATTAAAAAACAGGAAGACACACAAAACACAATATTAAAAGTTACGGTGCAGCATAAGAAATTAAACATTAAAGAAATGAACAGACATTTAAAGAAAGGCAACATCAAAAAGAGAGGTCTTCAGCATTGATTTTAAAAGAACTGAGAGTAGCAGCAGACCTGCAGGTTTCTGGGAGTTTGTTCCAGATATGAGGAGCATAGAAACTGAACACTGCTTCCCCCCGTTTAGTTCTGACTCTGGGGACAGAAAGCAGACCTGTCCCAGATGACCTGAGAAGTCTGGGTGGTTCATAGTGAACTAGCAGATCAGAAATGTATTTTGGCCTTAATTTTTTAGGGAGACCTGGAAAGACACCGTTACAGTAGTCAAGTCTACTGAAGATGAAAGCGTTTTTCCAAGTCCTGTTTTTCACCACCTTCGTTCAGCTTTTCTACATTCTTTTTTTCTGTTCTCACCAGTAGGTGCGTAGTTTCTTTCTCTCCCATTACATGAGCTAAGATTTTCCACTTGTGAATGTCGCCTGGCGACACCAGAGAGTTTTGTGGAGCTGATAGTCTTAATTGGCTTTGGAGAAACTAATTTGGCAGTGACGGAATGAATGTAACGGACGTTCATTAATACCAAAATGTTACACACTAAAGCTTTATTTTCAGAGCGTAAGTAATTCTGGATCATGGTTTTCTTCACAGGATCTCATCTGTGCCCTCGGAGTTTAGATTGTGCCCGTGCAGGACGAGACTTCTGCCTGCCCGGCAGCTCACACTGCGGACCCTGCCTGCGCCCTCTGGTGGAGAACTCCCATGGCCGCTGTGTGGTCAAGAGGAGACATGCTCCTCACTCCATTAAAAGTAGGTGGTAGCAATAAATCCCTGCACAGTTGATTATAGTCCAAATTACAAAATTGAGCATACATAATTTGGAAAACGGAAGCCTTTTTGGAAGTTTGACTCGTACTAGGGACTAAAAGTCATGATATCTTAGCCTTTACTGCTTTGATTTTCTGTCTGTCTCTTGTGATTTCAACTTTGTGGAAGTGCATTGTTAAATCACTGGAGTTCTTCTTTAAGTTATTATCTTACACCAAATGTAAGATTTTGACCAATATAGGTTTTTGAAGGCTAATACCACTAGTATTTTGTGGATTAATGTGTCTCCCTAAAGTCTCCCAACTTTGTGGAATCGCTGGAGTAACCATTTACAGACTGGTTTGTTTGTGTCTGGTTAATAACTTTCACAAGCATCACAACATCTTTTTGTTGTTGTAGTTGTTTTAGCAGTTTTGTCTGGATCTTCCTCGTCCAAATTTTCAGTGGTGGAATGTAATTCCACACATGTACATTTTTATAGGTACTGTACTTAAGTACAAATTTGAGGTACTTTGAGGTACTTTTCATGCCACTTTCTACTTCTACTCCATTACATTTCAGAGAGAAATATTGTGCTTAAGTTATTGGTTACTTTGCAAATTAAGATTTCTGCAGAACACAAAACACATTTAGTTTATAAAATCTGATGTTTAAACATAAATTAAACTGCTCAACAATATAACGCCTACAAGTCCAGCTGAAATGATTTGCCAATTAAACACTTAGTTGATTGACAGAGTTGTTGGATCGTTTCCAGTTGCTAAAATGTGAGGATTTTCCTGCATTGAGTACTTTTACATTTAACAGCAATGGATTCTGGTTTCATGTTCCTCCAGGTAAGGTGAGCACTTATCCTGAGCTGGATGAGGAGATTGACTTCCTCTCAGCCATCATCAGTGAACAGAGAACTGAGTCCAGGCTGCCAGGTACTGGATAGGCCAGTATTAGACTCATATTCACATTTACCCCTACATCCCTGCTGACATAACGACTAAAAATGTTTTATTCCTTAGCTCCACCTTCCCAAGATGTCTCTCAAGCTAAATCCAATCAGCTTAGTGAGCCCGGCCACATCCATAGAGCATCTGCCACAGAGCAGCCCATGACCCAGCCACCCACCACCACAAACCACACTCCCGCTCTGCTCAGCGATCCCATCATTCTCCCCTACCCTCCTAATGACTATGTCTTCATCAGTAAGTCTTTTCTGTTGTTAAGCCATGACCTAATTTCTCTTTTTTAATTGTACTTCTTGAGCTTGAAGTAGTATTAGTTGTGACCTGAGTGCTGTGGTGAGTAAGATTTAGGTTAATGACTACATATTAAGATGACACATTTATAAAAAAACACAATAAAAATATTAGTAGAGGACAATACAGTAGCCCAGCAAAAATCTGAATAATTTGTTGAATGAAGTGTTTTAATAATCCATCTTAGTCTGCTTGATTTCAGTTACGTTGACATCTTTATTGTCCCATAAGAGGAAATTAGTCTTGCAACAAGGATGCATTAAATCTAAACACAGTAAGACAATAAGACATTTAAAGACATTAAAAATACTTAGTACTAAAAGTACTATACACACAATATCGAATTCAATACAAGATTAATATGATTAAGACAAAGAAAAAGAAATGCAACAATGCTGAGCAACCAATAGAGTGGAACATGTGTTTAGAGGCTTCTGTAGATTTTGATTAAAACGTATTATTTATTATAGTTATTGAAGAAAAAAAAATAGTTACCGAGTGAATTCCGTTCTAGCTAGCATTAGAGTTATAATGTCTGGAAGAAACCCCAAAGCTGAGGCCCCGCCTGCAGGTGTTGCGCTCCCCTACAGGTATTTCGTCTCCACCCCATGACACAACCTTACTCAGGCCAAACATTCTAACCAACGACACAGATGCAATTCAAAATTGTCAATAAAATTCCAAAAAGTAATTGTCGTCTAATAGCATTCGTTTTTACATAGGCAAATGATTTCCTAAAATATTTTCTTGTGCAGTCATTATAACATACTGCTTCATAGCTGATACTGAGTTTGGATCCATTCAGATCCTTTTGGGTATTAGACATATTGACACAGACCGCAGAGTATGATTTGGATTGGGGTCCTGGGTTGGCTCTCCTTTCCTTAGAGCTTAAGGGACCTGTCAAACCATTAGGGCTAAGCTATGCAAGTAACCAAAAGGCAGCTTCTGGTCTATTAGAATAAAGAGTTTTTATAACATGTGAATAAATATGTTAGAATTATTGGAAACATGGACAATTTTAAAGTAGCAACCTACAATGTAAGAAGAGCCGTAAAGGAGGCAACAAGGGACTACGGGAAGAAAGTGGATCCACAATTGCAGTAGGGCAACCCCAGACGTATGTGGGAGGGTCTAAGAACTATGAAATATTACAAACAGCTGGTCAAAGAGAATATCTGCTGCTTACTACCTAGTACAGTGGACCCATTACAGTTTGCCTATCGTCCCAAACTATCAACTGAAGATGCCATAGCACACTTTTAGTAGATTAAAGTAGATTTTATCGGAAATTCTTGGGAAATGCCAGGATGTCACTTCCCAGTTATCAACCAAGGCAGCAGCAAGTAATCAACTTGAACGGCTCTAATTTTCAATGGTGGAAACAAAAATGGTCCATCATCCATCTTGACGTCAACATGCATTCAAAGGTCTTCTTTGTCTAACAAAATGTTAGCACTTTCTCTTAGCACGCTCTGAAATATCTGGATTAATCTCAAATTTTCTATGGTGTTGTACAGAACAGAACTGGTATGGTACTGTGTCAGTTAGTTCTGCCCCACTCTATTACTGTTATCAATGCTGTTTTCACTGTTAATACCGCTCTGCGCTCTGCTTCAAACACAGAGCTTTGAGTCAGGGATAATGTCTTCCTCTGATGCCAACAGATCTACATGGCGTGCTCTCTTTCTTACTGTGTGTTTGTATTTCTTCTCAGTCATGAGCAGTGTCTTCATCGTAGCATGTTCGCTGGCTTTGGTGATAGCAGGGGCCTGTTGGGTCAGGTAAGATATGTATTCCTCCCTTTCTACACTACTGCATGCAATGTGAGTGCAATGTGTCTTTTAGGAGTCTCCCTTTTAGGATTTGACAATATAGATTTGATTTTATAAATTTAGATTTCCATTCAGTATTATGTTTTGAGGCATTGAGATTATAAAATACATGTTGAATATTGATAGGAACAATGGACAATTGCAGTTTAGGGCTGAAACTGGCGGTGTTTTCATTACTGATTAATCTGCCAATTTCTTTCTCGATTAAATCAATTACTTGGGCTACCTTTTATAATTTCCTAGATCCCAAGGAGATGGCTTCAAGTTGCTCATTTTTTCTGTACAGCAGTCTAAAACAAAGATATGTGTACTATCATAGAAGACTGAGGAAGCTAGTCAGTATTCATATTTGAGCCACTGAAACCATATAATTCTTGGCATTTTTGCTTAAAACAATTTATCAATTATCAAATCCTGTCAATCAACTAATTAATTTAGCCTCCAATTGTTTGTGCTCTACTTCAATCAAAAATAAATTCTGTTTAGTTTACTCTGTTGTTGATATCAGCTATCAAAAACTTGCACTGATCTGCATGTAGTCCTTTTGCATTTAGTTTTATATCATAATTTAAAGTGCTGCTCCACTAACTTGGTATTGCAGAGTTATAATGTTGTAAAACCTGTGAGAGTTCATCAATTTGTTAGATCCTCCCAGCTGTTATTGAGGCCCTGTACAGAAGCAGTTTTAGACAATATAAAGGAAATGCAATGGAACTACATGTTAGAAAAAGAAAATGCGTAAAACATATTCCCAAATGTAGTCAGGTTATCAATTTCATTAATAGTGAATAGTAGTATAGTGAATAGTGAAATAATAGTCAATACATGTCCCAAACATAATGGAAGGAAGATTCTGTAAATCACAAAAAACAAGTTGATGATTGCAATTATTCTTGAAATGAGGGAAATAAGGTTTTGGTTTTAACATATCATGGTAGTGATTATTGCTTTTCATTTTAACAATAATTTTAGGTTTTATTGTGCACAGTTCTATAATGTCCTAGACAGCAATGCATGCCAATCAATCCCAAATGCTTTCAAAAACATCAGAACTAGTACTGTATACCTCTCGATTTTTGAGTCACCATCTGCAAGTGGGTCACTTTTTAAAACCTTTTTTACAGATTGCAGAAAGGTGTGCGTTTAACTCAGAAGATGGACTATCCTGCATATAGACGAATGAGAGCCCAAGCCTTTGACAATTTGGTGAGTAGAACATTTCTGTAATCTGTTTCCTTGTTACATGGAAAGAAATTTAAACTTTGGGTACTTAGACAGGTGGGGGACAAAACATGGTAAAAACACTTTTGTATCAATGTAGTTTTTCTAAACACGGATGTTTATGTGTACATATGCAGAAAACTACTATAATTTCTTAAAGTTAAACAATAGATGGCAGTCACATTGCACTCACCAACTCACAGATACTTATTACCCAACTGCAGTTCCCTGTAGTCTCAGCTTTATGTTGTGTTTTAGCCTCTCACAGCTCATTGTTTCTGGTTTTACAGACCAGCTGCAGCAGCAGGCAGTGGTTTTTAGCAAATAAGAAATGCTCTGGAAACCCACTGTACACTACCTGCTCAGTACCAAACAGCAGACACAGTTAGAGACTATCTGGTAAACATAGTGGAGCATTAGGCAGCTAAAGAGGCAGAGTTTTTTCTCTGCAAACGGCAATGATCGGGGTCATAGCAGATTACAAGCATTTGGATGGTTGAGCATCTCTACAGACTCTACACTCAGTGGGTATTGAGTGACATTTTCATTCAGATATATTGACGTGACAGAGGGACCTCTTTGAAAATCACTATGCCCGTTTTTCCCCTCAGCAAAATGTAGCCTAACTTTGGAGGGTTATTTAACCCCCTTCCCAACAAGCTAGCAGGACATAGTTGGTACCAATGGATTCCATTGAAAAGAATGATTAATTCTTGGATTTCATGAATCAATTTTGTATTATTCAAATGAAAATGGATTTAAATCGGAAAATTGTTGATTTTAAACCCTACCCTAGAAGAAAGAATATTGAGAAGAAAAACAATAGGGCTCCAGCGTCCTTCGCTACCTGGACCCCTAACTAATCTTGCTCTATGTCTGCTAAATCTGTAACTAAGCAACTTTTGATAAGACTTTCACCATGTTGTTTACAGCTTTTTCCACTGGCCCAGTGACCAAAAAAAAAAAAAACTATTGCAGCTATTATTATTATGTTGGATAACTATGTAATGCTAACCATCAAAAAATTCATGGTTCTCATAAACCACATTTTAGCGATAGTAAAAGCAGTAAGTGTAATAATTATTTATATCATATACTACTACTTTACACATTCTCTATAAGGCAAACAACATTTTACGAGCAAAATGACCGTCAGGGTCTTAAAAAGTTTAAATTTAAGGCCTTAAAACGTCTTAAAAACGGCCAGATGTTTATCCGAGGTCTTAAATTTAATTTAGTCAGGTCTAAAGAAGATTTTACCCTCGTTCATTTCCAGAAAATCTGGCCACAGAAAGAAAAAGCAGTGAGTCGTAGCCTACAAAGCGGAGCAAAGACCGTCTATCAGCAGTGATTGTGTGCATGTCGCATCTTTGCGCACCTGGCGGAGAGAAAGAAAAGAGAGACTCTCAATCCGAGGGATAGTTAGCCAGAAGAGATTGCGTGTGTTCGTCCTTGAGACCTTTAAGTTGTATAACTTGTGTTGTCAATTCATTTAACCCTGTTATTGTATTAGTCTATTGTTCAAATTAAGTTAACTGGTGATTTTTGTTGTTTGTTTTCTTCACCTGGTAGCTAAATTGCATGTGGCTGTTGATTCGACATAATAGCGATTGTTGAGCGCCTTTGCTCTGTTTTTATTTTAGGTGCATTATTTAGTAGTTACGCTATAAGCAGTACACTTGATCTTCTTCTGTTGCTTGATCTTAATAAAGCATCAACAGAGAGAAGTTGTTTCCGTCCCTGTGTTAAGAGACACACCTGGGCTAAGTTGGACCCCAGAATCAGCTACAGTGAAGTTTAAATACAATCCTATATTGGTGTTGGTAAGTACGCGGTGATAAAACTACAAATCACGTGATAAATGCAATACTTGCCCATGAAATACGTCTGCGTCTTCTCAGAATTTGGTAAAGTTTGGAAAATGAATTTGAAAGCTGCATTTATGGATATGACATTTGAAAAAACAAAAAATAGGATTAATATTAAATATTGGTTAATCTCCTCCTTTCTGAAATCATTCATCAACATTTAACACTGCATCAGCGTTTTACGTTGACATTTGTTTAAGCCATCTGTCATTACACGGGAGGGTTTAATTTCGAGGTCCGAAAGGCGCATCACTGAAGTGTAATATTATGATTATAAAAAACGTTTACCAACTAAATAAGTATCAATCTTTATTATGTACTGTTTAGTTCAAAAACAAAAAAAGAAAGTCGAAGCTCGGGCACGGCACCAGCCGGGGATGGCATGAGACGGGAGGTCTCCACGCTGCAGCCATACCTGACTCCAAATACAGATAGGATTGGAGATGAAAAGTTTAACTGACACTAGTGCTGTCAAACGATTACAATATTTAATCGCAATTAATGTCACATTTTTATCTATTCTAAATGGCCCTTGATTTCTTTTTGTCCCATTATATATATATATATATTTTTTTTTCTCATTTTAATGCTCTTAACATGGAAAAGTGGATTGGCTTGCTTTGGGCATATGTTTTAAATGAATCTAGCCTACCGGCAGTCTGGCACACATGGATGCTCAGTTGGTGATCAGTTATTTCCGTGGGTGCTCGAGCCCCGGAGTACGCATGGTATCGGTGCCTATGTGCAACGGAGCAACATTATGAACGCAATAACAATTCACCTACCCGCTGCAGATTGTCGAGAAAGACCGGAGAAAGACATGTTCAGAGCAATGATTAAAACACTGCATTTACGATGTCTTGCCTCACTGAAATGCGTCCGCTAACCTTCTAACGTTATTCAAACACAGAAGAGAGAGGCTGACAGCGGAGCTATTAAGTCGCCCACTTTTCTACAACAACCTAACTTACAGTGGGGGAAATAAGTATTTGACCCCTTGTTGATTTTGCAGATTTGCCCACTTACAAAGAATGCAACGATCTATAATTTTAATCATATGTACATTCTAACAGTGAAAGACAGAATCCCAAAGAAAATTCCAGAAAATCACATATGAATTTATTAAAATTGATAACCATCTGATGAGGAAAAACAAGTATTTGACCCCCTGGGCAAACAGCATGTTAATATTTTGTAGAAAAGCCATTATGGGCCAGCACAGATGTCAACGGTTTTTATAGTTGGTGACAAGGTTTGTGCACATTTCGGCAGGGATGTTGGCCCACTCCTCCCTGCAGACAGCCTCCAAATCATTCAGGTTCCGAGGTTGTCGCCTGGCAACTCGAATTTTAAGCTCCCTCCAAAGATTTTCAATTGGATTCAGGTCTGGAGACTGGCTAGGCCACTCCAGAACCTTGATGTGCTTCTTCTTCAGCCACTCTTTTGTTGCTTTGGCGGTGTGCTTAGGGTCGTTGTCGTGCTGAAACACCCATCCTCGACCCATCTTCAGCTCTCTCACTGAGGAAAGGAGATGTTGGTCCAGAATTCCACGATACATGGCCCCGTCCATCCTCCCCTCAATACGATGGAGTTGCCCCTTCCCCTTGGCTAAAAAGCACCCCCAAAGCATGATGTTGCCACCACCATGCTTGACGGTGGGGATGGTGTTCTTTGGGTTGTACTCGGTGTTCTTTGCCCTCCAAACACGACGAGTTGAGTTGAGGCCAAAAAGTTCTATTTTGGTCTCATCTGACCACATCACCTTCTTCCAGGCCTCTTCTGAGTCGTCCAGGTGGTGAATGGCGAACTTCATGCGGGCCTGTACATGTTTCTTCTTGAGCAGGGGGACCTTGCGTGCGCTGCAGGATTTCAATCCATGACGACGTAGTGTGTTACCAACCGTTTCTTTTGTAACTGTGGTCCCAGCTGCTTTCAGTTGATTCATCAGTTCTCCCCTTGTGGTTTTGGGATGATTCCTCACCGTTTGCATGATCAGGGACACCCCACGAGGCGAGATCTTGTGTGGAGGCCCAGACCGAGGAAGGTTGGCGGTGGTGTGGTGCTTCTTCCATTTCCTGATAACTGCACCGACAGTTGATCTTTTCTCTCCAAGTTGCTTTCCGATTCTCTTGTAGCCCATCCCAGCCTTGTGCAGATCTACAATCTTGTCCCTGATGTCCGTAGAAAGCTCTTTGGTCTTGCCCATGGTGGTGATGTTGGATGCTGGTTGTTTGGGTGTTGACAGGTGTCTTTTATACAGGTAACGAGGTGAGGCAGGTGTATTTGATGTAGATAATTGGTTGGGATTGGGGCTGTGTCTTAAAGAAAGACTAACTGGTTTGTAGGAGCCAGAATACTTGCTGTTTGGTAGGGGGTCATATACTTGTTTTTCCTCATCAGATGGTTATCAATTTTTATAAATTCATATGTGATTTTCTGGAATTTTCTTTGGGATTCTGTCTTTCACTGTTGGAATATACATATGATTAAAATTATAGATTGTTGCATTCTTTGTAAGTGGGCAAACCTGCAAAATCAGCAAGGGGTCAAATACTTATTTCCCCCACTGTACCTGTGGCCAAGGTAGTGTTGATACAAATATCTTACAACTATGATGTTTTGAAATCGAAACAATATTAAAGATTAGTGTTCGTATGTGTATTCATTTAATTTAAGTTTATTTTACTACTTTGCAGTTTGCACAATAAAAATAGTTTAGATTGGTAACTGTTTCATTCATTCTCCTTCATATAACGTTATTGCATAATGTTGTAGAACCAGGCAAACCCTTTAATAATGAAGTTTAGTATAACATATTCTTTATATATTGAAAAAACAGTAGAATAAGCCATTAAACTATATAAAGGCCCAGTCAAGCAAAAGACGGAAAATACCGTGACATACTTTGAAACTGCCAGAATCTTAAAAAATACTTTGATACCAATTTTTGGTCATATCGCCCAGCACTATATTAAGCTAAATCAAATTTCAAAGTGATATGATGGGGCGGCTGTGGCTCAGGTGGGTTGAGCAATTGCCTACCAATTGGAAGGTTGGTGGTTCAATCACTGGCCCTGCAGTCCCATGTCGAGGTGTCCTTGGGCAAGACACTGAACCTGGAATTGCTCACGATGCTGTGCCATCAGGGTGTGTGAACGTAATGGTTCCTGTACTATTTTAAGTAAATACAGTACATTCACATTAGTGGCATCAGTCAGTTTTCAGTAATACTTTCTTACAGAAACCATTTTTATGTTGAGTGTATTCTTTTCTGTGAAATGGTTTACTAGAACCTGGAAATACATTGCCAAAATGAAAGTTGAACTGTTGTTAACTGTTGTCTGCTACAAAATAACCTAAATCTGTGTTTTCATTTCAAAACTCTTCAGATCTCTTTTAACACAGAGAAGAGAAAGGCTTAATGTTGGACGCCTCCTTAACAATGTGATCCAACAATTTCTTGCTGGACACCACCCTAAAAGGACAAACGCACCCATCCTTGAAGTGGTTTCAGAACCTAAACATGTGTAGAAAGGACACATGCTCTGAAGTCAATGTCAACAGAACAGTTTGACAGGATGTGGATGAATACCACTGAGTTTCTAATGTCCCCTCTGCCCCTTGGTGTGTTCCAGCCTGGGGACAAGAAGCTGGCCCACAGTGCCCAGATGTACCACTACCAGCACCAGAAGCAGCAGATGCTCTCCCTGGAAAAGTGAGTCATCCCTGTAGCCCAGACGCGCACATCTCTCCTGGGCATGTGTGTGTCTCCTGCCCCTTGTCTTTTGTCCCTCCCTGCCCTCTCTGCCTCATCGTGTGTGTGTGTGTGTGTGTGTGTGTGTGTGTGTGTGTGTGTGTGTGTGTGTGTGTGTGTGTGTGTGTGTGTGTGTGTGTGTGTGTGTGTGTGTGTGTGTGTGTGTGTGTGTGTGTGTGTGTGTGTGTGTGTGTGTGTGTGTGTGTGTGTGTGTGTGTGTGTGTGTGTGTGTGTGTGTGTGTGTGTGTGTGTGTGTGTGTGTGTGTGTGTGTGTGTGTGTGTGTGTGTGTGTGTGTGTGGACACAGGGATGATGCAAAAGTTCCTGACTCAGGAGCATCGACCGATGAAGAGAACGAGGACGGAGATTTCACAGTGTATGAGTGTCCTGGATTGGCACCTGTGAGTAAATGCTGCATCATTACAGTATCTCAACTTTTATTGTAAGTTATACTGTGTATATCATCAGGTCAACATAATTCAATACTGAATCAATTCATTCATTCAAAGAAGTAGATATTTTTCTCAGGAGTTGATGGAGACCACCAGAGTAAATGGAGAGTAAGGAGGCAAAACACATACAGGGCTGTTGATCTACTTTATCACATTGCATCTGACCACCTCAAGTTTCATGTTCTAAGCAAGGTTATTATAGTTTTTCATTTTTCATTTTTTATTTCGTTTTAACTTTTTGTTCTGTTTGACTTCGGTTTAGTTTTAATTAGTATTTAAAGCGAGTTGGATAGTTTAGTTTTTATTTTTTGAAAATGCTTAGTTTTAGTCTTTCTTTGTAATATGGGTTCAGTGTTTCAGCTGCGGGGGGAACGTCAAATATTAACGTTACCTGAAAACAGCATGTAGTTTTTCTTTTTAGCATCTCACATCACACTTTGAGTTACTATGACCACTTAAATATGACCAATAATGTCTCCGTCAATGGGCTTATTTGCTAACGTTAGCTAGCGACTGTTACCTTAAAACCATCCAGCAAATAGACGGTACCGTAAGGAGGTTACCTGAAACCGGTGACTTAACGTTACCGCTCATTTTACACACAGTTTAACAACAAAACAAAACGCTGAGTGAACATTACTAGTAGCTAGTAATGTACTAGTAAAACATTAGCTAACATTAACACAGCGTGTCAGAGGAATACAGCATCTCCTGCAGCGGGGGGCGGCAGAGGGACTGCAGCGTTTGTGTCCTCAAATTCAGTGTCCACAATACTATTTTCCAATAAACTGTTGCGGTCATATTTCACGGGATCCACGTGAGTGCGGATTTCACGTCACAGCTTTCGTTGCCGTTTGTCACTTTGCCTAAGATTGAGTGACAAGAGGTACTCCCCCTGTTACTTGGTTGCTATGACTTCGCGAGTGATGATGAGGGATGTAGAGCAGCAGCCGGCTCTGCAGAGTTGTTTATTTACGACTACGTCATTATTATGACTTCATAATCAGCTGAAGGTGCGGCGGCGCGCAGTGTACATAGCAGTAACCCTGTTGTGCGTCTGCCCTATTTCTGATACCATACCGGCAGTAATTTTAGCGTCAAAATAAAGGAAACACTGGGGTTATTTAGTTCGTTTTTGTTAACGACTGTTTACTTTTCACCGACTGCAAGAGCCAGGGGACCCAGAGCATGCTGGGAAACGCCGGCTTCTCAGCTGATTTAACAGCTGATTTACAACATGATGACGTTTTATATAAACTTTTATTGTTTTTTAATCGGAGGGATTTTAATTGCTGTTTGTCTGATTTAAAGACTTATTCTGTACAGAACACACCTTATGTGGCTGATAGTGATGTTAAGAAGTCAGAGAGACTAAATCTGTTCAGATCACTGATCATCTACAGTCTGTTAATTAAAATCAGCAACAGATTGCATGTAGAACATTCTGAGAGCTACTCTGTCATGATTAAAACAACTAGAGAGCGTGTACCAACTGATATGTGGGTCTGATTATATTTTATGAAATCATAATCGCACCATAGTGTTTTTGTCACTTCCTGTTCAGTCTGAAGGCGGCTGGAATCGGATAGAAACTGTCCGACTTTACCACAACTTTTTTCCCCTCGCCCCCTGCTGCTGCCGCCTGCTCTCGTCTACTTTACAGGCGAGGCGCAGTTCATCTCGAATGAGCCTATTGTCTCGCACCAGTTATCTTCTATAAGCACAAATAAACCCACACCTCCGCAGGAAACAGATTTTGTGTGAATGCTGAGCTTCATCCTGTCTGGTTTTGTGTGTCTATGTCAGTTAGACATGTGCGTTGGTACTCCGCATGAGTTCTCCACTTAACACTTAAATATTCATCAGTTACTTTTCAAAATCCACAGGAACAATGCTTCACATCGGCATGACTATGTCACATTTTTTTGGGCTTTTCCACTTTTAATGGTGTTTAAAGGTGAGAGGGGGAAGGCATGCTGGAAATCGTCACTTGTCGGACTTGAACCCTAGACCTTTGCGTCGAGGCATAAACCTCTATATACATGTGCCTGCTCTACCCACTGAACCAACTCGGCACACACTGTCACTTTTAAAGCTTGTTCACCTGTTACCACTGATATTTCCTACCAACAGTGTAGTGTTTAACAGTCTTTTACACATAAAACCCTACGTTACATCACAGTATCTTTTGAAAGGTGATAATATATAAAATGTTTTCAGCTTCAACAATATTTACACCTTGAAAATAAGACCAGCTCCAATGCAGAATCAGTTACACTACCTTAATTCAATGTGCCCTACTTTTTTTATTCCATTTT
Organism: Percina caprodes; assembly: GCA_013375575.1. NCBI lineage: Eukaryota > Metazoa > Chordata > Actinopteri > Perciformes > Percidae > Percina > Percina caprodes. The sequence goes on along the minus strand of JABXJD010000099.1, from coordinate 626,249 downwards.
AAAGGTCATGAAGATCCAAATATGTACAAAAGGATTAATACATTTAATTGTGAAAACATTAAAACAAATATAAAAATACAAGTTTTTACACATTATCTGATCCCAACCCCGACTGTAAAACATACCAAAGATCCACACAATCAAATTCCTATTTAAAAAAATGTATTTCTGATAATGAACTATGTTACCCAGAATGTGTTCTTCTCTCTGTCCATCTTTAGACTGGGGAAATGGAGGTGAAGAACCCACTGTTTGATGACTCCACCCTTCAAAGGTTCCACAAGTAAACCTGAACACTTGAGATGCTTCACACTCCCAATGCAGCATTTGTGTGTACAAATAGTTGAATTTACACACACTCCACATACACTGGTCTGCTCAGTCCAACCCTTGGACAGGATGGAGAGTGTACGGTACATAGAGAAGAAAGACCATGATGGATGAGGCACTCATGGACATTTAAAGGACGTCACAGCACTATTTTTATTTTTACTTGATGCAGGACTGAATCTGGGACCAATGCCTCCAATTCTACACCCACATTCTGTTCTTTCCTAGTTTTGTTCACAAAATTACAATCAGCCAATATCAAAGAACAATTTGCAACAGGTAGCAGACATGCATATTGAATATAATATCCTGTGTTAATAGGAGCAGAGTCCAGCCACTGAGCTACATTGATTGATAGATCTTCATCAATATCCATGTTTATGTTGTACTCTTGAATTCATTGAGTTCTTACTGCAGGCTTTGGTTTTATTTAAGCATTTTTAAAAATGTGACTAATATTTCATGAACACACCGTGATCTTTATCAGTATGTTATGTAGTCATTGTGTTCTCAGTCCAGTTCCTCTATGCATGAATTGATGACTGTGTTTTGAAACCTGAGAGTCAATTTGCATTTATAGTTCTTACAAGTTTCTTGTGCAAACTTGCTATATTTAACATGTATAACTTGAATGATTTCAAAGTAATTTGAAACCTTTTTACCTAGATCTCTGAAACAGAGCAGGTCCACCCTGTATACATGGTACATGGTATCTCACTAACATGGCGTGTCCCCATGGTTATTGTGATCTGTAAATAGCTTCTAATGTGAACGTGTACAGGAAAGAGACCTTACCTCACATGGCTCACACATGTTCCGCTACATTCCGTAGTGTTGTGTCAAATCTTGAACTGTTGTTTTCCTTATCGTTGACTATATTTACAGGGTTCCTACTCATGTGGAAATTAACTGAAATGTAAAAGATTGTTGATTAAGGGGAAAGCAGAGCTTATCCGCACACTAACATAGCTCCCGAATGTTTATTAGAAGTGAACAGGCAACGTTTAAATCGTACCAAGTCTTCACCAGGGAAAACATGAAAAAGGGGCAAGGTTTATGTAGGTATACAGAAGTTAGTACAACCAATCAAGCTAAATGCTTTAGATTATTACATTCAATATGACAAGACACATTGTCATGAAGCAAAACCGTATCATAGAAGTCAAAACAAACTGAAACGCTGACAATATTTAAAAATATTTGTAACTATTTGAAAGAGAGGGGACACAGCATAATTGTACAACATAAGCCAAGATGAAATCATAGGGAAAAAAATGTAAAGGGAGTAAAATCCATTACATTGATGAGGTGATTAACAGGCTAGCTTTGTCAAAATTTCAAAAATATCCCAAACGTAATATGTGCAGTATGCGGCAATAACAAACGCACCAATCTAACTTAATCTTTCCAAATACTAATTTTTTGGTCTGTGCTGAATTGTATACTGATGGTCACTGTTAGCTATATAAAGTATTGGATTGGTGTACCCCGAATGAATATTCTCTGCTTTTACCTTCTTTTTTTCTGAAGCTGCTTCCTCACCTGACCTAAATGCTAGGACTACACATGCACAACTACCTTTCTGTATCTTGTTGATGGTCACATTGCCCCACTGCATAGACCATAAACCGTACTTTACACACCCAGGATGATTCTTCACCTTCAGTGACCAATGTTTGACTAGGTGCAGTAACCCTGGATGAAACTGGGGCCTCTTGCTGTTGTCTCTTAGGAAAGTTGCTCTTTGTGGCTCCTCTCTTCAGCCTGCATCCACTGTCTCAGCTTTGTTTAGCTCTTCCACAATGGAGTAGCATATTAAACTGCATTTGACCTGCAATATGTCAAATATATATATTTATATATCTACAGCAGATACAGTATAAGGACTATTAACACAGGATACGTTAACTGTGTTGTAAAGACTGTTTTAATCAAACCTACTGAGGTTGTGGAACAAAATGAAGGACTATTTATGGTTGGTATGAAGGATTACTCGAAAAGATACAATTCTCATATTGTTTGCCTTTTCTAAATGTTGCACTGATAGCTAAACAAAAACAATGAGCTGGTTGTCTTGTTTTGGTAAGTGTCTCTAATGACAAATGGGTCTTGTGAAGGAATTCTCGAACAAGTAACTACTTAAGCTAGCTATCTTTGACACGGACTGTTTTTGGACTCTATATAATGGGTTCTTAACAGGAGAACTTCTTTACCACCATGTTTAGCATGCATGTGGATATACCAGAGCTGAAATGAAATAAATATTTATATAGTCTGAAGTGAAACGTGGTTTGTTTTTCCTTTTTCAGAAAATAACCACTAATCACAATTTTAAAATGTCTTGTACTTTTCTGTCTATTTAAAGGATTCATTCACCCACACTTTTTGGATTAACATACTGCAAAAAAGAGACTGTAATCTAGCCATGAGACACTAAGGAAAGGAAAATCAAAGAGTTTTAAATGTAAATATCAAAGAAAGCCATCCGGGATGGGAGAAAAACGTGTTATTTATTGGCATTTATTTAAACCAATCCCAATTGTCTTGGGCAGTGCTAAGCGTCAAGTGGAGCTGCTGCTAAATAGCCTTGGGAAGGAACTTACTTACTTACATACTTTTGTACGTTCAAAGGTTGTTTTAGTCGTGCAACAGAAAACTCAGATTGGACTCTCGATATACCCGGCAGAGATCTGAGGAGCAGTTAACCATAAATCGACCGGAGTTTAAAATTACAACACAAAGAAAGCAGAAGGGAATGGGACATCCGAAAAGAGTGACATCCAGCGGAATTTCCAGCAGAACAAGAGCAATCCCGGAAGTGGAATGTCATGGATATATACTGAGAAGTAGTAACTGTTTGGAGAGTTCATTTTAATTTGGTCTATCCTGCAAACTTTTGTTTTCAAGCAATTTGATTTTGGATTCCAGATCTCAAATTATATCCTGTGCTTCTTTTGCTTTCCTAAATGTGTATCTTATAATTTGTCAGTCATTGGCTTAGGATCTGTGTATTCAAGTACAGCATAGTGGCACAAACTGGTAGAACACTATCACTGCTCCACCTGAATGACAGCGGGAGCACTGTGAGAGTCATGTTTTTCGACTTCTCCAGTGCTTTTAACACCATCCAGCCTTCGCTGCTCAAAGTGAAGATGGAGAGAGTTGGAGTGGACCAACACCTGGCTGCATGGAGTATGGACTACCTCACAAAGACTCCATCACTGTGTGTCTGATGTGGTGCACTGCAGCACAGGTGCACCCCAGGGTACGGTGCTCTCCCCCCTTCCTTTTCACCCTCTACACCTCTGACTTCACTCACAACACCACCCACTGCCACATCCAGAAGTTCTCTGATGACACAGCCATTGTTGGATGTGTTTCCGAGGGCAACTATCTGGTGTACAGGTTGGTTATCAGGGACTTTGTCAGCTGGTGTGTCAACCAGCTTCAGCTCAACACCAGCAAGACAAAGGAGATGATCGTTGACTTTAGAAGGAAAACCTCCCACTTCACACCGGTGAGCATCCAGGGATCGGACATTCAGGTAGTGGAGAGCTACAGATTCCTGGGTGTTCACCTAAACATTCACCTGAACTTGACTGATAACACCCGCTCTATACAAGAAGGGCCAGAGTCGCCTCCATCTGCTGAGGAGACTCAGGTCCTTTGGAGTGTGCAGGACTCTCCTCAGGACTTTTTATGACTCTGTGGTGGTCTCTGCCATCCTTTATGCTGTGGTCTGCTGGAGGGGGGGCAGCTTGGACAGGGACAGGAGCAGACTCAATAGACTGTTCAGGAGAGCGAGCTCTGTCCTGGACTGTCTTCAGGACCCCATAGAGAAAGTAGGGGAGAGAAGGATGTTAGCTAAGCTGACATCCATCATGGACAACACCTCCCACCCCCTACATGACACTGGGGGGTCCCTGAGCAGCCGCTTCAGCAGCAGACTGATTACCCCCCCCGGTGTAAGGAGAGGTACCGCAGGTTGCTGTCAGACTCTACCACACCTGCACCACCTGATAATGTTGTAGTTTCTGTTCCTGTTCCAATTACCCACCATGCACCATGGCTCTATGTCTATTTTTATCTGTATTTATATTTTTCCACTACGAGTACTTACTTTTTCAACCTTATTTATATTATGGTTACACTTCAATATCATGTATATTATGGTTACTTACTTTTGCTATATTATTTAATTACATACTATTCAATTTAATTTCACGTTGCTTACTTACATTGCAATATTTTTTGTACTATGGCCACCTCACTTTACAATACCTTTTATTTAATGCCACTTTACATTTATGTAGTACTTTTTGCACATTGTATGTTGTTTGCCTGTTTGCTTGTTTGCTTTTTACTGTGTATAACTGCTGCTGTCACAAGGGAATTTCCCCATTGTGGGACAAATAAAGTATGTAATTTAATCTAATCTAACACAACAGCGCTGATTTTTCTGTTACCTTCGAACATACCCACAGGGTGGAGCTGTTGCTTTCCAACACAAAGAAAGTAAAAGGAAACGGAAAATACATGCATCTGGCAGAATTTCCTGCAGCACTGGAGCAATCCCTGACGTGGAACTTGAATGATGTAGACTAGGAAACACAGACAATTTTATAGCAGCAGCCTACAATGTAAGAAGAGCAGTAAAGGATGAAAAAAGGACTACAGGAAGAAAGTGGAACTACAATTTCAAGGTGGCAATCCCAGACGCATGTGGCAAGGTCTAAGAACTATGACTAATTAATCCTAATTACACCTCCTGACTTTGAGGTCTTCAGCAGCCAACAAGCAAAAACAGCTGTTAATGGATCTCACACCCCTCTTCCTTTCTGAGTATGATGTCAGGAGGGTGTGTGAACACCAAGAAAGCAGCCGGACCTGCAGTATCAGTGGGCAGGTCCTTGAACTGTGTGATGACCAACTAGCGCCGGTATTCCAGCTAATTATTTACCATTAGTAAAACACAGGGTTTAAATTCATCATATAAAGACTGTCAGACTTTAAGCCTTTTCACTTTCACATCTCACTTGAAATTCACTGCATAGTATTTACATGTGGTTCAGCTTTCATTCAGTTTTTTTTCAGCTAATTCTTTGTTAAACAATTTTAGACTTCAAGGTGATTATTTTAAACATATTCTGTTTCTAGTTGTTGAATGTTGGTTATTTAGGATGTCCTGTCTGAAACCTCACCAGTTTTTGTTGTTTTTTTACAATACCATTGTTGGCAATATTTTCAATCCTATGTTTCAAATACATGTTTTAAAAGTAGTTTTGTATCATGTTTATTTTCTGTACACATCACAAAATTAAGTTGATTTAAGTCAAATAAATTAGTGCAAACAGATATGATTGAAATTATTTTTTTTCTGCTATTCATTCCCTGAACTTAAATTCTACATTCTACAATAATAAAAAAACTTCATTCAAAACAAAATATAGAAAATTGTGTTGCCTTAAATAACAGAGTGCATTAGCTCAATATGCAATCAATTGAAGTGATTAAATTGCATTGTCACTTCAACTCACCCGTATTTAATTTGAGTGAGTGCAACAAAAATTCTATTTATTTTAATTATAAAAAAAGACTTGTTAATTTAAAAATAAATAGTGCAAAAACTGTTGCCACAATTATTTTTAATTGTATGTACGTTTTTACAGTGTATCTTGTTGTAAAGATAAACTTGTCCCTGTGATTTTAACAAATGGAACATATGGTTACACACAGGTTCCCACTTCTGCTTTATCGTGAAGTGCACAGCAACACAACCAACCACTAGAGATCTGTTTCTGTGGTGTGCAGTTCCTAACTGTTTACCAAAACTGCACGGCTGACTGAGACATGTGTAATCCCACATCATATTTTCACTGTATACCACACTTGCATGTTTAGCATCAGCAGTCCTAATCAAGACAACATCTCAGTAACCTTAAAGCATGAAGAGATACGCTATTAGCTGTTAACCCAGCTCTCCAGGTCCTGATAGACTTTATTGGCTGGTAAACTGGGGTATTTAACACAGATTTGACACAGCCTTTCTCTCCAGTCAGTGTAGGTTTTTATTCTGTGAGTGTGGTGCCACTGGAAGTACTCCGCATAGACCTGTCTGTCTGCAGCCACATGTTTCAGATAGGCAGCCAGATCTGATGTGCTCTTAAAATCAGCTACATGGATAAAGGAACCAGGGGGAGCCAGGGCTTCATAGGTCACCCTGCTAGGGCCGAGAACTACTGGTATGACCCCTGCTTGGAAAGCGTTCCTCCAGAGCTTCTCACTGATATAATCCTTTGCCTCGGAGTTTTCAAAAGACAGGTAGAAAACACACTTTGCAATTGTGGGCAACAGCTTCTTTTTTGACAAGGGTTTGTTGTTCCACTTTCCGTATACTTCTATGGGGATATATTTCTTTAGATTTTGGTAAACATAAGCCCTAGCCTGATGAGGTCTGTATCTGCTGACCACCCAGCTGACAAGGCAGGAGCGATTGGAAGCAGCCTGGAAGCCTAGCTCATCACCTCCTACCATTGTTTTTCCATATGGGATGAATATGTCTGCATCACGTCTGTAGCTCATCGTCCAGTTAAAGAGGCCATTGAGGTGTGTGAGGTTTGCATTGTTGACAGGAGGCTCCATTGACAGCCACACCCAATGCTGGGAGGCTGGGCGATCTAGGTGCAGGGGCAGCGAGGACAGACCTCTTCTCAGCTCCTGGTGGTGGAAGACAACCACATCAGCAGACGAGAAGGTGGATGTTTTGTCAGTGATGAAACAGCGACTGATGTTGTACATCTTGAGGCATTTGTCCCCATCAAGACTGTAAGAGCGGCCAAATGGCCAGTGCCACAGCAGAATGCTGATGTTTCTCTTGGAAACAGCTGGATGATATTTCTGCTTCTGGTCCAAGAAGCAGTGGTAAAGCAGGGATGGGAGGGAAATGAGGAGGAGGAGAAGGAAGGCTCGGGATCTCAATGTTGTCATGCTTGCCGGGCGTATTCTGTGTCAAAAGGGCACAGATCACTCAGATGGAACTCTTAGAAAGGAAGGAAGGGTAGATCAGAGATATTATTAACGCTTTCATGTTCTCATTATTGCAGGAACTGAAGAGGACAATCTGTTAACAGCAGAAAAACTACCTACTGTGGAAGGCATTTAATTTGTTATAACTTTTAAAAAAATTTAATTTGTTACACATGGCTAATTTTGTAACAGGTTAATAAGAAGTGAGTTTGCATCAGAGCTGTAACAAAATACTTCAATGAAAGTGCAGTAATCATTAGGTGTTTCTTCTAATATGGTCTAAGATTTGGAAAATTGTTGAGAAAAAATTGTGAATAAATGGCACTTTGTTTTTTTATATAAAGGAGTAAAACTCTGATAGATCATTTGATGAAAATTTAAACTGCTGTCTGTGTTTTCCTCTCACTGTACGGTGATTTCAGTACAAAAGTTAGTTCTGCTTCTGTTGGATGTTTGTTTAAGGAATTCATCAAGTATTGCACACTTTCAACTGCTAACAAAAATGTATGCATATAATGAATGTTAGAATGCTAAATCAAAGTTGTGATCAAAGTAATTCTGAGCACAGCACTAATATTCAGTATGTTTTGTTATAATATCTTACTTTGTGATAAGCATTTAAAGTATCTTTCTTATATAGGTTGATGATGATGCATAATGAAACTGGCAGAATAAGAATTTCTGAAGATGGTGCACCCTGATAACCGGGTACACCACAAACTAAACATCAAGTTGAAAACCGAACATTTTAAGAGGAAAAAAAAGAAATTCAGAATAAAAAATAAATTTCATGCATTTCCCATCACCCTGTGGATACATATCGTAGCATTCTGTACACTATCTGTATTAAATTGAACCTGTAGTAATAATGCACATGCAGGTGGATTTAAATGAAATAAAATTAGTTTGGCAGAGTTGTTGGCACTTACCCAGGGACATGGCAGTAGGCTGACTGGTGCCTATAGAGCTTTGTGTGTACTCAACGAATCCAAGAATATAGAGGAAATCCTGCCCCCTTCAACATTTTGACTCATCTATTGCTTGACACTTCATACATATTGACAATTTATGCTTTCGGGTGGCAGGGTGCACCGGTTTACGTGCCAATTCAATCAGTGGTCAGCAGAAAGGAGCAGCAACAAAAAGGAAAAACATTATGTAGAATTAACAGCCAGCAGCAAGTGGTAGTCAAAAACATACTTTTGATTGGTTTTCCTTTTCCTGTTCTTGTAGCACAGTTGCTGTTCTACATTTTTACTCATCTATAGTTTGACACTTCATACCCACCCACACACACACACACACACACACACACACACACACACACACACACACACACACACACACACACACACACACACACACACACACACACAGCTTCTCAGTGGCAGGGTGTGACAGTTTATGTGCCACTTCAATCAGTGGTCATTTCAAATGAACACATTTTTGTGTTTTTTTCCCACACACATGATTTTATATTTATTTCAGCCTCTTCAGTGCATTGCGTTCCAGTGTGTTTCCTCTCACTGGGTTTGGGTAAGAGGCTGGTAAAACTCCTAGCCCATTACTACACAAGCCTTTTACAATACCACCCTGTTTAACTTTCATTCCTTTACCTGTTAAACTGCTCATGCATCTGCTGTTTGCAGAATTAGCACAGCAAGCAGCAACAAATGCCAGTCAAAAACATTAACATGCAATTTTTTAAGCACAAGCTGGTCTTCCTCTTCCTGTTCTTGCAGCCCTGCAGAGGAAAGGGGCACAGGGTGACACAACTCCTGTAGGCACCAACCACATCCTAACCGTTTCAATGAACTGTTTCTCCCTGGGCGTTCACATTTGGTTTTTATTGCAGAACATGATACAGAACCAGCGCACTTCCACACTTTTCCGGTTCATTTACAGTAATGCACTGCTCTCACTCAGAGTTTTAATTTAATTGGTTTTGTATGTTTCTGCACTGACAGTTAACAATACTGTCAGAACCAGGCTGCTAGGCCATGACAAATGCCGGAACTGACACAATGAATGAAGGTAAATTAAAGTGGACATATTATGCTTTTCCCTATTTTCTTTTATATCTACAATGTTATGATGTTGGATTTTAATGTTAAACCTGGCCAAAACAATGAGGTTAAAGTATTTTAAAGAGAACCTTGTGAACTAAAACGTTCAGATTTCCAACTATTCTGAACTCTCTGGTTTCAACAGTTTTTCTACTCTCGGCTAAGTGTTATGCAACTCATAGACGGCCTTCTCCGGCCTTCATTAACTTTTTCAGCTACTGCGGTTTTAACATTGTCGCATGTAGCTACATTCTACGGGAGTAAAACATGTCATCTTGGCTGCCAGCAGCTGCGTAGCTGTGCGTGGCCCTAGGCCCAAACAGAAGAGGCTTTTATTTTTTGCTGGATCATTCGTACAGAGAGTTTTGGCCACTCTCCATTGACAAGTGTTAACTTTGTTGAAGGTGGGTACACTGTTTAAAACTATTGGATCTGCCTAGAACCACTCTGGATCTGCCATAACCAATCGCTAACGTTTGGTCATTACGTCGGCTTAGCATCGCTAGCGTTCGCCTTAGCCAACTTCTTCACCACTAACAGAGCGAGCTGGAAAATCAAACTTCTCCCGAACCCCGTGGGGAGGAGGGCCACAACATCATGGGCACCAACAAAACTCAGCAAAGATTGTTATGCTTGGGCTTTAACTTCTGGATATTCAGCAGGGTTGCCTCAATGGACCAAATGGCTTTGCTCGCATCTTTCTCTGCTGCCATTACATAACTACAACTCAAACTAGCGCACAACCTCTACATCATCGTTCTCAGCCACTCCCTCTGTTCGCTGATTGGACCGGTAAAGATTTGAGAAAAGCCGCGAATATACCGCAAACCCAGAGCTGGTACTGAAGGAAATTAAAATTGAGCGGAAATATGAAGGAGGGTAGAGCCAGGCTAGGTATTGACAACTCAGCAAAGCCAATTTAAACATTTTTAAATGCCACTAAATGAATATCAATTAACCATATCTTACATTTGTTTTCTGCCCAGTGGTATGAAACATCCCCAGGGATAGAGTACAGCACTTCAAGGGACACTGTATTTTGTAAGACATATTGCCATTTTCCAGAAGCGACCACTGAGGGTTGAGGCATAAATATCGGGTTTAGCAGAGTACATGCTACAGCGGGAGGGAAGGATACATGCAAAGCCATCAGCAGGGTTCTTAATTTTTATCAATAGTTTGGAGTGAGATTACATGCATTAGGGGAGGAGCCATCCCAGTATTAGCCACAGTGCTTTTTGCTAGGAATTAAATTTTACCCATTGTTCATAATTAATTAGCACAAATATAAATTGGTGAAACAATTTGTGAATCTGATAAATGACAACATTTCCACCAGTTTTTTGTTTTTCATATGTACAATGTACATTGGTCTTGTGTGTGCCACCAGCATAAGCTAAAGCATAAAATTTTGCAATCCCACTTGCTGACTTAAGTGCCTGTTATTTGGGCTGATGCCCTTTGCTTTTAACATGCCTGTTGACATCAGCCACACCTTGATGGGCACATGAATTCTCGTTTCTGCAAATAGAGCACCAGTAATAGGAGCTGGTAGTGCCCTTTTGATAAATGGTCATTTGGTTGACCACTCATTTTTGAAAGTATACATATACATGGCTGCTCCACTTAAAGCTATCCTCTTCGCTGTCCTGTCCACTGACTCTTCCACTGTCTCCTGTGTGATCTTATCCAATGTCTTCTGTGTGCTCTCTTCTAATGTCTCTTGTATTCTCTCTTCCAATGTCTCCTATTGCTCTCTTCTAATATCTCCTGCATGCTCTCTTCCACTGTGCCTCCTACTGTCTCCTTTGGTGTCTACTCCACCGTCTCTGCTACCACCTTTTCCAATGTCTCCTCATCTGATCTGGCAACTTTTTTAGGGGGCTTACCCTTTGGTGCCCAGAACAAAAAAATAATATTTTGCTTCTAATAATTTAGCCACAAATTGGCTATATTGCCAAATGTTCTGGCCTCTCTGCCGTAAATATTAAATGTGTTAGACAAGCTTTTTTTACAACTTACCTTCTCCGTGTGTTCTATGTTGCTTACTTAGAAACGAGCGTACGGTGGCCGAGACAGTTTTGTGTGTTTGTGTGTCTATGTTGCTTAGTAAGGAACTTACGGTGGTCCAAGACTGTTTCACACAGGGGCAAACGATACATGCTATGGCGATTGGATTGTGTCGTTCAAAGGATACTATCTAAACTAAGTATGTTGCCTTACAAACGAGTGAAACACACGTCGTCACTATCTAAAGACGTCTGAACTAAGTATGTCAGTGTGACTTTTCCCCTAACTTTATTGATCACCAGATTACAGTACATGTATTCTCATCATTTAGATTTTGTTAGTGTTCTTTTGCATACTTCCTGGTGCTTCAGTGTTACTAATTAATGTATATATCATGCTGATAAAAAAGTATTTAAATTGATGAATGAATACTCAGAATGTTTGTTTGTAATGTATCTTTGGCAATAAGAGACAGATGCTGCCAGCATTAGCTACCTTAGCTCAGCCGTCCAAATAACAATCATAAATAAAATTGCAATTTGATTTAAACAAAATCAACAACATTCATCAACTGTCTTACGCCTTAGGACCTTAACAAGTCACAAGTTATATTATCAAAATCATAAAAATAACAGCTTAGCTGTGGATATAGCTAGTCTTAGTGACAGTTGTGTCCACTTGTTACCTAAACTGAACATCAATTCAGTCAGAAAATACACGTCTGGTGACGAAGCCTAGGTGTGGCGGCATATTTATCAACTACATCTACACTGGTGACCATGTTTTCTATCCACACATTAGAGTCACACGACAGTCACCTTCGGAAAGTTATCCGTGGCACAAACATCAGATACGTGCTGGCGGTAGGAAACGTCACTCCATGTGTCTGCGCTTCTAGGGAAAGTCAAACAGTTCAAATACACATGATTTTTGCAAACAACACGTAAACAACACATTGATTTTTTACGTGTGGATAACACATAGACAACACGTGAACAACACAATACTACACGTAAACAATGCGTATACAACATGTAGACAACGTTAATTTCACATAATTTTGAGCAATAGACCACATTAGACCAGGTCCAGTTCAAAAATTACTCTACTAGACTTGTTAAATGTGGACTAAATTATCCCAGAGAGGCTAAAGATTCTTCAAAACACAGTTTCAGATTTGTGGAAACTTTATTCTATTTGTGTAAATGCAATAAAGGGATTTCCCTGTTCTTTCCAAGTCCAGATCCAAAACCATTATACCTAAATCTAGACTCAATTATCCAAGAGAGGCTACATATTCTTACAAAGTTTCAGATTGTGAAAACAAATCATTAATAATATTTAAAATTTATTAATTAATGACTAACATGCTTTCAATACATTAAGAGGTTCAAAAAACGGAGAATCAGTCACTCAGCAATGTAAGTTACAGTGACCAAAATTATAAATGTACCACAAATGTTTTTTATCCCATTTTTCATGAGCTTAAGTCAAAGATCTAAGACTTTTTCTGTGTACACAAAAGGCTTATTTCTCTCAAATATTGTTCACAGATCTGTCTAAATCTATTTTAGTAAGTACTTATTTGCCATGATAATCCATCCATTTCACAGGTGTAGCATATCAAGATGCTGATTAGACAGTGTGATTATTGCACAGGTGTTTCCTAGGCTGGCCACAATGAAAGGCCATTTTAAAATGTGCAGTTTTGGTGTCAACAACACATCTCTTTCGCATAGAGTTGATCAGGCTGTTGATTGTGGACTGGGAAATGTTGGTCCACTTGTCTTTAATAGCTGTGCAAAGATGCTGGATATTGGCTCAATAGGTGACATGTCTGGTGAGTATGCCGGCCATGCAAGACTTGCTGAATTGGATGTTAACTTCAGCTTTAAATTTCCCTTTAACCCACGAATTGGAAGCTGTGAATCAGAAGCCAACTTCAGCGTCTTTAATTAAACTATGTACACTCATCGCCCAGCCTTTTGTGTGATCTCTGACATTCTGTTGTTTATGTATAAATGTTTTTTTGGGTCTGTAGACTGTTAAAAACTAAATTGCCCTATTAGGGTTAAATAAAGATATTTGAATTTGTGAATCCAATTTGCTATGTTGGATTCACGTATATTTTCAGACAAAAAAAAAAACAGTTTGGTGGCCACCCTGCACTAAACTGTAAGATCTTTGATCAAACGAAAAAAACACTAAAATCACTGAATTAAAAATTTCAATAAGAAATTATATGTAGCCTACACAACATTATTAATGTTTGAACAGATGCCATAGATATTCTTATTGTATTTTAAAATTGGCCTGTTGAAATTCCCAATTCGTCACTGACCCACATATTAGTGGGCAATGTCACTCTGGGTATACGGCTCTGATGTAAAATATGCGGTAATGTGATTGCGATTGGAAAATTCAGAGGGATTTTGTTTTTAAAGGCCTGGCCGGAAGTGTACGTTTTCATTACTCGGGTTAGCTTAATATCAGGCTGTGTCCACTGGTTTCCTGCAAACCCAGACAGACCATTGCACTGCTAAACTTAACGGATTCCGTAGGAGAAGCTACCCGGAGCACTACTGATACATCCGCTGACACATAGAGGATGACAGACGGAACAAAAAAAACGACTTTTTCTGCCAGTCACTGGCATACAAGCATTCGTCAACTAACTGAGTAACGTTAACGTTAGCTTAATATTATTAGCCAGCCCGACCCACTTCAGCACCATTGCAGGCTCGGACGGGATGCCTGCAACGGGACAGAATTTCCCCGGTGATTTAAATCCAGACCTAGGCCACCGCACGTTATGCTAGTTTGGTAAATTTAATGACATACTGAAGCAGAAGTGGGAGGCACAATGGGATTCCTGCACCAGCTCCATCTCCTGCTGTGGAAGAACATCTCACTGAAAAGGAGGGGTCCGGTGAGACAACACTTTAGTTCACTTTAGTATATGAAATTATATAAATGGGACAGAACAGCCGTATCTAGTTGTTCGTGTCTTTGAAGAGCAGACGGGCGTCGGTCCAGCTTGCACCGCTGCTCCATTTCCCGCAGACTTTATTTGGGCTAATTCTACCAGCACCTAGCTGTCTCTATCTGCAAATGGTACCATCATGCGTTAGAATAACACCGCAGTTAGCTTCATATGGAGCATGATGATAATGTCCACGCAGGTTTACTGCCGGGGTGTTGTTGGGATGCAGATGCATGTTCTCTGTATACCTCTCACACTACTGTCAAACAGGTTGTTTGTGGCTAAACAGCAGCTGTGTAAATTCCAGTCTGTTTATTTGCTTCAATTTGAAAAAGGCCTATAGGCTACACTGTAAGCTCAGGGTGTGTTTGTGTCAAGTGTTTGGTTTATCACAGTAGTGTAGTCTAATTTATTGTAGTGGGTATACTGTACTATATATATATATATATATATATATATATATATGTATGTGTATGTGTGTATATATATATATATATATATATATATATATATATGTATGTGTATGTGTATATATATATATGTATGTGTATGTGTATATATATATATGTATGTGTATGTGTATATATATATATGTATGTGTATGTGTATATATATATATATATATATATGTATATGTGTGTATATATATATATATGTATATGTATGTGTATATATATATATATATATGTATATGTATGTGTATATATATATATATGTGTATGTATATGTGTATTATTTTTTTATTTTTCTGGCTCTGAATGGGCCTTTGGGGGAGGACAAATTTAAAGTGGGGGTGTAATTGCTGCATTCTGATATACTTTTATGCACCAATTTATGGCGGAAATACCTTTTTATGTAGCCTATGAAAAACATAGGTAACATTCCAAAATATAAGAATATAATGCAATATAAGGCAGTAAGGGGGCTTTGACATCAGGGACCTGGATTCCAAAGTTTAACCCAAACTCCAGTTCGATAAGTGTGAACACATCCATGCCCAAGTCTACCTGTGAAGCTGTTCACAGGGCTGCCAACTCTCACGCATTGGCCGTGAGACACACGCATTTGACTGGTTTCACACGGTCACACGCCACACCCCCGATTTCTCACGCTGAAGTGTCAACCCGGTCGGTCAAATTTCTGAAAGATGAGTTTATCTATAGATCTACCTGTTGAGCCACTCGTGATCGACTAGTTGTGCTTTCAGAGACTGTGAGGGGTTCAAGAGCGCTCCCTGTCTGTGGAATTTTCGAAAAGTCGCAAACTGAGAACATTTTTTTCACGAGCCATCCCATTTCCCCGGCTTCAGGTATGTGCTCTGAGTATTACTGACCCGTCCGTCGCTTTGTGTCGACTCTCTAACAATAGAGGTGAGCAGCGCGGCTGCTAAGTGTAGCAACTTCAGTTCATTTTAGCGTCTGACGCGGTGCATCCGTGCCTAGACCTCCGATGAAGAGCAGCGTACAGCCCCCTCTAAACTTTGTCAAAGACCAGAGACCCAAGTGGTCCTCTGTGTCTGTGCGACGGTCTGAGTGAGATACTACCATATCAACGGAGCAATAACATGCACAGCAGGCTATATTACAACTCTCCAAATCTCGGACAACAGAGATGGGAGGAGATATATTTTGAATGTGCACAAAGTTGTAAACATGAGCAGAAATCTGATGAAACACATCTGAGCTATATGAAGTCCAGGGGTTTATAAATTCATTCAAATGAATTAATGTATAATTCACATGAATAAATGCACATTTAAATACATGTACTTCCCCAACAAAACACCTGAGGGCCTTATTTTTTGATATTTTCAATTGTTTCCAGCATAACTTGATGTAGAAATGGGTAGAATTATATATGGGTATAAAATTATATATGTCGTCACAAAATCTGGAAACAAAAGCTATGCCATTGGGTTGCCAGGCCAGCTGTGACTGGTCCAGATGTTTGTGCCAGCAAGATACTGGGAAACGTTGGGCCATTATTGTGTTTCTCTAATCTCTGTGCATCTCTAAATGTAACTGTAAATAATTCATTCAATGTTTCATAAAATGAACAAATAGTCTTTATTTTTCCAAAGTAATAAAGTAAATACAGTAAGTGGGGCACAGAGGATGAGGGCCAAACATTACTGAGCCTTGGCACAAAGGTTAAAGGATTAGAATTTATGTAAATCAGTTACATTTCTCATTCTTTAGAATTGTAGTGGTCTTAGTTGATCCCTCTGGTAGACCAACATTAATTTAACTTTGGGTCCCTGGTCCCTACACTGAAAACCGTGTGTGTGGGTGTGTGGCTAGTCATGAGAGAGAATGAGAGAAGGAAATTTGTGTGATGTGGACCTGTTCACCACAGACCTAAATCTTCTCAGCTGTTGCTACTGACATATGCTGCACTGTCTCTTCATGTGGCTCATTATGTTTGGCACATTGTCTGCTTCAGTTCTTATATCATAAGAAGGTAATACAATGTGTAATCAAGTGATGACTGATTAACATTAATGTAAATGCTTAATGCCCTAATACCTGTTGATACAACAGTGCAAAGGCTCTTAACCCTACAGTTTTGCACATATCATGTAAGACTTGATTTCTCCATTTTTTTTTTTTTTTGCACAAAACTCTCCAGAAAGTGCCATTTAATGGTTTATTTTTCAAAAAAAATCTGAGGGGGTATACCCCCAGACCCCCCTGGGGAGAGCCCCCAATCCCCCCACACATAACAAATCCCATTTTAAACCCTGAATTATAATGATGCTGAAAGAGCCAAAGAAATTGCTTTGTACGCGGCAAAATATGGGTTGGCCCCCCCAAATCTCACTCCAAGGTTTTGGAAAAAGTTGGCAGCTCTGAGTTCATGTAGCCTTGTCTTCCTTGAGCTCGCCTGGAACTCCCAGACAGTAAGCATGTTTAGTTGGTTTAGTCTGTTTCTCTCTGCCGTTTTGTTTGTTTTTTACATAGAATTGGGCTGGTCAAAGTTATCTTAACTGACGTTAGAGTGGTCCGCAAAAACAAGCGCTAAAGTTAGCTAATGTCAGCTATTGTAGCTAATGTTAGCAATAAGAAACCAAGGGTTTGTAGTTTACGGTTTGCAAGCTCTAGGTGAATTAGGGAAAGCAGTTGTAGATGTAATGTTACGGTAAACCCAGAGGCTGACTGCGGTCAGTCGTCATCATATGGTCGTCATGCACGTGGAAATGATCATAGACGGTTAAAGAAATGGACCAACAGATTCCGTTGTTCTGGACGGAGACCAGTGAAGGAAAATAGAAGCACTTTTCCGGTGATGGCTAGGCGTTACTAAGCAGCCTCCAACTGAGCTTGACGACGTGGTTGTGACGTGGCAACGTGTCTGACAGTTGTAAGTCTTCTGGTAGCTGTGCCAAGAGAAATCTCAATCATTCCCAGTCAGCAGAGAGAGAGCGTAGGTATATGTTAGAACAGGGGTTTTCAAAGTGTGAGGCGCGCCTCCCCGGGGGGGCGCTAGAGCACTTTAGGGGAGGCGCGGTGCGAGGGAAAAAATAAACCGGAGAAGAAGCTATCTGCTTGCGGTAAAGAATGGACAAATTTTTAGTTAAAAAAGGCAGGGAGACAAGCTCTGGCGTAAAATAAAAAAAGAGGAAGTATGACCACGACTACTTAAAGTTTGGATTTTCCTGGACTGCTCCCGATGATGCTCCAAGGCCGCAATGTGTAATCTGTAAGGAGGTTCTGGCTAATGATAGCATGAGACCCTGTAAGCTCCGGCGCCACATTGAAACAAAGCACCCAAGTTTAGTTACCAAGCCGCAGGAGTTTTTGAGAGGAAGCTGAAGGAGCTGTGCACACAGAAAAAACAATAGAGACGTTCAGTACTGTTAACGCTAAGGCAACCGAAGCATCTTATCGGGTGGCCTTACGCATTGCAAAGACGGGAAACCCCACAACATCGGTGAAACTTTACTTCTTCCTGCTGCTAAGGACATGTGTTCAGTAATGATGGGAGAAGCTGCTGCTGCCAAACTGAATGTCATCCAGTTGTCTGACAACACCATCCAACGCCGAATCTCAGATATGGGCGCAGATGTGCGGCAACAGGTAGTGGACAGTGTTCGTGAAAGCCCCTCTTTCTCCCTTCAGCTGGACGAGTCGACTGATGTTGCCAATTGTGCTCAATTAATGGTGTACGTGCGTTTTGTTAAAGAGCTAAATGTGCATGAGGAGTTTTTCTTTTGTCACCCTCTGCCCTCGCAAGACTACAGCAGACGAAATCTTCAAGGTTTTGAATGATTTCATGCGGGAAAATAATGTGGACTGGGGCCGCTGCTGTGGAATATGCACTGATGGGGCAAGGGCAATGACAGGCCGGCACAGTGGTCTGGTAAAAAAGGTGCAAGAGGTCGCCCCAGCTGCTATTTGGACGCACTGCATAATCCACCGCCAGGCCTTGGCAACTAAGAGGATGCCCCAAGAGCTGCACACTGTGCTGGACGAGGCAGTAAAAATTGTTAACCTTATGAATGCCCGTGTTTTCTCCATCCTCTGCAAGGAGATGGGTGCGCACTTTAAACAGCTGCTTCTGCACTCGGAGGTCCGGTGGCTTTCCCGAGGAAAGGTACTCACGCGCCTTTGTGATCTCCGTGAGGAAGTCCTTCTTTTCCTCGCTGAAATCAACTCTCCACTGGTAAAACACATGGAGGACATGAAGTGGGTTGCAAAGCTTGCCTATCTTTCGGATGTCTTCGAAAGGATAAACACACTGAACATCTGTCTGCAGGGCAAAGAGTGCAACGTCTTTTACGCACACGATCAACTCTGTGGATTTAGGAAAAAGTTGGAACTGTGGGGTGCGCGTGTGGAGCGGGATCAGTGGAAATGTTTCCCACGTTAGAGGATGTTTTGGCCAGAGCGGAGCTGAAGGTGGAGTTTTTACAGCAGGTGGTCTGCGCGCATTTGGAGGGAATGCGCAAGCAGTTTGGAGAGTATTTTGGAGAGGAGACAATGGCAAACCAGTGGGTGAGAAACCCATTTTCCTTCCCGTGACACTCAAAGATGGACTTTCAGCAGGAGAGGAAGAGGCTCTGGCTGAGCTGAGCTGTGACATGGACTTGAAACAGAGGATGAGTGACGTGTCACTTGCGCACTTTTGGCTGTCAGTAGGGACTGAATTTCCACAGCTCTCCACGAAGGCAGTGAACGTGCTCATCCCCTTCACTTCAACCTATCTTTGCGAATGTGGGTTTTCCGCACTCGCAAAGATAAAAAGCAAATACCGGTCAAGGCTGCTGGTTGAAGATGATCTGCGGTTATACCTCTCATCAGTGCAACCCCGCATTACCCAGATTTCCGCATCAAAAGCACAAGCACATTGTTCCCACTAAAACTAAGAGCTCCACGATTTTGCAACTGTTTGGTTGATTTATTGGTTGTTTTTGATTTATTTTTTTAATTTCAAGGAAATGTGCAACATTTACAGATATGTTCCAAATATCTGATCAAAATGTTTTTGTTAAGATATGAAAACACTGTTGGTATGTAACGTTTGTTTGAGAAAACGGTTGAAAAATGAGTTTTGGGTTGCTCTTATTAGAAAAATGAAAAAAGTGCGTATTTGCCATACAAAGGCCCTGATAAAATAATTAAAATGGGAGGAAATGTTTTAAAATGTTCATGTGTTGAATTTCATTCAGATAAAATGTCATTTTAAAAGATGAGATGGTTCTAAAATAAAAGCAATTAGAAGGTGTTTCGGAGTGGCATTTGTTTGTGTGTGGGTTGATTATTGGGGAGGGGGGGCACAGCAGGCATTGTGCTCCTTGGAGGGGGGCTCACCCTTTCATACTTTGAAAACCCCTGTGTTAGAAGATAACATAGGCACAGGCTAATTACTGCTAACTAACATGCTAGTTAACGTCAGTAATTAAACCTAAAGAGCTAATATAAGTCAAAACTGTCTGCGAGCGTCTCCTGGCAATACGGTGATTTGTCAACTGTGCGACAGCATGTCGCGTGGTTATGACACAATCGTTAGCCTATTTTTACAACAACGTCTGCTACGGAGCCATAACGTGAGGGATAAGGTAATGGAGCCTTTTATACATTGTTGTTTCTTTAGAAATAAACAATGCACAAAAAGAGTCTTGAAACTCTTCAGATGTAGAGTTATTCACTGTCAAAATGCCGCCAAAATGAATCGCAGTCAATGGGATGCTAACTGCAGGTGATGGCTTCCTAGCATTAAAATGGCACCATGGGAGCTACGCTTAGAGAGGAGAGGCTTAGCCCCTTGCTCTACCAGTTGAGCTAACCTGGCAGTCCCTTTTTGCCTCCTTTACTGCTCTTATGACATTGTAGGGTGCTGCTTTATATACTGTGGATTGGCAATCATATCGGTATTGGCCTACGATAGTAATTTTTTTATGAGCAAAACTATCTATCTATCTATCTATCTATCTATCTATCTATCTATCTATCTATCTATCTATCTATCTATCTATCTATCTATCTATATTTCTTTCTTTCCAACAATGAAATATCCCTTTTAAATATTGCTAAGTTTAATACATGAGAACATACAGTATTTTGACATTTTTATTTAGAGTTGAAATGGACTTAAAACACATCTTGCACTTTACTTGACACTAGTGTCTTTTGCCATGAATATTGGCAAGTTAAAGGTGCATTATGTAATCCAAAAAGTAACACAATGTGTCATCAGATATTAAGAAAACATGGTAAGTTGAAATATAAGTTTATAACATTATATATATAAAATATATAACAATCCTAAAGCCAGTATTTTCTCCTTTTGAAATTTCTGTTCCATGACGAAATGTCTGTTTGTTTGGCCTGTGTGTTGGTATCAACTGCCCAGTTTGACAGCCAGGCCAGGTTGCCAGATTTACCTGTAAAAACGTAAACCCAGTGTGCTACAACTGTAATGTTAGTACAGCCATGGAAGCCTCAAACAAACAAACAGGATCAATGGATTTATATCCGTATCAGAACAAAACTTGGTATTATTGACATCCCACTCCATAGGATGCTGTACCAAGTTGCATGACCAGAGACATAACAATCCCTGGGTAAATTTTGGATATTTATTTGAAAGATGGAGACAAATTAGAGCCTAAAAGGATGCCGAGTTGACTAATTTTCTCCTGAACAGGTAAGCAGGTTAGTTTATCAGGTTAATTTATCACGGCTCAAAGGGACTGGCATTTATATAATATATGGCTTGGATATATGGATTGGAAATGCAGCACAAACAGTCATGTTAATTTTCTCCCTTTCTTCTCCAGTGGGTGCTGGCCTTTGAGATCTTCATCCCACTGGTCCTCTTCTTCATCCTCTTGGGTCTGAGGCAGAAGAAGCCAGCAATTTCTGTCAAGGAAGGTAGGCAGATATAGTAAAACATGGATGGAAACAGCAGGAATATTGTCCTCTTATATAAAATCTACTGTATTCTAAAATGATAAAAGGAGTCTGTTTTGGGATGGGTCACTATGGAATGTTCACTTAGGATTTGTGGCCTTTTTTAGGTACTAAACAGCCAAATTGTGCTTGTCCTCATTTACTAAAAGATTTTGCACCAGTAACTGGAAGAAAGACACCACAAATTGCATGTTAGGTCTTATTGGATATGTATTTTCAAGCTTTTGTGTTTTGATTTGTGATATTTTCTGTTAATTTAAATATCTAGATTCTAGACCACACGTGTCTTTCGATTTAATAAGGTTTTCATTTTTTAGGATTTTTATTTTATTTTACTGTATTGAAGGAAGGACAAACAAAAACTATACAAATCTGGAATTTAAAAACCAAATATCAAAATAGTCCAGCCCTACTTATTTTGATGCAAAAGTGTGTACATTAGCGGGAATTTAGCACAACATGAAGATGAAAGCAGTGCTCTGTTTTTTAAATGTGAAAATGCAATAAAAATATATACATCCATCCATCTCCGTCCGCTTATGCGGTATGGGGTTGCGAGGGCAGTAGCTTTAGCAGGGGACCACATTAACCGACTCCAACTGGGGTATCCCGAGGCGTTCCCAGACCAGGTTGGAGATATAATCCCTCCACCTAGTCCTGGGTCTTCCCCGAGGCCTCCTCCCAGCTGGACGTGCCTGGAACACCTCCCATAGGGAGGCGCCCAGAGGGCATCCTTACCAGATGCCCAAACCACCTCAACTGGCTCCTTTTGACGCAAAGGAGCAGCGGTTCTACCAGGTGACTGAGCTTCTCAACCCATCTCGCCAGCCACCCTCCTGAGAAAAAAACCATTTTGGCCGCTTGTACCCTGGATCTCAGTCTTTCGGTCATGACCCAGCCTTCATGACCATAGGTGAGGGTAGGAACAAAAATTGACCGGTAGATCGAGAGCTTTGCCTTCTTCTCTTTTTATTACAACGGTGCGATAAATTGAATGTAATACTGCACCCGCTGCTCTGATTCTCTGACCGATTTCCCGCTCCATTGTCCCCACATTTGTGAAAAAGGTATTTAAACTCCTTCACTTGGGGTAAAGAAGAAGAAGGCACTCCATCGATTTCCTTCTGAGAACCATGTGATGAGATCCACCGGCCACCGAACTGCAACCCCTCCCCAACCCGTCTACGCGTCAATATCCTGTCCATAAATACTACAAACAGGATTGGTGACACAGCCCTGGCGGAAGCCAACCCTCACCTGAAAAGAAATTTGGTCATACAGAGATTGGATGGCCCAGAGAAGTGACCCCCATACTCCCGCAGCACCTCCCACAGTATCTCCCGGGGGATCCGGTCATACGCCTTCACCATATCTACAAAACAAATGTGTGTTGGGCATACTCCTGGGCTCCATCTTTGTGAGAGTGAAGATCTCATCCGTTGTTCCACGACCAGGACGGAATCTGCATTGTTCCTCTTCAACCCAAGGTTTGACTATCGTCCGAACCCTCCTTTCCAGCACCTCGGAGTAAGCTTTACCAGGGAGGCTGAGGAGCATAATTCCCCTGTAATTGGCACACACCCTCGGGTCCCCCTTTTTGAAGATGGGAAACCATCACCCCTTAGGCACAGTCCCAGAACTCCACACAATGTTGAAGAGACGTGTCAACCAAGACAGCCCCTCCACACCCAGAGGTTTCAGCATTTCTGAACGGATCTCATCAGTCCCTGGGGCTTTGCCACTGTGGAGTAGTTTGACTACTTTAGCAAACTCTACCAGAGAAATTGACGACAATCCCCCATCATCCTCCAGCTCTGCCTCTACCATAGAGGGCTGAGCTCCATGGCATACCCGGCCACCAGGCACTCGCTGAGACCACTTGGGGGACTCCCACATGGGAGACCCTACCAGGAGCACAAAGCTCCCAACAGCACAGCCCTCAGGTTCATAGGGACAAACCTCTCCACCATGATAAGGTGATGGTTCCCGGAGAGGCAATAAAAATGTATTGTCCCTTAAATCAATGAATAATAGTGGTAAATAATCATGATCTCATTATTGTTCAAAATAATCGTGCAGAACATTAAAGGTTAATCTCATAAAGGTACATTTTATTTGTGATATTATGTCCAGTGTTTAATTGCACAATGTAGAGATATGTTATATATATGACAAATAAAAATTAGATTTTTAATGCCTAATTAGGGGTCCAAGCCCGAGGGGGCTGGAAACCACATTTGCAAAGCAAAGCGGTTCACAGATACCGCGAACCCCATTGGTTTCAATTCAATTTTATTTATAGTATCAATTCATAACAAGTGTTATCTCGAGACACTTTACAGATAGAGTAGGTCTAGAGCACACTCCAGAATTTACAAGGACCCAACAGTTCTAGTAGTTCCCTCCAGAGCAAGCAACAGTGCGACAGTGGCGAGGAAAAACTTTTAGGCAGAAACCTCAGACAGACCCAGGCTCTTGGTAGGCGGTGTCTGACGACCGGTTGGGGTTAGAATGAAGAGTGGCAATAACAGTCACAAAAAATAGTAGTTTGTAGTAGTTCATGGTATAGCAGGGCACTGTGCGGCATTACAAGGCACAGCAGGACGTAGCAGGGCACAGCAGAGCATAGCAGGATAAACATGGCATCGCAGGATGTGTAGTGGGACCATGGCGACAGCTGCTACCATGATTTTGGAGCCTCCCTGATCCAAAGAAACATGCTGGGCGAAAAAGAACATATGGACTCCGGGGAATGACTCCCTAGAGCTAGGTTAGTAACAAGCATTTCTGGGACATGGATGCACACAAATGGAAAAACATTTGTGACAAAATGGAAAGATAGAAAGATAGAGGAGAGAGGAGCCCAGTGTCAAAGGAAGTCCCCCAGCTGTCTAAAACTATTACAGCATAACTAGGAGAGACAGGGTAAAGAGAGGAGCCTGGTCAGGCTAGAACTCTCCACAACCTGATCGGGCTGTATGCCCTGCCTCCCTCTTGTTAGGGGTCCAAGCCCGAGGATGCGTGCACCGCCGGTATTGCATAGCAATACGCGGTTCCACAGAGGATGCGTGCTCCGCTGGTATTGCATAGCAATACGCGGTTCACACAGCAGGGCTGTGGAACCCTATTGTTTTCCATGAGATTATTTTTCTTCTCGGCACAAAAGTGCCGCTGCAGCCTAAACCGTACATGGTGGCAACGCGCCATTTTCAGGACTGGTCCAAAACTCTGCAAAGACCTCAGACGCAAAAATGGACCCACGTCCACCACTAGGTGGCGCTATAGCAGAAAATACGCGTTTGGGCCTATCCGTACATCGGAAATTTAAAAACCTTATATCCAAGCATTCCCTGGATCCTACTGAATCTCGTGATATACTGTAGGCCACGCCCATTTTCGCCTAGACTTTTATGCCTGAAAAATCGCGATTTATCAAAAACACTCAATGCATTTAAATGGGAAATTTGCAATTGCAATACCTCTGCCACAATAAATGCTATCGATACCAAACCTGTGAGGATTGTTTACCATGCCGCCCGGAGGCTCTGTACCAAATATGGTGAAGATAGGCCATTAGGGGGCACTATAATCAACGTAGACAATTTTGGGCCTTTTTATCAAGCTTTTGCATCCAGCCTAGGAGCCCAGAGTTTATTTGGGGTCATTGTGCTATTAATCCGTACTGTTACATGCGCCTCTCCGTATTTCCCGACGTCTGCCCCCGCCGTTTCGCTTTTGGTTCCGCTTTTGTGTGCTCCACTGGTCGGGGGCGCCGACTTGCGCGGGGTGGCTTGGACCCCGTTGTAACTTCGTGCAGTTCTAGTTTTATTATATTATTAATTATATGATAGATAGATCTAGCAACTATTACGAGAAGCAGGTGGGCCGGGTTAGGCGGACGCTGCGACTCCTCACTCCCTAACAATATTCAATTCTATGCCCTAACTAAAAGCTTTATCAAAGAGGAAAGTCTTTGTGGAGACGGTGTCTGCCCCCTGAACCCAAACTGGAACCTGGTTCCACAGGAGAGGAGCCTGATAGCTGAACGCTCTGGCTCCTGTTCAACTTTTAGAGACTCTAGGAACCACAAGTAACCCTGCATTCTGGGAGCGCAGTGCTCTTGTAGGGTTGTAAGGTACTATGAGCTCTTTAAGATAAGATGGTGCCTGACCATGAAGAGCTTTGTAGGTGAGAAGAAGGATTTTAAATTCTATTCTGGATTTAACAGGAAGCCAATGCAGAGAAGCTAAAACAGGAGAGATGTAATCTCTTTTCCTGGTTCCTGTCAGAACATGTGCTGCAGCATTCTGGACCAGCTGAAGAGACTTTATGGATGTTTTTGAGCAGCCTGATAATAAATAATTGCAGTAATCCAGCCTAGAAGTAACAAATGCATGGACTAGTTTTTCTGCATCATTTTTAGACAGGATATTCCTGATTTTTGCAATATTACGTAGGTGAAAAAAGGTGATCCTTGAAATTTGCTTTATTGGGAATTAAAAGGCATGTCCTGATCAAAGATAACTCCAAGATTCCGCACAGTGGTGCTGGAGGCCAGAGTGATGCCATCCAGAATAACTATCTCTTTGGATAATGCGTCACGGAGGTGCTTGTGCCCCAGAGCAATAACTTCAGTTTTATCTGAGTTTAACATTAGAAAATTACAGCTCATCCAGGTTTTAAAATTTTGAAGGCACATTTGAAGTTTAGCTAACTGATTAGTTTCATCCGGCTTGATCAATAGATATAATTGAGTATCATCTGCATAACAATTAAAGTTTATGGATTGCCTCCTGATAATATTGCCTAAAGGAAGCATATATAAAGTGAACAGGATTGGACCGAGCACAGATCCTTGTGGAACTCCATGACTTACTTTGGCGTGCACAGAGGATTCATCGTTAACATGAACAAACTGAGATCGATCTGATAAATAAGACTTAAACCAGCTTAGAGCAGTTCCTTTTAATGCCAATTCAATGTTCCAATCTCTGTAATAAGATATGATGGTCAATGGTATCAAATGCAGCACTAAGATCTAATAACACCAGTACAGAGATAAGTCCTTTATCTGATGCAATTAGGAGGTCCTTAGTAATTTTCACAAGTGCTGTCTCTGTGCTATGATGAACTCTAAATCCTGACTGAAAATCCTCAAATAAGTTGTTGCTATGCAGAAAGTCACACAGCTGTTTGGCGACTACTTTCTCAAGAATTTTAGAGAGAAATGGAAGATTGGATATAGGTCTATAGTTGGCTAAAACATCTGGATCAAGGTTGGGCTTTTTCAGAAGAGGTTTAATTACAGCTACTTTAAAGTGCTGTGGTACATAGCCTGTTAATAAAGACAGATTGGTTATTTCTAGTAGAGAAGTGTTGACTAAGGGTAAAACTTCTTTAAATAGCCTAGTCGGGATGGAGTCTAAGAGGCAGGTTGATGGTTTAGCTGAAGAAATAATTGAATTAAATTGATAAAGATCAAGTGAAGCAAAACAGTCTAAACATATATCTGGTTTTACAGCTGTTTCTAAGGTTCCTGAGTTTAGAGATAAGTCAGTGCCTGTTAAAGGCAGGTCTTGGTGAATTTTGCTTCTAATAGTTATAATTTTATCATTGAAGAACCTCATAAAGTGGTTACTACTAAGAGCTATGGGAATACTTGGCTCAGTAGAGCTGTGGCCTTCTGTCAGCCTGGCTACAGTGCTGAAAAGAAACCTGGGGTTGTTTCTATTTTCCTTTTATTACTGACGAGTAGTACGCTGCTCTGGCATTACGGATGGCCTTCCTATAAGTTTTAAGACTATCTTGCCAGAGTAAACGAGAATTTTCCAGTTTGGTGGAGCGCCAAATCTTCTCAAGTTTCCACGATATTTGCGAGTTTCATTGTTATACCATGGAGCTAACCGTCTTTGTTTTATTATCTTCTTTTTTAGAGGGGCAACAGAGTCGAGTATCGTTCGCAGCGAGCCTGCTGCACTATCAACAAAATGATTGATTTGAGAGGGACTGAAATTAGCATAGGAGTCCTCCGTTACTTTGTGACATGGAATCACATCCTTAAATTTAGCTACAGCACTATCAGATAGACATCTTGTATATCAATTTTTGCCTACTGGCGTGTAGTTCAGCAGTATAAACTCAAAAGTTGTCAAACAGTGGTCAGATAAAAAGGGATTCTGTGGGAACACTATTAAATGTTCAATCTCAACACCATATACCAGAACAAGATCAAGGGTGTGGTTAAAACGGTGAGTCGGTTCATGAACACTTTGAGAGAAGCCAATAGAATCTAATAGGGAGATAAACGCAGTACTAAGGCTATCATTCTCATCATCCACGTGAATATTAAAATCCCCTACAATAACAACTTAGTCCGTTTTTAGCACTAAATTTGACAAGAACTCTGCAAATTCAGATAAGAATTCAGAGTATGGACCAGGTGCTCGGTACACTATAACAAATAGAACTGGCTGCAGTGATTTCCAACTTGGGTGTGAAAGACTAAGAACAAGAATTTCAAATGAGTTATAATTTAGTTTAGGTTTAGAGCTAATTAGTAGACTAGAATCGAAGATAGCTGCAACACCACCTCCTCAGCCTGTGCCTCGAGGAATGTGAGTATTAATATGACTGGGAGGGGTGGATTCATTTAGACTAACCTATTCTCCATCACCCAGCCAGGTTTCAGTAAGACAGAATAGATCAATATTAGAATCTGATATTAATTCATTTACTTTTACACCTTTAGAAGAGAGAGATCTGTTGTTTAAGAGTCCACATTTAATTCTCCTATTGTTTTGCACTATTGCACTTGTGGTTTTAATTGTTATGAGGTTTTCATGCACAGCTCCTCTTCTGCTTACCTTTTGATTTAAATAATTTCAATGGTCGGGTGGCAGACACCGTCATTATGGGGTTTTTACTAGGTAACTCCTGGAATGGAGGAGCAGAGAAGTGTGTTAGACTGCAACTTTTCCTCCTGGTCCCAAATCTGGATTGTCAAGGATTAGATCCACTAATAAACTTTAGATTTCTAGAAATGAGAGCTGCTTCATCCCAAGTGGGATGAATGCCGTCTCTCCGAATCAGACCAGGTCTTCCCCAGAAAGACTGCCAGTGATCTACAAAGCCCACATCATTATCTGGACACCACCTCGTTAGCCAGCGGCGAAATGACGACATGCGGCTATACATGTCATCGCTGGTTAGATTTGGCAGGGGTCCAGAGAAAACTACGGTGTCCGATATTGACTTTGCATATCTACACACCGATTCAACATTAATCTTGGTGACCTCCGTTTGGCGTAACCGGGAGTCATTAACGCCAACGTAAATAACAATCTTACTGTATTTACGTTTATCCTTAGCCAGCAGTTTCAAATAAGACTCAATGTCGCCCGCTCTGGCCCCCGGGATGCACTTAACTATGGCTGCTGGCTTTGCTAACGTCACGTTTCTCAAAATAGAGCTGCCAATAACCAGAGTTGGTTTCTCAGCGGGAGTATCGCTGAGCGGGGAAAATCTGTTAGAAACGTGAACATGCTGGTGGTGGTCCGTGGGCTTTGAAAGCTTACGACTATTTTTTTTGCCACGAGCAGTCACCCAGGCACCTTTTCCTGGCTGCTCAGGAGTTGCCGGGGGACTGCTACCAGAGGCTGACTCAGGCCGTATACCATTGTCGCTAAAGGATGCAGAGGAGTAACTAAACATCTCACACATCAAGCAAGAGAAAGTAGGAGACTGAGATGACAAATTTAAGATTATTGTTTGACATGCCAATCTGAGGCTTTATACCAGATTTGGTGATGACCGGCCTTCAGGCGGCGCTGTAATTGAGATAGAAGCATTTTGGCCTTTACTCAATGAATGGGAAATCGCTATTGCAAATCACCACAGACTTTACTGTTTGTAGGTCTTAAATAATTAACAGGTCTTAATTTTCCTATGTCCATGCAATGCTACTATGCTCAGTTTTTTTTATTTTTTATTCTGTGGGGTTGTAGTTCTTTCTTTCGCTAGTCCAAATATAATTTTGCTGTATTATGACTATAAATCAGAATCCGCTTTTGTGTTATTGGTGCAAGTCTCTTTTGGATTGTACCACATATTGTACCACACAGATTTATTCTTCAGCTCTGAAAAAGCAAGTTTAGCAACTGACAAAACTGAATTTAGGGTTTAGTTTATTTTGTGATAAAGGTCTTAAATTTCATTCATACTAACTTGGTGAAACCTGCAGAAACTCTATAAGAAGATTGGTGCCAATATCTTTTCGATATCTCTAATACTAAGGGTTACAAGAAAGTTATGAGAAAAAGATTGAATCCATGCAGCTGTTCGGATGGAGAATGAGGGGAGGTTTGAGGGGATGCACAGGTAAACTGGTGTTAGAATGACGTCTTCTTTCCTTCTTCCATGTTAGCTTTCATTGTGTTTTTAAATATAGAAAGGGAACACTAATGCTAATTCAAGTTTGCCTAGATCTGACTGCATTCATGAAGATATTATGTAGTTCTGTGCAGTATGGCCATGAATTTGAAATTTTAAATGCATACTCTTGCTAATCTGCTGCTGTTTCAAATATGTGATTTGCCTCTCACCATGTGCTGTAGCATATAGATAAGACTTAGACTTCTCTTTATTAATCCTTTTGGGATGACTCCCGCAAGGGAATTGAAAATTTCAGCAGCAGTTTTAGCAAGAAAAAAATAGATAAAAGACAGTATAAAGAACAAAATAACAGTAATAATAATAACAATAAGAACATTTGTCAAATAAAGACAAAAAAGACCATAAGTTATTTTCAAAGTGTCAGTGTTGAGTCCAGTGATAAAGTGACCAGGTGTTAATTGTATGTGTACTGTATCTATGAATGTATGTATGTATGTATGTATGTATGTATTGTATTGATACAATTGATAGATTGATAGATTTACAGCAACAACATATCAGATACACATCACACATACAGAACATACATGAAATAATAAGATGCAATGTACATGAAATAATAAATAGGATAGAATACAAGAACAAATATTTGAAATATACAAGTTGGGAATACAAATGTACAATTACTTAACTAGTATTGATAAAGATGTAAATAAATTGTGCAAGTTACACTTTGTGCAATGTCTATGAGTCTTATCTAACATTCAGTGATGAATTGTTAAAAAGTTTTATTGCCTTTTATTTCCTGTCCGTGCGACATCGAAGCTGTTAGAGCCTCTTAGAGAAGCTGCTCCTCTGTTGGACCAGTGTGGGGTGGAGAGGGGGGGTCGGGGTTATCCATGATAGATAACAGTTTGTTCAGTGACCTCCTCTCCACCACAGCTTCAGATGTCTCCTGTTTGCAGCCGATCACGGAGCCAGCCTTCCTGATCAGTTTGTTCAGCTGCCCCCCCCCCCCCAGCAGACGGCGGAGGAGAACGGAGCGCTGGCCACAACATACTGGTAGAACATCTCCAACATTCTACTGCACACGTTGAAGGATCTCAGCTTCCTCAGGAAATAGTCTGTCGATGTTGACACCCAGGTATCTGTACTCCTCCACCATGTCCACGTCTCTTCCCAGGATGCAAAGGGGCTGCAGAGCCGTTCCCTTCCTCCTGAAGTCGATCACCATCTCTCTGGTCTTATCCACGTTCAGCAGCAGGCGGTTCTTACCAGACCACTCCACAAAGTCATCCACCAGCTCTCTGTACTCTCCCTCCTGTCCATCTCTTATACACCCACTATACAACAATTATATAGAATTGTACAACAGCTGCAGAGTCACTAGAAAACGTCTGTAGGGACATGACTCTGAGGTGTACTGAAAGTCTGTAGTGTATAAGGTGAAGAGAAAAGGAGACAGCACAGTCCCCTGTGGAGCCCCCCTACCACTCACCACCACATCAGACAAAACATGGTCCAGACAGACAAACTGTGGTCTGCCTGTCAGGTAGTCAGTGATCCAGGAGACTCTGGACGCATCGACACCCATCACCCACAGCTTCTCAGAAATAAAAGAAATTTGATTTTCACAGTGCTGCCACTGCCATCCAGGTGCAAATGAGCTCGCTGCAGAAGATAGATGACAGCGCCATCCACGCCCAGACAAGACTGGTAGGAAAGGGTCCAGAGAAGATCTTACCTGCGGCCTCAGGTAGGCCAAGACCAACTTCTCCATCACCTTCATCACATGGCATGTGAGAGCCACTGGCCGTTAGTCCTTGAGGCCAGGACGTCTTCCACAGCAATGGCACTCCCTGCAGGCTCAGGTTGAAGATATACTGGAGAACACCAGACAGCTGACTTGCGCAGGTCTTCAGGACCCTGGGGCTGATGCCACCCGGGCCGGCAGCCTTGCGCTGGTGAAGCCTCTTTCGTTGTCTCCTCACCTGGCCAGGTGTGATAGAAAAGCAGGGGAGGGGTGCTTGAAGTGTCTGTGGGGGAGATGAAATGTGCTGTAGTGGTGGGGGGAGTAGGCAGACCACAAGGGAGTGAGGGGGCATGTGTGGGAGCAAGAGACGGAGGGAAGGAGGCAGTGAGGGGTTGTAAGGGGTTGGTGGAGTGGTAGAGGAGGCAGGGGATGTCTGTGAGCTAAACCTGTTAAATTCAGCTTGTTTGCTCTCTCATGGTTGCCTGGTGTTTGTCTTCTTCTACCCGCACCCCTGGTGATCTCTTTCCTCCCTGTCCACACCTCCCTCACAGTGTTCTGTTGGAGACTGGCCTCCAGCTTCCTCCTGCGTTTCTCCCGAAGTTCATGCTGTACTTTCCTTAGCTCTTAGTCCCATGACCTGAAAGCTTTCTTCTTCTCATTCAGAATAACTTTTAGATCACTGGTGATCCATGGCTTGTGATTTGGAATGCAGCGTGGTGGCATGGTGATGTTCTCACAGAATTTTATGTATTCTGTGATACAGAGTACACCCCAGTCTGTGGACTTGATGCAGTCCTGCAATGTCTCCTCAGCCTCCCGAGTCCACCTCCTCACAGTCCTTGTGTGGACAGGCTGCTGCTGGACAAGAGGAACATACTTAGGAGACAGCAAGACAAGGTTGTGATCTGATTTGCCAGGGAGGGGAGGGCAGTGGCACTGTAAGCATCCTTTGTTCGTATCTTCGTGAAAGTCCGGGAGTGATTTGTCCAGTGAAACATGATTAAAGTCCCCAGTGATAACCATGAAGACGTTGGGCTGCTGCGTCTGAAGTTGTGAGACAGTGGTGTGAATGATGTCAGCAGCTGCCTCCGCATCAGCAGATGGTGGAATGTAGACAGTAATCACTATGGCGGACGTAAACTCCCTCAGCAGATGGTACGGACACAACCTCACAGACAGCACTCCAATGTCCGGGCTACAGAAACATTCCTTCACATTCACATGTCCGGGATTGCACTTTGTCCGGGAGTGCAGCCATATCTTGGTAAAACACAGTATGCTGCGCTCGCGGAACTCCCTCTGGGTTTTAATGAGTGCCGCAAGTTCGTCCGTCTTATTTACCAGAGACCGTACATTCCCCATAATGATTGCTGGAATGTCAGGCTTATGTTTTCTTTTCTTGCCTTGTATTCCTCCTCTGCAACCCCGGCGTCTCCTCCTTAGTTTCTTCTGGATTTCAGGCTTGACCCCCTGCAGCACAGGTCCACACAGCGCTATCAGCTGATCACGTGTGTAAACAATAGTCCCGCTGCCTTGTGCGTAACTCATAGTTATAAAAAATGACCAAAGTAAGAATAGAACTAAGAGAAAAGTTTTAAAGTTGACAGAAGCCATTTCAAAACAGATGTTCTAAGTGACCGTTAAAAAAAGAAAATACACTTAAAGACCAAAAAGTGACTAAAAACACACAAAAAACACATACACATCAGGAGCTGCTGCAACAATCTACCGCACAATACAGTGCCATCTTACCAAAGTAGTTGGGAGGGATTTGTGTCCTTTATTCACCTTTTTAATAATGTGTTACGCTGTCTTTGAGTTGATCTTGTTCTGTTTAGTTCTCAGCGCACCTGTAGCCATTCTAGCACCCAAGTTATTTTGATGCTTTTTGTCTTGGTTGTTTTACTTCACCGTTGTCTTGTTTTGCTGTTCTTTCTTTCTCTCTATCTTGCTGTGTTTGTTTCCTGTGCGTGATGCATGTTCTCAATGTGTTGGATGGACCAGTGTGTAAGTTTTATTATCACAAAATTATATCCTCACACCTGATCCTGGTTGACATGATACATTAATTAATCTTTTGGTTAACACTTAACCAGGCTGTGTTAATCCTGTTTTGTGGTTGTGTTTCTCTGTTTGTGTGCATATAAACTATATGTTCCCCTAACCCTGATCCATACTATGTATCATGAAAGTCCTGCTGACACCTACTGTAGCCCAAACTTCCACAGAAGAGGTTTTGAATACTTTGCTGGGTGATTACATTTCTGTCTTTCTGTTGTCTGTGTGCGCCCAGATTTTTTCTGTGTAAAAGATACAGTCACAAAACTTTACAGGTATGTAGTTGAAACCAAAATAAAGGCAGAGTTCTGGGAAATGGGTGTACTCCGAGTAAAGGTGCTGGAAGTAGGGCTGTAGAAAGTAGGGAAGTTGCCTGAGTCCTGGATGACTCCAATTTCCTGATGTTAAACTCAGACTAAACTGATTATTGTACTTGGCCCCGAACATCTCTGCTGCTAGTTATCTAAGGATATACTGTAGCTACTCCGGAGGGCATTGATCTTTGGTCAGAATTGAACCTTTAACCCCCAAATAAAACAAACTGCCTTTTTAACTCCTGTGTATTTTTGCAAAAATGGCACATTGTGTCTCAAAAGATGAGCAGAGGGCCCTTACTAGTCCATGCATTTGTTACTTTAAAGCTGGATAATTACTTATTATCATGGTGCTCCAATAAATCCCTTAAGAATCTCCTATTGATCCAGAATGCTGTAGCATGTCATGAGAGAAACTAGGAAGAAGTGTATTATCCATACAGTGGCTTTTGTACTTAACCCTGTCCTTCTAAAACTCATGTTTAACTTGATTCTGACGTGTTTAACACCTTGATTTGGTGACGTATATTTGCAGCTTGCTGGTCAGAGAGGACAGATGTCAATGTACTGAAATGAACAATTTCAAATTAACATTTCCCAGTAATCCTCAGACCCTTTCCCATTATATATCGTTGAATTATAACTTGGCAATTGATTACTTAGACCCTTTTATTGTTAAAGCACCTCTGTGTTACTCAATCATGTTGGAAATTCTGTGTAGGAAGCCTAAACCCAGATCTGGGTTTGGACTGACTAAAAAGTAATATACAAAGGACGTAAATAAAAGTCCAAAAAATAACCAAAACAAAGTCTATTAAAGCATAAAAAGATATTCTCACATAATTAAAATAATGAGATGGGAGAGTTTAATTTCTCCTGAGAATTAATCAATCTCTAAATTGACAAACAGGGTTTGTTTTCTCACCCTTGAGACGCTTGTTCTTTTGTTCTGCATAATCTCCTGAATTGTTGGAGGTTGTCCAACAAAACACAGTTTTAGGTGTTGTATTATTATTATGCACTCTTTTAACAACAAGGCTCTGTATTGTAATGGATGAGTACATTTGAAAAATAAGTTAAGAAATAATTGCTCTAACCATAGTTCTACATAGCATAAAATGGTTAATGTACTTTGACAAACCTGTTTGGGCAATTCTTGTGTCAGTTTTTGTATAAGCAAGATCTCTGCAGTCGGCAGCAGCGAAACAAGCTACAATGTAAGTTAACAGGGCAATTGTCCGGCTTGTATTTACCTTCACAAAAGTGCTTGTTTTGCCGCTGACAGGCTCACGTTAATATTCTAAGTGTCTGACAACATTAAGGAAAGGATTTCTTAGGAAGTTGACCCAAAAAGACGATTTTAGTTGTTTTTCCACTTTTCCAACCATCACAACTCTAGTGTTTATTTCAACCAAAACTAGTTTCATAGAGTAATGTACCGGATCCACATTTACAGACAAGCTACAGCAGTGACCATGGAAACATTAGGCTTTTAGTTTAAGCAAGAGTTGAAGTTTCTTTTTTCACCTGGTTGAAAGTTTGTCCAGCCAGCATTTATAGACAGATGTGGAAAAATATTCTGGGCCATTTTTGTGCAACAAAATGGTAAAATGCCTGTGTAATTAGCATTGACATATGGGAGCCTCTCTGGCCAATTGCTGATGTGCTGCCTTTAAGGTGGCTGACATCTGACAACTTTTTTCCTTTCCTTCTAACACAGAATATCTCCCTCTGCTTTTTCATCCTCATTGTACTGTTTGGTCCTCCTCTTTTTCTATTTCTGTATCCTCTATATTTAATTGCCACCCACATGCATACCTCTGCCACATTTTTCTCCTTTTTCTGGAGTTTTGCCTTTTCTTTTTTTCCCTCTTACTCCATTATTTCTCCCTTGTGTCTAGCCTTTTACAGTGCATCCCCACTCACCTCGGCTGGCATTATTCCCATCATGCAGTCGCTGTGCCCAGATGGACAAAGGGATGAATTTGGTTTCCTTCAGTACAAGAACTCCACGTGAGTATATTTTGTCAGCAAAATAAAATATAGCTGTTGTTTGTGATTTGTTTATTTCTTTGTTACATTACTTCTGTGAGAACACTGAGATCAGACTAAGGCAGTGACTTTGGCTTTGCATTAAAAAATGCAGCCCTCTACTTCATTTCAATAAACCTAGTCCAGCTAACACACGGCTAGCTAGCACATTCTTAGTAGATTACAAAATGTGTAATGTGAATGCATATTTCTACTGTTTATGTCGCAATCTTTGTGTTGCCAACCTTGCAGAAAAGGACACAATCAAAAGAAGAAAACAAGAGACGTATAGTTGATTACATTAAAGACATTAAAGTCAAATTATATTGTTGCTGTCAAACTTAAAAAATAAACCGTTTTCCTCTCTGCTGCTGTGAGTTGTTCTCCTCTACCCTATTCACCTCCAGTGCCCAAGGTTTCTTCCATTGAGCTCATCAGAAGTCTCGCTCCCCGTTCCATCACAGATCTTCATACAAATCTTTTCACCTCTTCACCACCACCACCAGTGTCTTTTATTTTTTTATATAAGAAAGTTAAAAAAAAAAAATACCTCTGGGGCCCTCTCCGAGAACCTTCACTTTGCCAAGTTATTTTTAAATGTACTGTCTCTTAAAGAAAATTACTAACCATAGAAATTTTGGTCTAATGTGTTTTAACTGGGTTTTATCGATAAATCTCCCTCTGTTAGTGTGACCCAGCTGCTGGAGCGGATCAGTGAAGTGATTGAACAGAACCGCCTCTTCACGTCTGAACGGCCTGGTTTGGGTCATGAGCTTGAGACCCTGCAGCAGCACCTAGAGAGTCTCAGCTCAACCCCTTTATCACCGGACTACAACACCAGTAAATATCTCGCATATAGCCATGCTTAGACCAATGTGTTGGTATCTCTTATAGGTTCCTGTTAGCTAATGATGTAAGAAGAAGACCTTCTTTATAAACCCCAACAAGAAATTAATTTCTTTTCTCTCTGTCATTATACACATTACACACGCACAAGTCTGAAATACACACACAAGCAAACAAAACAAATTCATCAGATGGAGCGATGTCAGAACGAGCAGTTAGGGTTTTTCTACCTTGCCCAAGGGCACCTCGACAGTGCCCAGTAGGGGCCCTGACACCTCTTCAGCTACTAGTCCATACTTACGCAAACCACAGCACAACCCAAAACAACTGCAAGCCATGTGGGCTTCATGATTCATTTGGGATCAAAATATAGCAGACAAAAAGATTATTCAGAGCATAGTTGTACTATTACACAAATATGTGCTGTTTTTGTTTTTTTAATTTACTCTTCTTTTAAATTTTTTTTGTAAGTGTTTTATTGGTAAGCAGGTATTGTTTTTAAATTGTGCACATTTTTAAAAGTGACAGCAGAAATAATTGTACACCGTATTTAGACTAAAAGGAATAAAACGGTGTAGTTTGACATACATAGACATGTAGTGTAAAAGTGTGACTAAAGGACAACACAAATAATACATAGGTAAATAACACATTTATGTATTTTAATGCACTGATGTATAAATGTAGAGATATTAAAAATAATGTAGTTGAATTAAATATTAAATAACATCAGTCTCAATTTTCCCTTCTAATCCTCCAATTAGGCCATGGCAAAACCCTAAAACAAAAGCCAACTCTATATCCTACCCTGTCATGAAAAAAGATTTTATCCAAATATTAAATCAATGGCTGCCATATATATATTCAAACACTTCAATCTGATCGTTCTGAGTGTATTCTTACATCTTTGTGATTTGTGAGTGAACTGAACAGATCTGTGAGCTGCATCAAAAGATAGGTTCACTTTTTTTCAGATAAGTCTTATTCAACAATACTCACATGCCCATATGTGCACTGTAATAGTTATTTTTCTACTTAGTTTGGAATTGTCTTCTTCTGCATACTAGCCATTAGAAGAGCCCTTCCTAAAGTGACTCCAAGTAATAAATTGGGGACAAACTTCCCGGTCCTCATTTGCTCTCACTCATCCATTGAAAACATTTTTGGCAGATTCTTTGCTGTATCAAAGATTATATTATAAGATAGAATAACACAAATAATTTGTGTGTGTGTGTGTGTGTGTGTGTGTGTGTGTGTGTGTGTGTGTGTGTGTGTGTGTGTGTGTGTGTGTGTGTGTGTGTGTGTGTGTGTGTGTGTAGGCTTTACGCTGGCCAGTGTGTTGAAGAACCAGTCGGATTTCCAGCAGTTCCTGGTTAAGAACCTTTCCCTGTCCAATTCTACAACCAGCCTGCTGCTCAACACTCCAGTCAACCTCAGAGAGGTGATGTGTCCAGTTGTGATGGTTATCATTATTGTAGTTTCCCCTTGCTGGATTAATAATGTATACATTATTATTATTATTATTATTATTATTATTATTATTAGAGGTCCAAGCCTTAGGATCCTGCAAGGACCTCAGGCACAACAATTGACCTTTGCCAAACTCCTCCTAGACCGTGCGACCGATCTGCATGAAATTTGGCACCTAGCATCTTTAGACCGACCTGACACAGAGTTATGAAAATAATGTCTATAGGATAATAATTTATATCTTTTACTGTATATCTCATGAACGGCTCATCTGATTTTTACGCCACTCCTAAGGCCGTCCCTACAGTGGGGGTATTGATTGGTAAAGTCAGCGTTACCTATGGGATCCAGGTTTAGATTAATCATTTACACTTATGTGAACAACTTTAAATTTACGGGGTAGATGGTAGACAATGGGTCATGGACCTCAACTACCAGAAATTACACATGTGGACCACTAGGTGGTCATTGCACATTAGAAAACGTTATATCCAGGTGTTCCTTGACTCAAGCTGAATCATGGCCATTTCTGCTTTAAAGTTCAATGCGCAAAACCAACTTTTTTGAAGGCTGTGCGACCGATATGCACGAAACGGGGACATAGCATCTCCAGATGGACCTGACCAAAAGTTTTTTTAAATAATTTAATACATTAAGTAATGTGCATTTGACGAACAAACTAATTGCCTAGCTAGCTACCAAACATATATCATATCTTGGCAAAATTAAATGTTATCAGCAAAGAACATGAGCTCATTCTTCAACATCCCACTTTGATGCTTTTTTTTCAAATTTGGTGATGATCAGCCATTAGGGGGCGCTATAATCATTTGTTTGTTTTGGCCAATAACTCAATGCATTTAAATGGGACATTTGCGATTGCAATATCTCTGCCATAATAAGTCCTATCAACATGAAACTTGTGATGCTTGTTTGGCATGCCACTCTGAGGCAATGTAGACCAGTTTTGGCCCTTTTACTCAGTCAATGTTAATGGGATATTTGCAACGACAACGCACCACAGACGTAGCGGCTCATGTTTGCGTCCCCACCGTTGCTTTGGGTCCCGCTTTTGCACGCACCTGTGTCATCGGGGGTGACTGGCGCAAGAAGGCTTGGACCCGTCATAAGTTCTAGTTATTATTATTATTATTTCTAGTTATTATTATTATTATTATTATTATGTAGTTCTAGTTATTATTATTATTATTATTATTATTATTATAAAGACAAAGAACACTGAACCCACTTGTGTTTAATCCAGGATTGTATTGTAACGGCCAAGAGGAAACAGAATTTTATAAAGTTGACTATTCTGAATCACACAGTTCACAGTTATAGGCTCTGGTAAAAACCCTCCCTTTGTTAATACATAGTCGTTTTTTACAGATCCAAATATTCGTTCATTTTAGCCATACATAGGTCATAACAACAATATAAAATTCTATATATTTTTTCTCAGTCAAAGATACAAATATTTTTATCTTATATTCCCATTTAAAATTATGAGTATAGGAACAATATTGTACATTATATGCTACTGCAAAAGCCTCTAGAACCATCAGCCCTGATTGACACATCACCACCCAAACTCAGTGGGGTCAGGCATGTCTTGTTGTAGGCAAGATCCAGCACCAACCATGACCAAACAGAATACCATACAAGTTGTATGAGAACTGTCCAAGAGGGCTGAAGCTCCTTTGGATCCTCATGCCTAAACCAAGAAGAGCATCCCATCTGAGTGGCAAAGGGCATTCACAGTTTATAACCAATTCAGGAGAATAGCCTTACTAAATGTTGAGGGGAAGATTTTCTTTTCTGTTATGGCAAGAAGGATTCCCACCTACTTATAAAGAACAGCTACTGTATATTGACACCTCAAAGAGAAAACCCCTCCGCTCACTGTTAACGTCCTTACGTTAGCTCACTCACATAATTGTTTAAAGGTAGCTTTCAACCTGCATTTCCTGTTTCTCTACTAAATTAAAATATGAACACAATCTGTATTGAATAACACCCATATTGATACATGATTAATAGTGAAGCTACATTACTTAGCAAAGTGAATATATACTGAACAGAAACGCAACACTTTAGTTTTTGCCCCCATTTTTCATAAGCTGAACCCAAAGATCTAAGACTTTTTCTATGTACTGTACGTAAAAGGCTTATTTCTCTCAAATATTTTTCACAAATCTGTTTAAATCTGTGTTAGTGAGCACTTCTCCTTTTGCCAAGATAATCCATCCACCTCACAGGTGTAGCATATCAAGATGCTACAGGTGTGTCTTAGGCTGTCCAAAATAACTATAAAATTTGCAGTTTTACTGTTTTGGAGGGGACCGGGAGGGGTCTAAAAACCTGTCAGTATCTGTTGTTATGGTTAAGGTTCAGCTGTGAAGAGCCACCATTGAGTATGGGCATTTCAAACTGCACATTTTAGAGTGGCCAGCCTAAGGCACACCTGTGCAATAATCATGCTGTCTAATCAGCATCTTGATATGCCACACCTGTGAGGTGGATGGATTACCTCGGCAAAGGAGAAGTGCTCACTAACACAGATTTAGACAGTTTTGTGAACAATATTTGAGAGAAATACTGTAATCCTTTTGTTTACATAGAAAAACTCCTAGTTATTTGAATTCATCATGAAAAATGGGGACAAAAACAAAAGTGTTGTGTTTATAATTTTTTTTTTTTTCAGTGTATGTGTGGGACATGTAAATTAACAGGATCCCAAAGTATAACTACATAGTGAGGTTACATTTATCTTGATTAGTTCTTGATTATAATTTATTATATGAC
The DNA here is from genome assembly GCA_013375575.1 of Percina caprodes. Classification (NCBI taxonomy): domain Eukaryota; kingdom Metazoa; phylum Chordata; class Actinopteri; order Perciformes; family Percidae; genus Percina; species Percina caprodes. The sequence continues at coordinate 584,754 of JABXJD010000099.1, read as the reverse complement.
AGACATTAAATGACTTAATTTCACAAACCAATATCTAATAAAATTATATATTCACATTATGCAGTCATCATGGTAATTGCAGTAGGTTTAGTACAGTAAATCATCGCAAAGATCCACAGGGATTACAAAATAATCCGTGCAGCAGTAATAGCAGGCTAATGTCTGATAGCAACTCCTACATACATAAGTACAATAAGTATTTGAACACCCTGCTATTTTGCAAGTTCTCCCACTTAGAAATCATGGAGGGGTCTGAAATTGTCATCGTAAGTGCATGTCCACTGTGAGAGACATAATCTAAAAAAATAAAACTAGAAATTACAATGTCTGATTTTTGTAACTATTTATTTGTATAATACAGCTGCAAATAAGTATTTGAACACCTGAGAAAATCAATATTAATATTTGGTACAGTAGCCTTTGTTTGCAATTACAGAGGTCAAACGTTTCCTGTAGTTTTTCACCAGGTTTGCACACACTGCAGAAGGGATTTTGGCCCACTCCTCCACACAGATCTTCTCTAGATCAGTCAGGTTTCTGGGCTGTCGCTGAGAAACACGGAGTTTGAGCTCCCTCCAAAGATTCTCTATTGGGTTTAGGTCTGGAGACTGGCTAGGCCACGCCAGAACCTTGATCTGCTTCTTACAGAGCCACTCCTTGGTTCTCCTGGCTGTGTGCTTCGGGTCATTGTCATGTTGGAAGACCCAGCCTCGACCCATCTTCAATGCTCTAACTGAGGGAAGGAGGTTGTTCCCCAAAATCTCGCAATACATGGCCCCGGTCATCCTCTCCTTAATACAGTGCAGTCGCCCTGTCCCATGTGCAGAAAAACACCCCCAAAGCATGATGCTACCACCCCCATGCTTCACAGTAGGGATGGTGTTCCTGGGATGGTACTCATCATTCTTCTCCTCCAAACACGGTTAGTGGAATTATGACCAAAAAGTTCTATTTTGGTCTCATCTGACCACATGACTTTCTCCCATGACTCCTCTGGATCATCCAAATGGTCATTGGCAAACTTAAGACGGGCCTTGACATGTGCTGGTTTAAGCAAAGGAGACCTTTTTTCACCAAGCCGCTTGGCAATTTCCCAGTAGCCCTTTCCAGCCTTGTGGAGGTGTATACTTTTGTCTCTAGTGTCTTTGGACAGCTCTTTGGTCTTGGCCATGTTAGTAGTTGGATTCTTACTGATTGGATGGGGTGGACAGGTGTCTTTATGCAGCTAACGACCTCAAACAGGTGCATCTAATTTAGGTTAATAAATGAAGTGGAGGTGGACATTTTGAAGGCAGACTAACAGGTGTTTGAGGGTCAGAATTCAAGATAGACAGGTTTTCAAATACTTATTTGCAGCTGTATCATACAAATAAATAGTTAAAAAAATCATACGTTGTGATTTCTGGATTTCTTTTTTTTTTTTGATTATGTCTCTCACAGTGGTTGACAATCATGACACAATGACAATTTCAGACCCCTCCATGATTTCTAAGTGGGAGAACTTGCAAAATAGCAGGGTGTTCAAATACTTATTGTCCTCACTGTACATTGATATTCTCATCTTATTTTCCACTCCACTATACAGTACGTATCAAGGGCTTAATTTTGGCGCAGGCTTGTGGCACAAAGTGCAGCTCTGGACTGACAAATTATCATTGTCCTGGGACACACTGGAGTTATTTTTTTGTGCCAAACAATGGCGCACTGCAATCTTGGCGCCAAGAATGATCATGTTTTGCACTGAGCTCCAAAGTATTATCTTGCTCCAAAGTCCTGTGTTCTAAAATATTGTAGCATTTTATTTGGTGAGGGCACACCTCTCTAAGCTCTCACAAAACCTTTATTTTTTTGTGATAAACAACTTTTAATGATTTCATAATCTACACACTAAATATGCAATTTGCAACACAAAAATATGAAAATGTCCCCTTTAGACTTTCAATCTGACGAACTGTTTGTGAATCCACTTTTGGATTGATGTCACCCCTTCATTCCTCATCCTTAAAAGAATCTGTCTGGCTATCATTAAACTAGTTTGGACCCAACTTCTTATGTGCTTATCTGTCCTATCTGTTTAGGATTGCCTCATCTCCTAGGACAAATAATATTGGGCTGAATGGAACCTGGGTCTCTGCAAGCCGACATAGGTTCTGATGTATCCTCGTCCAAAATTACTGGACCTTATCACAGGACTAAAGGACATGAAGTAATTGGCCATTGTGTGACATAGTTTTAATATTCCTACAAATTTTGTCCCACTTCTCATCGTTCTGTGTAATATTCAGATCCCTTTCCAATGTCTTCTTGAAGGCTGACCATGCTCCATCCCTCAGATTCAGCATAAACATAGAATAATACCCAGAATCCTCATGAGTTTCACCATATTTCATCAACACCTTATCTAAACATTCTCGTACCTTTAAAGCTGAAGAACTGAATACAACCCCTAATAATACATGGCGAAGTTGCAAATATCTGAAAAATTAAGAACTGGAAATGCCAAATTGGTGTACTACTTCCTCAAAGGATTTCACTATGCCTCCAAGATACAATTCCCACATTGTAACAATTCCCTTTTACAACCAATCCCTCTAAAAAAAAAATGGAGCCGGGCCACTTTTTCCGGCTTTGGCTGGTTATCGAATGTGTTTTTGCCATACAAACAAGCTTTGTAAGGGTGTTCTTGTCCAGCACTGCAAAAATTTTATCGTTGTCTGTCGGCGTCATTATTAGCCTGTTGCTTTTCTGATTCTGTCACAGCAGCACTGCCATCTTGGCCCTTTACAGCTGCATTTTCGCTGGGGTTTATATGCTTCTTAATATCTCCACAGGCGTCTAACTTTTTGGCTTTCAACATTTTAGCATCCACAATGTTTCTCCTCCAGGCTGAACACAAATCTCTCTGGTAACATATCTTTAAAAGGTAAATATAGCAGTATACGACAGAGCCCACTTTCCAAACAACTAGTCTGCCATTAGGTCACGTGACTCCCCCCTACACAAAACCTTTATTAATGTCTTTCTTCCATGTTTTTCTTTCACTCTATATTCTGATATCTTATCACACAGAAAATACATTTCTGTTCTGATGATAGAATTGATGCCAGCGACAGAATTGATAGACTCAAGATGAATGATTCTTAGCAGCATCTGCCATCCACACAATAAAAAATTCTTGCCAGCGCTTATTATACTCATGTCCATATTTGTGTGTGTGTGTGTGTGTGTGTGTGCGCGTGTGCTTGCATGTGTGCGTGTCTTGTAGGTGTACAGTCTTATCTTTGGTACATCTCTCAGAGATGGAAGAGGGAACCAAAGTTTGTTTCAGGGGGCAAAAGGCACCAGAAAAAAACCTGGAGACAGTGTTCTTCATCTGGAGGTAAGTTTGTACACCTAGACACACTTATGCACACACACATTACACACAGTATCATATATCAGAACACCAAGGTCCAGTTCATGGTAGTGGTGACTGCTATTATCTGGCCTTCTGCTTGCAACTACCATTAGTTGCATCACAAATCATAGCGATCATGATGAATGTGTTCATGCTGTGTTCAACAATGTCAATACAGGCTGCGACAGCAACATTGGTATTGTTTTCACCTTGTGAGACTGTGTCTGTGTGTCATCAAAGTGCCCATAAATATATAAAAAGTCCTTTTTGGGGATTTGGGGGTGATATTTTCAGTCTGTGGTGCTTCCATATGCATACAAACTTGGAGAAAAAAACTGTCCAAGTGAGATACAGGTTTCTGAATGTCCTCTGCCTTCAGTCTCTGGGGGACCTGTTCACAATCTTCATGGCTTTCTACGTCACTAGCCAAAATGAGGTGGCTAATCGTAGCATGCTAGTGGTAGCATGCTAGCGGTAGCATGCTTTTTCGTTCTCAATAGCAAAACACTGATACAATACACACTAGATCACCATAATCTACAAAATAACTACTTCCATGTCCCTGTTCTGTAGGTGTTCCACAAGTGCACCCTAGTTTAGGAGAAATCTTCCAGCTATTATCATTACCTAGCTACTCCGCATGTGTGACTCCCAAAAAAGATATAGAAGTGAGATGTCTCACTCTGTAGTTAAAACAGAGACCTAAACAACAGATCCTCCGTTCTTTTATCTATTTTCTTATTTTTTTCCTTATTTTTTTCTTGATTTGGATTTTAATTCTTTTGTAAATACTTTTGTAGAGACTTTCTCTGGACTTACACCACCTTTTGGGATTATTGCACTTTTCTTTTTTTTTACTTAATTATGAAACTATGGCTGACGGAGTCGGGACACGCATTGTTTATACTTGGGATTTGCTGTTATCGCTGCGGAGCGCAGTGGAGATCCCCAGAGACAGACGTGATACTGCCGGAGCTGTTACGCAAGACCCACCAAGGATGTTGCGCTGGAAAGAAACTTCAAAAGAAGAAAAGGCGCTTTAGACCTGCTGTCCCCTCTGTCACTATGGGTAACCTCAGGTCCATTTCTAATAAGACAGACGAGCTCTCGGCGCTAACACGACACCAGCGAGCGGACAGGATGGCGGACAGCGGTAAGAAACGTGGAGGAGGTCTGGCTGTTTATGTGAATGAAAGATGGTGTAAATCTGAACATTGCACGATTAAGGAGCGACTCTGTTGTCGTGTATATGTGGCCATATTATCTGCCACGGGAGTTTTCACAAGTTATTTTGATAGCAGTGTACGTGCCTCCCTCTGCGTATGCGGTGAAAGCAACGGACGTCAATCAGTTATTTAAATCTCATACAAATTGAAATTACTATGTGGTCAGAGCTCTGTGACCCACATCGGGAGGACATCAACGTCCTTACAGACTGCATCACAGACTATATTAATGTCTGCTACGAGAACACTGTGTCCACCAGGACGGTACAGTGCCGTGGATTACCCCTGACACCAAAGCTCTCTTAAAGGAGAAGAAGAGAGCTTTCAGGGGACAAGGCTTAGCTGAAGGCTGTACAGAAGAGGCTGAGGAGGAAGGTCAGAGAAGGGAAGGCCCGCCTCTTTTTTGCCCAGCATGTTTCCTTGGATCAGGGAGGCTCCAAAATCATGGTAGCAGCTGTCACATGTTCTGCGATGCCCTGTTACATCCTGCTACGCTCTGCTGTGCCCTGCTACGTCCTGCTGTGCCTTGTAATGCCGCACAGTGCCCTGCTATGCCATGAACTACGACAAAGAACTACTACAAACTACTATTTTGTGACTGTTATTGCCACTCTTCATTCTAACCCCAACCGGTGTCAGACACCGCCTACCAAGAGCCTGGCTCTGTCCGAGGTTTCTGCCTAAAAGGAAGTTTTTCCTCGCCACTGTCGCACTGTTGCTTGCTCTGGAGGTAACTACTAGAACTGTTGGGTCCTTGTAAATTATGGAGTGTGGTCTAGACCTACTCTATCTGTAAAGTGTCTCGAGATAACTCTTGTTATGAATTGATACTATAAATAAAATTGAATTGAAATTGAATTCAAGACAGACAGCTGGAACAGAGGGACATTAGGGGTGTGTGGAACAGCTAGAAGACCATCTCAGGTTTTAAAGCACCCCGCACTCAGGCCAAGGGGACAATGCACTTCCTCAGCCTTTCACACCTCAGGCTCACAAGGCACTTCCTCCGCCTTTTACACCTCCAGCTCACAATGCACTTCCTCAGCTTCCTACACCTCTGGCTCACCTCACCTCTCACCCACCCTATCCCCTGACGGACTTCTTCACACCCCCAGCACTGAAGATCAAGGTGAGGAAAGCAGCAGGTCCAGATGGCATCAGCTCCAGGCTCCTGAAGTCCAGCGCAGACCAGCTGTGTGGAGTTATGGAGAAGATCTTCAACCTGAGCCTGAAGCTGGGAGTGGTACCACAGCTGTGGAAGACCTCCTGTGTGGTACCGGTGCCGAAAAACACAGACCAAGGAGATGATCGTTGATTTTTGTAGACGATGCTCTGCTCTCTCCCCTCCGGTGAACATCCAGGGAATGGACATTGAGAGAGTGGACACTTACAAGTACCTGGGTGTTCACCTGAACAACAAACTGGACTGGACCCACAACACAGATGCTCTGTACAAGAGGTGTCAGAGCAGGCTGTACTTCCTGAAGAGACTGAGGTCCTTTGGAGTGAAAGGGCCCCTCTTAAAGACTTTCTATGACTCTGTGGTGGCATCAGCCACCCTCCACGCTGTGGTCTGCTGGAGCAGCAGCATCACTGAGAGGGACAGCAACAAGGTGATCAAGAGATCCAGCTCTGTCCTGGGCTGTCCTCTGGACTCAGTGAAGGAGGTGGGAGACAGAAGCATCCTGGCTAAACTGACAGCTATGCTGGTCCATGGGTCACATCCCCTGCACTACACCCTGTCAGCCCTGGAGAGCAGTTTCAGTGACAGGCTGCTTCACCCCCGCTGTATATATAATACAGTAGATATATCCTGCATCCCATGTGCCATTATTATTACATCTGTGCATAATGTTTCATTTGGAAAAATTTTCAGTGCAATTTAATGATTTAATAATTCATGTGTAATTTATTGTGTAAAACTGTTAATACTGCTATATTTTGTGCATTTATCTATCTCTGTACACTTACTTATCTTGCTCTTATCTTTATTGTTGCAAACCGCAATTTCCCCACTGTGGGACAAATAAAGGTTTTTCTTTTCTTTCTTACCTTATCTTAAACAAACAGGGTGAAAGCAGCAATGTGCGGTACAACAAAAATATCGTGTTTTTTATAAAAAGAAACCATGTATACCATTTCTGGTACAACATCAAACTACAATTATAAACCTGAAAATGAGCAGAATATGGGCGCTTTAAGGAAAAATGTGTTGCTAGAGATACCTACTGTAGCGGAAATGGGGCTTAACGATTAATTGCATTTGTAATTAAATTGCAATATGTTAAAATTAGATTTTTTTTTTAACGGCCAAGGCTGCGATTACACTCTGGTTACATGATACTTAAGAGTAAAGCAGTCTGCAGAGGAAGCCAGGTTGCTGCCCAGCGTCAGGTATTGTTGTAAAACCTGTCCTGCTAACGTTGCTACCTTACAAGGCAACACTACAAACCTGTATAGCCACTTAAAAGAACTCACCACAAAGCCATGTATGACAGTTGCATGCCTAAAAAACCAAACACAAGTGTGTCAAGAGGCTCTGTGCAGAAGTGTAGTGATGAACTTCCGCTGTAACCTGAAGTTGGCATATTGGTTTCTAGTTTACTAAGGCATGTCGCCAAGATCTGCATCAGTGATGTCTATCGAATCGTTGATGCCTGGTCCTTTGCTCCAATAAGCAAACGCAACAAGGGATTCAAACTATATGTATTGAGTTATCTGCACAACTACAAGGGTAAGTAGTTTAAATGTGGTGTGCCGGCTAGTGGCTAAGCTAGTTAGCGACGTGTTCATTTTTTGTGTAGGGATCCTAGTTTTTCTTCATTTTAAATGCAAACTGTCTGTTTTTTTTAATTACATTTGTATTTTTGCCCATCTCTAATACAGATCAGGAAACGGGAAGTCGTGGTCAGGGCATTGTGCTACAGGTCTATGAGGAAAGCTGAGAAACCTCATAGTTTAAGTGTGTGGTGAAGTTTGGATTGATAAATTCAGGTCCAGCCAACACTTATAAGCTTTTTACTTAAATAACATGGCGTTCCTAATGTTCTTGGGGATTTAGCTAAGGTTATTTATGTTTAAGATAACTCCCAAATCTAAGGAAAACTTCATTAGACAGTAGGCAGGTAAGTTTACCTAGCTGATAAAATACACGTTAAATGTGTTTTTATTCAAGTTTTCCTCAACTCAGTCATTCATTTAAAACTTCCTTTTAGGAAAAAACCTCAGACCGACCCAGGCGGTGTGCAGGTCGGGGTATATATAGTCACAAATCAAGATAATGGAACTATGACTAGAAATAGTTGTTGTAGTTCATGGTGTAGCAGGGCACTGCAGGGCGTTACAGGGTCTAGCAGGGTGTTTCAGGACACTGCAGGGCATAGCAGGGTGTAGCAGGGCGTAGCTGGACATACAGTGGTGTGAAAAAGTGTTTGCCCCCTTCCTCATTTCCTGTTCCTTTGCATGTTTGTCACACTTAAGTGTTTCGGAACATCAAACCAATTTAAACAATAGTCAAGGACAACACAAGTAAACACAAAATGCAATTTGTAAATGAAGGTGTTTATTATTAAAGGTGAAAAAAAATCCAAACCATCATGGCCCTGTGTGAAAAAGTGATTGCCCCCCTTGTTAAAACATACTATAACTGTGGTTGTCCACACCTGAGTTCAATTTCTCTAGCCACACCCAGGCCTGATTATTGCCACACCTGTTCACAATCAAGGCATCACTTAAATAGGAGCTGCTTGACACAGTAAGGTCCACTAGAAGATCCTTAAAAGCTACACATCATGCCGAGACCCAAAGAAATTCAGGAACAATTGAGAAAGAAAGTAATTGAGATCTATCAGTCTGGAAAGGGTTATAAAGCCATTTCCAAAGCTTTGGGAATCCAGCGAACCACAGTGAGAGCCATTATCCACAAATGGCGAAGACATGGAACAGTGGTGAACCTTCCCAGGAGTGGCCGGCCGCAAAATTCCCCAAGAGCGCAGCGACGACTCATCCAAGAGGTCACAAAAGACCCCACAACAACGTCCAAAGAACTGCAGGCCTCACTTGCCTCAGTTAAGGTCAGCGTTCATGCCTCCACCATCAGGAAAAGACTGGGCAAAAATGGCCTGCATGGCAGAGTTCCAAGGAGAAAACCACTGCTGAGCAAAAAGAACATCAAAGCTCGTCTCAATTTCTCCACAACACATCTTGATGATCCCCAAGACTTTTGGGACAACATTCTGTGGACCGATGAGACAAAAGTGGAACTCTTTGGAAGGTGTGTGTCCAAGTATATCTGGCGTAGAAGGAACACTGCATTTCATAAAAAGAACATTATACCAACAGTAAAATATGGTGGTGGTAGTGTGATGGTCTGGGGCTGTTTTGCAGCTTCAGGACCTGGAAGACTTGCCGTGATAAAAGGAACTATGAATTCTGCTGTCTACCAAGAGATCCTGAAGGAGAATGTCCGACCATCTGTTCGTGTACTCAAGCTGAAACGAACTTGGGTTCTGCAGCAGGACAATGATCCTAAACACACCAGCAAGTCCACCACCGAATGGCTGAAGAAAAACAAAATGAAGACTTTGGAGTGGCCTAGCCAAAGTCCTGACCTGAATCCTATTGAGATGTTGTGGTATGACCTTAAAAAGGCCGTTCATGCTCGAAAACCCACTAATGTAACTGAATTAGGACAATTCTGCAAAGATGAGTGGGTCAAAATTCCTCCAGGACACTGTAAAAGCCTCATTGCACATTATCGCAAACGCTTGGTTGCAGTTGTTGCTGCTAAGGGTGGCCCAACCAGTTATTAGGTTTAGGGGGCAATCACTTTTTCACACAGGGCCATGATGGTTTGGATTTTTTTTCACCTTTAATAATAAACACCTTCATTTACAAATTGCATTTTGTGTTTACTTGTGTTGTCCTTGACTATTGTTTAAATTGGTTTGATGTTCCAAAACACTTAAGTGTGACAAACATGCAAAGGAAAAGGAAATGAGGAAGGGGGCAAACACTTTTTCACACCACTGTAATTGTGTGTCATCCACATAACAGTTAAAGTTAATTGAGTGTTTCCTAATAAATTGCCTAGAGGAAGCATATATAAGGTACATAATTGGTCCAAGCACTGAGCCTTGTGGAAAGCTATAGCTAACTTTATCGTACCTGGAGGATTTATTGTTAACTTCATTTTTGACTAACCTTTTTCGACAAGTCCTTTCTCATTTCTTTCATCTTGGCCAAAACCTCAACAATCCGGCTATGGCTGGCAGCACCTGTAGATTCTTTAGCTGCAGCCGTGTTCCTGGTCAGTAGCAGATTTACTTGACCCAAAATGGCTTACTACTGCCCATACAAAGTTAAAGAAATTGAGCCCCTACAGTACATTTAACATAGCGTAACAAAACTTGGTACACACATGTAGCATGTCAAGACGTACAAAAAAGCTCATTGAAGCCATACCCTAAACCCAACATTAAGTTTTAAATTTGTGTGATTTTGGCCATTTCCACATATTGTACTTTAACTCCTCCAAGAGATTTCATCTGATCGACTTCAAATTTGGTTTGTAGCATCTTAAGATGTTCCATCCATCCATCTTCATCCGCTTATCCAGTATTGGGTCGCAGGGGCAGCAGCTCCAGTAGAGGACCCAAAACTTCCCTTTCCTGAGCCACATCAACCAGCTCCAACTGGGGGATCCCGAAGCGTTCCCAGGCCAGGTTGGAGATATAATCTCTCCACCTAGTCCTGTGTCTTCCCCGAGAACTCCTCCCTGCTGGACGTGCCTGGAACACCTCCCTAGGGAGGGGCCCAGGAGGCATCCTTACCAGATGCCCGAACCACCTCAACTGGCTCCTTTTGACACAAAGGAGCATCGGCTCTACTCCGAGCTCCTCTCGGATGACTGAGATTCTCTCCTTATCTCTAAGGGAGACGCCAGCCACCCTCCTGTACCCTGGACCCTGTTCTTTCGATCGTGACCCAGCCTTCATGATGAGGGTAGGAACGAAAAAGGTGAGGGTAGGAACAAAAACTGACCGGTAGATCGACAGCTTTGCCTTCTGGCTCAGCTCCCTTTTCGTCACAACGGTGCAATAAATGGAGTGTAGTACCGCACCCGCTGCTCCGATTCTCCAACCAATCTCACGCTTCATGGTCCCCTCACTTGCAAACAAGACCCCAAGGTATTTAAACTCCTTCACTTAGGGTAAGGACTCACTCCCTACCTGAAGAAAGCACACCATCAGTTTCCTGCTGAGAACCATGGCCTCAGATTTAGAGGTGCTGGTCCTCATCCCAGCCGCTTCACACTCTGCTGTGAACCGACCCAGTGAGTACTGAAGGTCACGGACCGATGGTCCCATTAGGACCACATCATCTGCAAAAAAGCAGCGATGAGATCCTGAGCCCACCGAACTGCAACCCCTCCCTGCCCCAACTACGCCTCGATATCCTGTCCATAAATGTCACAAATACAAATACGTCTTCTTCAGATCCACAAGTAGACACAGTACACATGTAGACTGGTTGGGCATACTTCCAGGCTTCCTCCAAGATCCTTGCGAGAGTGAATATCTGATCCGTTGTTCCACGACCAGGACGGAATCCGCATTGTTGTAATCTGTAATTGGCACACACCCTCTGGTCCTCCTTTCTGAAGAGGGGAACCACCACCCCGGTCTGCCACTCCTTAGGCACGGTCCCAGACTTCCACGCAATGTTAAAGAGGCGTGTCAACCAAGACAGCCCCACCACACCCAGACCTTTCAGCATTTCTGGACGGATCTCATCAATCCCCGGGGCTTTGCCACTGTGGAGTAGTTTGACTACCTCAGCGACTTTCACCAGGGAAATTGACGACATCCCCATCATCCTCCAGCTCTGCCTCAACCACAGAGTCAGGTGGATTCAGGAGTTCCTCAAAGTGCTCCTTCCACCGCTCTATTACCTCCTCAGTTGAGGTCAACAACGTCCCATCTTTCCTGTACACAGCTTGGATGATTCCCCGCTTCCCCTTCCTGAGGTTTTGAACGGTTTTCCAGAAGCACCTTGGTGCCGACCAAAAGTCCTTCTCCATGTCTTCTCCGAACTTCTCCCACACCGCTGCTTTGCCTCTGTCATGGCAGAGGCTGCAGCCCTTTGGGCCCGTCGTTACCTTGCAACTGCCTCCTGAATCCTCCGGGATAACATATCCCGGAAAAACTCCTTCTTCAGCCGGACGGCTTCCCTGACCACCGGTGTCCACCAGGGTGTTCTTGGCTTACCGCCCCTTGAGGCACTTAAGACTAAGACCACAGCTCGCCGCCGCAGCTTAAGCAATGGAAACTTTGAACATTGTCCACTCAGGTTCAATGCCCCCAGCCTCCACAGGGATGCCCGAAAAACTCCGCCGGAGGTGTGAGTTGAAAGTCCGTCGGACAGGGGCCTCCTCCAGACGTTCCCAATTTACCTGCACTACGTGTTTGGGCTTACCAGGTCTGTCCAGAGTCTTCCCCCACCCCCTAACCCAACTCACCACCAGATGGCTCTGCCCCTCTCTTCACCCGAGTGTCCAAAACATATGGCCTCAGATCAGATGAAACGATTATAAAATCGATCATTGACCTTTGGCCTAGGGTGCTCTGGTACCACGTACACTTATGAGCATCCCTATGTTTGAACATGGTGTTTGTTATGGACAATTCATGTCTAGCACAGAAGTCCAACAACAGACAAACACTCTGGTTTAGATCAGAGAGGCTGTTCCTCCCAATCACGCCTCTCCAAGTACCTCCATCATCACCCACGTGTGCGTTGAAGTCCCCCAGAAGAACTATGGAGTCCCCTACTGGAGCCCCATACAGGACTCCATTCAAGGTCTCCAAGAAGGCCGAATACTCGAGCGCTTGTTTGGTGCATATGCACAAACAACAGTCAGAGTTTTCCCCCCATCACCCGCAGGCGTAGGGAGGCGACCCTCTCGTCCACCGGGGTAAACTCCAATGCAGAGTCCAACCCCTATCCAGGAGTATGGTTCCAGAACTGAGACTGTGCGTAGAGGTAAGCCCCATCAGATCTAACTGGTAGCGCTCCACCTCCTGCACAAGTTCCTGCTCCTATCTTAAGATTTTAAAAGAAAAACTTTTTGTTATAGGGCATGGCCGTGGCAGGGTGGCCATTTTGTGTTTCCACTTCTTGTTTCCCCATCGAAACAGTACATTGTCCAATCCACTCGAAACTTTTCACGATCTATAAGAGTCCAACCTCGAGGACACAAAATGCCGATATTTACTCAAAGTCATAGCACCTCCCTTTGGCAACAGGAAGTAGGCCTAAAAGTCAAGGTGCTATACTTTAACAAACTCATCATAGAGATTTCATCAGATGGACTTCAGATTTGGTCTGTACCATCTCAACACCTTAAAGATAAACCTTTAAACTTTTCGTCCAACTGTGTGGGTGTGGTAATCCTCTCCTTGGTTTCATGTTGTTTATGGAGAAGGAGATTCCGGAAATAAGTAGGGGGAAATGCGGCGCTATCAAGCTACGGCCAAACGGACAAATTACATTTGTTGCTCTGCAAGGTGTATTCCATTTTTTGAGAGGTGCACGTCAGGCTACGGCGTAGGGTCTGGCATAGGGTCTTTATCAACGCTTACTTATGTACGGACCCACAGCGTCAATTTAACACAGGACCACAAATTGGCCTTTAGAGTGACTGGTCCTTAAAATGCTCATCAAATGAACTAATTCCATCTTCCACAGGGGGCCCTCCTGACTGGAGCCCTGCTGGAGATCCTCACCTGTGGGGAGGGCAGGGCCAATAAGCTCAGTAAGATCCTGTTGGTGCCTGAGAAGCAGGGACCGGTGCTGCAGCCCTATCGCAATGTAGTGTGCAGCGGAGGGGAAAGTCAGAGGTCAGAGCGCTTCAGGCTGATGAGCCTCAAGCTGAGAGAACAGATCAACACACAGAGTATCACTGAGAAGGTACAGATGAAACTTTCTTGGCATAAACAAAAGCATCTACAATAAAAGAAATTGATAGCGGATGAAGTCAAATCTAAATCTGTGTGGTTTATTCATTCCACTAACAGAAGCAAGATTGAATCACATGATATTTGCTCACTAGGTCTCTCCCTCCACTCTTTCTTTTTCTCTTCTTCTAACCGCATCCCACCAGCTTCACCTGGAACAGCCCAACTTTTTGGTTTCACTCTCTCAGTCTGACCTCTGGGTCCTATTGAAAGACCTGGCTGATGTAGAGAGGCTCCTCAAGGATGTGGACCTGCTCTCTGGCCTGGCTCGCCTGCTGCCCAAAGGAGCCTGTACTGGTCGAACTCCAGCCTTCCACATAAACATGACCTGGCCCCTAAACACCACCACCTGGGGCCCTAACATGACTGACATCCCTGGAGAGAAAGGGGAGGAAGGAGCAGAGCAAGGTGCAGGAGCAGGAGAAGGGAAAGAAAAGGAGGAAGCAGAGAACCCTCACTCTCAGTTTTCAGCATTTGTACAACTGTGGGCCGGACTGCAGCCGATTCTCTGTGGGCACAACAGGTTAGTGAGGCAAGAAAAGGTGCTGAAATCATCTGACAAAATGATTGCTGTCAGTGGGAAGAGCATTACTATTATGTTGTTGTGGAGAGAATGCAACTAAACACAGAAGTATATTTTCAGTTTAAAGGATGATTACAACCATAATTTCTATACGTAAGAATAAATTGTACCCACAGTATTAATTGCTGATTGCTGAAAAGACATCCAAAGGGACAAAAAACACACGCAGTCAGATGCAGGATTGATTTTGAACTTTTACACTGCCCCCAAAACCCATACACCCACCACCCCTCTTGCTACAGTCTCATTGCCCCCAGTCATTTTAATACACGTAAATGAAAATGAATGACTAGGCATACTAATTATCAATAAAGCTTTTAACATACTAGCTAGCTGAATGTGAAAATGAACGGCTGCCTCCTCTGTCAGTTCTAACCACTGAAAAGAAATATGCAGAGAAATCAGGCCAGTTACAAAATGCTGGTCAGTCTGACGGCATGTTGCCTGACCTCATTACAATTCATGAGCTTGCCCAGTTGTGCTGGGTCCAGGATACTGATAGTCAGGCTCTCATTAGCTAGCTGTTAGCCAATCAGAGTCAAGCAGCTTAGCTTGTTGAATATCAATGAGAATTGGCACAAATCGAGCTGAATCTTCCTGCAGGCTTTCTATACCACGTTAGAATGACTTAAAACAAGGTAACCAAGGCATTTTTTTTCCACAAAAAATGTTAGAGTCCATGGTAGAACTTCAGACATTACCACAAAGTAATGAATTTTAAGTAAGTGGGTTTTAAAATTCTGCCACCAAGTGGCCAAAATGGATGATTAATGCAGCAAGTTTAGCTATAGAAGAGAAAACAAAGACCCAAACTGTCTTTGGTAAATATAAATTTTTAATTTCAGTTTTTCAGTTTACATAACTTATTGATTTGTTCATAAGCTGTCTGACTGCTCGTGTTTCTTGTCTGTCAAGCGCGTTGCCACATTTTAGCAACCTAGGTGATTACAACTAATTGAAATGATTGCTAAAACTACCAAAAACAAGACCAAAGTTGACTTGACTTGAATTATCTTCTAACTAGTTGTGTTTGCACTACATTTATCAGTCTTAACAATGCTTATTCCTCTTTCTTTTGTGTTTGTATCATATTTGCATTCAATATTAGATTAAACATTGATCATTCATAAGAATAATTCTTTACAGATACAATAATTGCAGCCATGCATCTTATAAAAACAGTATATTGTATTATTGTATTGTACAACAGGGAGATATAAGCGCAGTAAAGTTGTGGCCTGATTTGTGGAGAGATTATTTTGTTTAATTTTTAAACACATAAATTGCTGATATGTTCCACAGTATTGAGACTTGGCAGTAAAATGTCTGACCTTTAAACTTGTGGCTGTTGTTGCAGGATCATTGAGCCAGAGGCTTTGAAGCAGGGGAATATGAGTTCGCTGGGATTCACCAGCAAAGAACAGAGGAATCTGGGCCTACTGGTTCACTTGATGACAAAAAATCCCAAGATCCTCTACTCCCCCATTGGATCCCAGGTTGATAAAGTAATTCAGAAGGCAAGTGGAAAACTATCTCTGGTGTATTTGTATGAGCAGAGCTGTTCACATTATTCTCATTGACAAAGCTGTGCTCCCAAAGGTGAATGGATGAATTATGCTGTGATTAAGGCTGGCCAAATTTTATATTTTTTCCTGTCAACAAATCCCATATGCAGACCAAAACCAACAATGATCTGATGCCGCTAACAAGTATGTTTGTTTCCAAAGCCTGAAGTCTCTTATCGCTCTGTGCCATGGAGCTCCATCGAGCTTGAGCCAAAGAGCCACTATCATTATCATGAACACACATACTGTAGTTTATTTGGACTCTGTCCCACACACACCATCCTGCTGCCAGAAATCATTGCTAGGGCACCAAATGTGTATTAATCCACTGTTAAAAATAGTCAACAACTGCATTATTGCTTAAACTATGCTAAAAATTACAGTAGTCAAATGTCTTCAGTTTAATCCAGTGTGCTTGGAGCTAAGAGCCAAAGACAGCTTAGGGGAGTTGGAAAGTATGGAGAGACACACAGTGTTATTCAAAGGTTTTAAGACCAAGGACCACTTACCCAATGAAAAAGACTAACTGCCAAATATCATCCAAAACAAAGCCCTCCTACTTCAACAGTATAGTACAAATTACAGCCAAATGAAATGACCCCTCGGGTTGCAAGGACAAAATCTGAGCGGCTGGAAACTCCTGGCAAACAAGACGGACACACCATAATTCCATTTTGAAGTGTGCAGCTTTTATTTAATTCTGGACATTGAAGATGGTGACAGATTTCTCTTGCAGTGCTTGAGAGTGCTGAAAACATCAGACAGATATGCCAATTTTGTGAGCCCTTGGGAATTGTACAACCTTGGAGCGGCTGTGGCTCAGGGGTAGAGCAGTCGTCAATCAGAAGGTTGGTGGTTCAATCCCTGGCCCTGCAGTCCTATGTCAAAGTGTCCTTGGGCAAGATATTGAACCCCAAGTTCCCCCCGATGCTGCGCCATTGGAGTGTAAATGTGTGTGTGTGTGTTTATCTGATGAGCAGGTGGCACCTCGTACGGCAGCCTCGGCCACAGTGTATGAATGTGTGTGAATGGTGAATGGTTCCTGTACTGTGTAAAAGCGCTTTGAGTAGTTGTTAAGACTAGAAAAACGCTCCATTTGCATTTATAGGAACAGTCCATCTGCCATACAGTCAATCACTATAATTCAGAAATAAATTGACTTCATTGCGCATTTCAAATAGACAGGTAAGGACTTTCTAGTGCACTTCGGTTTGAGACATTTTGTGTGTTCACTCGTCATATCTTCACACGTTAAAAAGACGTGTTCAGTGGTTTGCTTTTGATTGCACCAACTATGTTCACAGCTTCGTCCACTGTTATGTATGCTAGGACATTTATTTCACAGCCAGTTCTCTGTGAAAGCAATAGTGTGTTTCTATGCCAAGTGGTGCTACTGTAAACATGCACTGCTAGTCTCCTTTGTTTTCCAGTCATTGCAGCTGCAGTTTTTGCACAGGCCCACACATATTGTCTAGTCAAGGTCATGCTGCACAATGAAATCATTGAAATGCCTGTTTGTTGTGTTGGTTGGCATGGGACAACAAAAAAGAAAATCATCATGCACTCCTTTGCCAGTATAAATGTACCTTACAAGACACAACTGATTTTCCTCATTCTCGGTGTCAGTGGACTTGTCCAACTGTAGTGAGGAAAACTATTCGTATCTGTGTCACTTGCTAATCTTCAACATTTTGAGCCTTATTTTCTGTTGCATGGTGTCACTGGACAGCAGCACTCTGTTATTTTCATCCCTTGCTGTTCCCCCAAACAATTCAATAAATAAATAATATGTGATATACGTATAATATATATATATATATAATACAATGTAAATTCTATGCTACTCACTTTGGAATCGCTTGGAGACAATGTGAAAGAAACCCTGTTTATAATTTTAAATCTAAAAACATTTTACCAAATTTACTTGTGGACCACTGGTATTATTTTTTCCCCATATAATAATAGTTTACTCTTGATAGCACTGTATGTGCAGTTTCATTTACACTTACAGACGCTACATCCAGAACCAGATTCCCAGCATGAATTATTCAGACAATGGAGCTACTGTGGTAATAGTTTAATAATTTGTGTTCCATTGTCAGAAATGCTGATTCACATGAAACCAACTGAATAATCTAGCTCTGTAGCATGCTGCTGTCCTCTCCTAACCTCAGAAATAGCATAAAAGTCTACTTATTATCTGTGCTTGAACCAGACTGATTATTGGCATCAGCTTGTAGATCTTTAGAGTAAATTAACTGAAGATGGTGGAGAGAGCAGTGAGTGTGGGAGGGTCAGATATATAGGGAGGAGTTGGAGGTAGAAAGGAGTGGAATCCACATGGACAAATGGCTGAATTTATGTTATATATACAGGTAAAAGCCAGTAAATTAGAATATTTTGAAAAACTTGATTTATTTCAGTAATTGCATTCAAAAGGTGTAACTTGTACATTATATTTATTCATTGCACACAGACTGATGCATTCAAATGTTTATTTCATTTAATTTTGATGATTTGAAGTGGCAACAAATGAAAATCCAAAATTCCGTGTGTCACAAAATTAGAATATTGTGTAAGGGTTACATTTTGAAGACACCTGGTGCCACAAAGTAATCAGCTGATTAACTCAAAACACCTGCAAAGGGCTTTAAATGGTCTCTCAGTCCAGTTCTGAAGCCTACACAAACATGGGGAAGACTTCAGATTTGACAGCTGTCCAAAAGGCGACCATCGACACATTGCACAAGGAGGGAAAGACACAAAAGGTTATTGCTGAAGAGGCTGGCTGTTCTCAGAGCTCTGTGTCCAAACACATTAATAGAGAGGCAAAGGGAAGGAAAAACTGTGGTCAGAAAAAGTGTACAAGCGATAGGGATCACCACGCCTAGTCAAGATTGTGAAAAAAGGGTGTGGACAGCTGCTGGAGTCAGTGCTTCAAGATCCACCACCAAGAGACGCTTGAAAGACATGGGTTTCAACTGCCGCATACCTCGTGTCAAGCCACTGTTGACCAAGAAACAGCGCAAAAGCGTCTCACCTGGGCTAAGGAAAAAAGAGCTGGACTGCTGCTGAGTGGTCCAAAGTCATGTTTTCTGACGAAAGCAAATTTTGCATTTCCTTTGGAAATCGAGGTCCCAGAGTCTGGAGGAAGACAGGAGAGGCACAGGATCCACGTTGCCTGAAGTTTAGTGTAAAGTTTCCACCATCAGTGATGGTTTGGGGTGCCATGTCATCTGCTGGTGTCGGTCTACTCTGTTTCCTGAGATCCAGGGTCAACGCAGCCGTCTACCAGCAAGTTTTAGAGCACTTCATGCTTCCTGCTGCTGACCTGCTCTATGGAGATGGAGATTTCAGGTTCCAACAGGACTTGGCGCCTGCACACAGCGCAAAATCTACCCGTGCCTGGTTTACGGACCATGGTATTTCTGTTCTAAATTGGCCAGCCAACTCCCTGACCTTAGCCCCATAGAAAATCTGTGGGGTATTGTGAAAAGGAAGATGCAGAATGCCAGACCCAAAAACGCAGAAGAGTTGAAGGCCACTATCAGAGCAACCTGGGCTCTCATAACACCTGAGCAGTGCCAGAAACTCATCGACTCCATGCCACGCCGCATTAATGCAGTAATTGAGGCAAAAGGAGCTCCAACCAAGTATTGAGTATTGTACATGCTCATATTTTTCATTTTCTTACTTTTCAGTTGGCCAACATTTCTAAAAACTCCCTTTTTTGTATTAGCCTTAAGTAATATTCTAATTTTGTGACACACGGAATTTTGGATTTTCATTTGTTGCCACTTCAAATCATCAAAATTAAATGAAATAAACATTTGAATGCATCAGTCTGTGTGCAATGAATAAATATAATGTACAAGTTACACCTTTTGAATGCAATTACTGAAATAAATCAAGTTTTTCAAAATATTCTAATTTACTGGCTTTTACCTGTGTGTGTGTGTGTGTGTGTGTGTGTATATATATATATATATATATATATATATATATATATATATATATATATATATATATATATATATATATATATATATATAAGAAAAAGAAAATAATATTTGTTAACTTTTTGCACTCAGGCAAATGAGACATTTGCATTCGTCGGTAACGTGACACACTACACCCGGGTGTGGCTCAACATCTCCGCCCAGCTCAGGGCTTTTGTGGAAGCGGGCAGGCTGCACAACCACCTGGTGTGGTTACAGCAGGTAGACTCATTTACAAGTCATGTTATGACATTATTATTAAAATCAGAATCAGAAAGCAGTTTATTGCCACAGTAATAGAACTACATGGAATTTTCTTTGTTGATTAGGTGCATACATACAAACAAACAAATTAAAGTGCTCATACTATGCTAATTTTCAGGCATTTTTTTACTTTGTAAACCTATTACATGCACAAAAAAGATATATGACACTATAAAGGAAAGGGAAAAAGCCAAAAGCATAATATGAGCACTTCAAACATTAATAAGAATAAACAAAAATACCAAAACAAAGACAAATCTATAAAAAATAGTTGTTTAAGTAGTTTAAGGAGTCCTACCAGGATGCTAAATAATAATCTTTGCATTGATATTTTCCCATTAGGTTTATGTATTCACAGAACTTGGACTTGAGTCCGAAAATACGTAATGGTTAGTCATTCATCCTCCTTCTCCTTTCCCTTAAGCTGTCCTCAGAGCTTCAGCAGCACCCTGAGTTGTTAAATGACTCAGACAGCGAGCTGATGCAGGGCCTGATGGAGGGAAACTACAGTCTTCCTAACATCTCCACCTTGCTGGAGCAGCTTGACACCATTGACAACGCTGCCTGCGGCTGGATGCGCTTCATGTCTAAGGTTGGTATAGTTTAGAACAATGGAATTAACTGTATACTGTATAGGTTATCTATCTAGACTAGGTTTCAGAAGATTTAGATAAGTAGGAGGTAGTGGACTGAAAAAATAACGGGAACGACACACGTATCAAAGATTGAGAATATTTATATATGTATGGGCGTGAATAGCATACAGCATGAATACAAAACCTTAGGGTGCACCCTCTAAGTAGCCCAAGATTTGTTTATATGGTGTATACAATAAACATAAAATAAATAAAATACAATATTGAAAAATGTTCCTTCTCAAGAGTCTTGCTCTTGTCTTTAGTCCATGGCATAAAATAAAATACCGTCATTTAAGATTTTGTAGTTCTATTTGGGTGGCTCGCCATCAAACTTCAAATCTTTCCAAGGGACCCAAAAAAACCTGACCTGTGTAAACAAGGTCAGAATAACATAATGAACTATATGGTAACATATTATACATAGGGTAAGTACAGTGTATTAAAAATATGTTACACCAACAGTACTCATGTCTTGTACAATTCTGCAATAAAATACTTTTCCAATTCTAGCCATATGTCTTGATCTCTTTACATCATGCATACCAACAGTGTTAACCAGAACTGAAGCTAGATGCACGTGTTGAAACCATGCACTCAAAATACAGGAATATAGTTTACATACATACGGCAAATTACTTTCCTTATAACCCAGAAGTATATTGTGAATGAGCTTAGATAGACTATCTTTAATATAAAACCGAGAATGACACATTAATATGGTAACAAACTGAAATACATGACATGCTGCGTAGTATCTGCGTTAGCTGACTGTATCATAGCACTCAATACTTCAATCACTTTGGCTAGCTAACTCACCAAGTTTCACGTCGGATAAACACATTGAATATCCCACACAATGAAAATCCCTCAAGGCTCCCTGGCAGCGGTATGGTTCCCAATGTACTTTTCCAAGTGTTTAGGTGACATATATTTGTCAATTATATTTAAATGTTAATCTCTCTGTTATCTCGGCGGTTAACAGGCTGGCTGTGTGCTGTCTGTGTGGCAAAAAAGCATCCGTTGTCACCTATCAATCAAGGCGGGGTCAACTCTTGAACCAATGTTTTAATTGGTTCATGACTGTACGGCCGCTAACAGACTGGCCGTCTGCAGAGAAGCCTCCACTGTCACATATCAATCAAGGCGGGGTCAACTCTTGAACCAAGGGTTTAATTGTTTCATAATAACCATATGCATTTATAATAGATTAACTAGTTTTATTTTATTATTATAATAATAATATGATATATTCATATTTGTTTCCATCATCTTTCTAGTGGGCTACACACAGAACATGCCTTACATGCATGTCTGCTGTAATACCTGGGCACTAGCTGCTGCTGCTAACAGTTCATGACCAGCAGAACAAAAGAGCAACATAAATCAAAAGAGCTAAAATGTAATGTATCAGTTTTTGAAACATTGAGTTTTGACACAAATGTTATATTCAAATTTGTTTATTAGGATAAACCCCTTGAATGTATCGTCTACTTTTTGTGGGGTTCCCAAAATATAACACAATCATTACAAAACAACAGAGGAGTGACAGAAAAATAAAAATACATACTATAGGCAAAAAAATAAAAATACTACAACAACAACACATGCATAAGTTCATCAATACATTACAACCTGGCCAAGATGACCATTAATAAGTAAACGGTAGAGTGTGAGTGGATCACTAACTACATTCAAATATAAACATGAAGTATTAACAGTAGGCCTAAGGATTGGCGGCATTATTAATAACAATGGCAATCCATCTTAACATCAGCAGACAGGGCATGTTTAAACAAACCAAGTAGGCCTAATGAAATTGACCTTATTTAGTTAGTTGAATAGTACATGTTGACTTTCTCAGAGCTCCAGTTTGGGAAGAGTATAGAAGTCAAAGAAACACTTTTCTATTGATTCAATTGGAAAAAAGACTCCGCAGTTATCCAGTATGATGGTTTAAGCAGCTCTAACAATAATTTTTGGTTAATCCATTTCTGCTGTAGAAAAATATTTGTGTCTTTGCCCCATGCTTCAAGGTCAGTGTGGATGTCTTCAAGGGCTTTCCTGACGAGGACAGCATTGTCAACTACACCCTAAACCAGGCCTACCAGGACAACGTGTCTGTGTTTGCCAGTGAGTCATCCCTCCATCTGTGTCCTTGTAATCATGGTACCTCAGTTAAACAAATACTTGTATAAAGTGCCAGTTTGTTGTGCTCTAATGCAAACCATGGGAAGCACATAATTCACGTTTACAGAAACAAATTATACACAAAAATAAATAAAAAAGTAAAGTTAGAGAAAGCAATTTCTGAAGGAATTACAGTGAAAAGCTGACACAAAACTGAATTGCTGGCAAGCTACATTGTGCAAGAATTTTCTCCCGTCTAGCGGTGAAATTGTATATGACAACCAACTGAATATTACTTTGTAGCCCCTCCCATTCCGAGTGCATTTAAACACCTATGGTAGCAGAACGCAAAATTAGCATCTGTGACCGTTCCTTTTAGTGTAATAATTCAATCAGAGAGACCTTTTGCAGATATGCAAAACTTTATTATCAAGCTACAGATGCACAATATGAAATGTACAACATAGGAATTGTACAAAGTCTTTGGAAAATAGACTCCATCGTATAAAATATGTTTTAAAGGGTTAGGGAAACCAGACATATCCCAATTTGGCAATTCAGGCTGGAACAAAATAAAACCACTACCATTCAGGCAGGTGGCAAAATAAGAAAAGGCAAAATTGAACTTTGGCAATTTATCCCAGAAAAACCCAAAACCTCTGCTATTTACACACTTGGCAAAATAGAAAAGGCAAAATTACTGTCGGCAGTTTGGGCCAGCAATAACATGAAACCTTGGCAATTCGGCCGGAACAACAAAAATCCTCATTTATCCTCAGCCATTTAGGCTGTTGGCAAGGCAAAATTGATCTTGGCAATTTGGGCCAGCACAACAGTCACGGCAAACACCCGTATTTACTCAATGCCTTCATGCCTGATGGTAATTCAGGCCACCAACAAGCAATATTATAAACCTACCCATATATAGATAAATCTATGAACAGCAGAACGACCAATCAAATTACTTATTACTTTAATTATTGTTATATGTACAATAATTACGAACCATAATATAATCCCACCACCAGTTATATGCATGCTTACCATAAGTTATGGTTTGAGGGATCTCTAATTTGTGAGTAAATACATGATGAGTAGGCAGAGGATGCCCATCGTCCAAGTTTTTGTATAGAAGTTCTTCACCTTCACCTTGATTTGCATCAGTCGTAGCAGCCCCTATTCTAAATGAATGACCCGAATAATGCTGAGGGAAAATAAGCTTAGATGAGAACTAGCATTAATAAAAATTAACCCAAATTAAGTCAGGGGAAACTCTCAGGAGTAATAATGTGGAGAGGAAGCTAGTATGAGCATTAGCAGTAAGAGTTCCTCATAGAGTAATGGGGCAGAAGAGACAACGAAAAGCTCAGAGCCACCATGTATAGAATGTAGAGTTGTAAGCAGTATGATTAGGCCACTTACAATAGGCCACTTACAATGTCTGTAATACCACACTTTTCTATGCTGCAATATGATTTTCATTGAGCATGCTCCAATTAGAGGACATGTTAAACTTGCTGCAATAAAGGGATGGGTTAAACCTGCTGGATGCGGTCTAGTTGCCGACGCTGCAATTACATAATTTTCACTGATGAGACATTGCACATGATGAGATCCTGTAGAATTGCAGCGATATGGTTCCTTCTGTGAAAATGCAATACTGATAAACCTAATCCAGAGATAAAAACCCGTTCATCCTGCTGCAAAGATGAGTTTGCATTAACATTTGATATGGAACTTGTAAAACCTGCTGCGAGAGTTTGCGTTAAACATTATATGATAAGTAAAGGAGTAACCACCGCTTGCCTGGTAAGATAGAACTAGCGCCACCACAGTTAGTATAGGGAACCCCACCAAAACTAAACATAAGCACGAGAAAAAGCAGTTACAAGCAGAATCAAGTATTATTAACTAAATAGCCCTGGAAGTACTCAGAACC
>JABXJD010000099.1:285000-557500 GCA_013375575.1 Percina caprodes | reverse complement strand
TGTAAATTAAGGTGTTTATTATTAAAGGTGAAAAAATCCAAACCATCATGGCCCTGTGTGAAAAAGTGATTGCCCCCTAAACCTAATAACTGGTTTGGCCACCCTTAGCAGCAACAACTGCAACCAAGCGTTTGCGATAATGTGCAATGAGGCTTTTACAGCGTCCTGGAGGAATTTTGGCCCACTCATCTTTGCAGAATTGTCCTAATTCAGTTACATTAGAGGGTTTTCGAGCATGAAAGGCCTTTTTAAGGTCATACCACAACATCTCAATAGGATTCAGGTCAGGACTTTGGCTAGGCCACTCCAAAGTCTTCATTTTGTTTTTCTTCAGCCATTCGGTGGTGGACTTGCTGGTGTGTTTAGGATCATTGTCCTGCTGCAGAACCCAAGTTCGTTTCAGCTTGAGTACGAACAGATGGTCGGACATTCTCCTTCAGGATCTCTTGGTAGACAGCAGAATTCATAGTTCCTTTTATCACGGCAAGTCTTCCAGGTCCTGAAGCAGCAAAACAGCCCCAGACCATCACACTACCACCACCATATTTTACTGTTGGTATAATGTTCTTTTATGAAATGCAGTGTTCCTTCTACGCCAGATATACTTGGACACACACCTTCCAAAGAGTTCCACTTTTGTCTCATCGGTCCACAGAATGTTGTCCCAAAAGTCTTGGGGATCATCAAGATGTGTTGTGGAGAAATTGAGACGAGCTTTGATGTTTTGTGGTTTTCTCCTTGGAACTCTGCCATGCAGGCCATTTTTGCCCAGTCTTTTCCTGAAGGTGGAGGCATGGACGCTGACCTTAACTGAGGCAAGTGAGGCCTGCAGTTCTTTGGACGTTGTTGTGGGGTCTTTTGTGACCTCTTGGATGAGTCGTCGCTGCGCTCTTGGGGTAATTTTGGGCGGCCGGCCACTCCTGGGAAGGTTCACCACTGTTCCATGTCTTCGCCATTTGTGGATAATGGCTCTCACTGTGGTTCGCTGGATTCCCAAAGCTTTGGAAATGGCTTTATAACCCTTTCCAGACTGATAGATCTCAATTACTTTCTTTCTCAATTGTTCCTGACTTTCTTTGGGTCTCGGCATGATGTGTAGCTTTTAAGGATCTTCTGGTGGACCTTACTGTGTCAAGCAGCTCCTATTTAAGTGATGCCTTGATTGTGAACAGGTGTGGCAATAATCAGGCCTGGGTGTGGCTAGAGAAATTGAACTCAGGTGTGGACAACCACAGTTATAGTATGTTTTAACAAGGGGGGCAATCACTTTTTCACACAGGGCCATGATGTTTTGGATTTTTTTTCACCTTTAATAATAAACACCTTCATTTACAAATTGCATTTTGTGTTTACTTGTGTTGTCCTTGACTATTGTTTAAATTGGTTTGATGTTCCGAAACACTTAAGTTTGACAAACATGCAAAGGAACAGGAAATGAGGAAGGGGGCAAACACTTTTTCACACCACTGTATGTGTATGTATATATATATATGTATATATATATATGTGTGTGTATATATATATGTATATGTGTATATATATATATATATATATATATATATATATATATATATATATATATATATATATATATATATATGTATATTATATATATGAAATACTCCATAACACATTGAAACCAAAGAACAAAACCTTTTTACAGGCCCAAGCATTTGTTTAACAAATAAAAGTACTGTATAAACGCTTTTCTTTTACAAATTACGGTACTATTGCGGAGATCAGGCCCCCCCGCGACCAGAGTCATTGGAACGGGAGAAAATGAAAAATGATTATGAAAAAAATACAAAGTACAGTAGGAAAAATAGTAACTTGTGTATTTCCCTGCTCTTCTGACTGAGCCGCTGCATCCAGACTCCGCTCTGTAGCGTAGGTGTGTTTTTTCTTCTGGGCAAAAAGATTGTTATAAACCGACATGCCACCATTGATTATGTTTGCAAAATGCAGAACACAATGCACGCTGCAAATCCGTGAAGCAGCGAGACCGTGAAAGGCAATCCGTGATATAGCGAGGGTTCACTGTATGTATATATATATATACATTACCGTTCAAAAGTTTGGGGTCACCCAAACAATTTTGTGTTTTCCTGAAAAGTCACACTTATTCACCACCATACGTTGTGAAATGAATAGAAAATAGAGTCAAGACATTGACAAGGTTAGAAATAATGATTTGTATTTGAAATAAGATTTTTTTTTACGTCAAAGAATCCTCCATTTGCAGCAATACAGCATTGCAGACCTTTGGCATTCTAGTTGTTAATTTGTTGAGGTAATCTGGAGAAATTGCACCCCACGCTTCCAGAAGCAGCTAACACAAGTTGGATTGGTTGGATGGGCACTTCTTGCGTACCATACGGTCAAGCTGCTCCCACAACAGCGTTCAGATCTGGTGACTGCGCTGGCCACTCCATTACCGATAGAATACCAGCTGCCTGCTTCTGCTCTAAATAGTTCTTGCACAATTTGGAGGTGTGTTTAGGGTCATTGTCCTGTTGTAGGATGAAATTGGCTCCAATCAAGCGCTGTCCACTGGGTATGGCATGGCGTTGCAAAATGGAGTGATAGCCTTCCTTATTCAGAATCCCTTTTACCCTGTACAAATCTCCCACCTTACCAGCACCAAAGCAACCCCAGACCATCATATTACCTCCACCATGCTTAACAGATGGCGTCAGGCATTCTTCCAGCATCTTTTCATTTGTTCTGCGTCTCACAAACGTTCTTCTTTGTGATCCAAACACCTCAAACTTGGATTCATCCGTCCACAACACTTTTTTCCAGTCTTCCTCTGTCCAATGTCTGTGTGCTTTTGCCCATCTTAATCTTTTTCTTTCATTGGCCAGTCTCAGATATGGCTTTTTCTTTGCCACTCTGCCCTGAAGCCCAGAATCCCGCAGCCGCCTCTTCACTGTACATGTTGACACTGGTGTTTTGCG
The DNA here is from genome assembly GCA_013375575.1 of Percina caprodes. Classification (NCBI taxonomy): domain Eukaryota; kingdom Metazoa; phylum Chordata; class Actinopteri; order Perciformes; family Percidae; genus Percina; species Percina caprodes. The sequence continues at coordinate 554,543 of JABXJD010000099.1, read as the reverse complement.
GGTACTATTTAGTGAAGATGCCAGTTGGGGACCTGTGAGGTGTCTGTTTCTCAAACTAGAGACGTACTTATCTTCTTGCTCAGTTGTGCAACGCGGCCTCCCACTTCTTTTTCTACTCTGGTTAGAGCCTGTTTGTGCTGTCCTCTGAAGGGAGTAGTACACACCGTTGTAGGAAATCTTCAATTTCTTAGCAATGTCTTGCATGGAATAGCCTTCATTTCTAAGGACAAGAATAGACTGTCGAGTTTCAGATGAAAGTTCTCTTTTTCTGGCCATTTTGAGCGTTTAATTGACCCCACAAATGTGATGCTCCAAAAACTCAATCTGCTCAAAGGAAGGTCAGTTTTGTAGCTTCTGTAACGACCTAAACTGTTTTCAGATGTGTGAACATGATTGCACAAGGGTTTTCTAATCATCAATTAGCCTTCTGCGCCAATGAGAAAACACATTGTACCATTAGAACACTGGAGTGATAGTTGCTGGAAATGGGCCTCTATACACCTATGTACATATTGCACCAAAAACCAGACATTTGCAGCTAGAATAGTCATTTACCACATTAGCAATATATAGAGTGTATTTCTTCAAAGTTAAGACTAGTTTAAAGTTATCTTCATTGAAAAGTACAGTGCTTTTCCTTCAAAAATAAAGACATTTCAATGTGACCCCAAACTTTTGAACGGTAGTATATATATATATGAGAGTGTTGAATGCTGCTTGCTGTTACAATTACAACCTCCACCACCATGCCCCTGTCCCAGCTTTTTTTTTTTTTTATTAACGTGTTGCAGGCATCAAACTCAAAATGAGTGAATATTTGCAAAAAAACTATAAATTTTATCAGTTTGAACATAAAATGTCTAATTTTTGGGGGGAGTGAGAGGGGGAATGGCATGCAGTAAAGGGCCACAGCAATAGGCCACGCCCATTTATTTTACCAATAATAACAGTCTAGGCGTAGCCTCAGGAGTGGTCGTTGATCATAAACTCAAAATTTTATAAAAATCATATTAGCCGTTAATGAGATATGAACTTTTCATATTTGTAGCGCCCTCTAACGGCCACTGTTTGACAATATACCTCACTGACTAGACACTAATGTAAGGGGAGGAACCATTAAATGTATCTCATGCAGTTATAGGAGGACTTGCCTCATCACATTACTGGACAATATTTCAACAAAACATCCAAAATTCATGAAACTGGACTGTGTGGAATTGACACAAAAGAGAAAGAAAGGAGTTTAAGGACATTATGCAAAAAATCCCCATAGTAATGTACATTTAGCACACTCTCTCCAACTTTATTTCTCTCTCTCTCACTCTCCAGATATGATAGAGAGAGCCATCATCAACACGTTTGTGGGCCATGATGTGGTGGAGCCTGGTAACTACGTTCAGATGTTCCCTTACCCATGTTACACCAGAGATGAGTAAGAAATGCACTTCATCATTTGTCATTTTTTTGTGCTTTTAGGTCATTATGTTGCACATGGCACTGACAAGTAATTGTTTGGCAAACATGGAAAGAAATGTTGTCAAAATAACATTATATGTGTTTGAAACATTGTGATTATATAAATAGTCTTCCTATTATTATATTACCTCTCCGGGAACCATCACCTTATCATGGTGGAGAGGTTTGTGTGTCCCTATAAACCTGAGGGTTGTGTTGTCTGAAGCTTGGTGCTCCTGGTAGGGTCTCCCATGGCAAAGTGGTCTCAGGTGAGGGGCCAGACAAAGAATGGTTAATAAACCCCTATGAGTCATTGAGGACGAGGTGAAGTTACCATGCCCTGAGGAAGTCCAGGGCCCCCGTCTGGAGCCAGGCCCAGATGGAGGGCTCGTCAGCGAGCACCTGGTGGCCGGGTTTGCCACAGAGCGCTGCCGGGCACAGCCCGAAAAAGCAACGTTGCTCTCCATCCCTTGGGCCTCCCACCTGTGGGAGGAACCGCTGGGGGTGGGTGCGCTGCCACACAGGTGGCAGTGAAGGTCAGGGGCCTCGACGGACCAGACCCGGGCGGCAGAGGCTGCTCTGGGGACGTGGAATATCACCTCTCTGTGGGGGAAGGAGCCGGAACTTGTGCGGGAGGTGGATCGCTACCAATTAGATCTGGTGGGGCTGACCTCTATTCACAGTCTCGGTTCTGGAACCATACTCCTGGATAGAGGTTGGACTCTTTTCTTCTCCGGAGTTGCCCAGGGTGTGAGGCGCCGGGCGGGTGTGGGGATACTCACAAGCCCCCGGCTGAGTGCCGCTACGTTGGAGTTCACCCCGGTGAACAAGAGGGTCGCCTCCCTACGCCTTCGGGTTGTGGGGGGTGGGGAACTCTGACTGTTATTTATGCATATGCACCAAACAAAGGCTCAGAGTATTCTGCCTTCTTGGAGACCTTGAATGGAGTCCTGAATGGGTCTTCAGTGGGGGACTCCATAGTTCTGCTGGGGGACTTGCACGTGATTCGGAGGAACGGCCTTCCTGATCTGAATCTGAGTGGTTGTTCGTTGTTTTGTTTTCTTATTATAGTTCTTTTAAAATAAAAAGGAAACTTATTTTGGGGAGAATAAAATTTGGCTGAGTTTTCCTAGTGACCTTACCAAAAAGGCTCAGGATGCTGCAAATGTTGGTATAGTATGAAAATGGCTGGTGGATTTAAGACAAAAAATAATAATTTATTGAATGAATCAAATTTGAACATGTCTGTCAGTAGCTTGTTGATCTTTACATTGTTAGTTCTAGTTCTACTTGCATTGCTAGTTCTATCCTGGCCTGGGACACACATTCATGCGGTTTGATAAAGTACTTATTGATTGATATTATTTGATAAATATATTTTATACTTACATTTGTACATGTTAGTAAATCTTGAGAACCCATGTATTTGAAATGCAGTATGGTGCATGAGATGTGTGTATTTATCTTTACCTGATACACTGTGTTTTCTTTTTAGTTTTCTGTTTGTGATTGAGCACATGATGCCTCTGTGCATGGTCATCTCCTGGGTTTACTCAGTAGCCATGATGATTCAGCACATTGTCGCTGAGAAGGAGCACCGGCTCAAAGAGGTTAGACTGTATGATCAAATGTCAAAATTGGTATTTTGTAACGCTGGGGTTCCTCCCTGACCATAGCTGGTATGTTGTATATTACTATTGTTATTATAATTTTCAAAAGAATAATTCTGGCAATATTTTAGATTTTTCTCATTGTCAACATTCCACGTGCAGACCTAACAATAAGTACATTCTATTTAGTTGTATTTTGCATTTCAAGCACAGAACTGATAACATATAAAGTTTAAAACAAGTCTAGTCTGTCACCCAGATAGAGCGGTCTAGCTATGATAAAAAATACTGAGACAGAAAAGAGTAGTGTATAGCAGAAAACCTGTGTTGATGACTGGGGTATAGAGTTTAAAAGACTATGCCCCAGGCATCTAATCAAGAGACACTATTATTATCAATTTGCACTATTGTGAATGTAGGATCCAGTGTTTTTGACCCTCTGAATATTTCTCTTTCACATGTTCCCCAACTTTATGTAAATAAAGTTAAATCTGAATTTACACAAAAAAGTAAAAATGATGTAAAAATAATAATGGTACATGAATAATCATTAATTCATGCATGACTTCATTATTTATCAATGTTAAAGATGGACCAGGTCAGCACTATTTGAAGGGCCACAAACTAGATGAAGTAATAAACAAGTAATGCTGAGTTACTCAACATTACAACACTACCATTTTCAGAATATTTATATACTGCTGGACTGGTCAGTTTTTTAAGAAGACAGCAACCTCATTAATAAATCAGAGATCATGATGATAATAATACCTTATTTTATGCATTAACGTATTGTTGTCATGCATGAGATACTATTAATCCGTGTGCATTACTGATAGTTTATGAAGTACTACATTAATGAATTAATGCTTTTTCATGCATGGTTATGCATTAATTCATGATAATTCATGTACAATTATTATAAAGTGTTACCAAAATGCCCTTACAACCACTGACTGGCTGAACTAACAAACCTACAGTGGACCAGTTTTGAATGGGGCTGTAGGACAATGTAGTTACAAAATTCAAAAATGTAACCATCATGTCACTTCCTCAGGTGATGAAGATGATGGGTCTAAACAATGCTGTTCACTGGGTGGCTTGGTTTATCACTGGCTTTGTCCAGCTGTCCATCTCCGTTACAGCTCTGACGGCCATCTTGAAGTATGGTCGGGTGTTGCTCCACAGTGACCCCTTCATTATCTGGCTCTTCCTCACCATCTACGCCGTGGCCACCATCATGTTCTGGTGAGATCTTCTAGTTAAACTTGATATGAATCCCTCACTTCTTAAAATATGTCAGTTTTCAAAGCTTAACAGTGGACCTTTTGTAAAATTCAGACACACTTGCACTGTAAGGAATCACTGTGGTCTCATCACAGTCTAAATGCCCCACCAAACACACTCATGCACAAAATCAGGAAATGTTCTCTAATTCAATTCAATTTTATTTATAGTATCAATTCATAACAAGAGTTATTTCGAGACACTTTACAGATAGAGTAGGTCTAGACCAGATAGAGTACGTCTAGACTACACTCCAGAATTTACAAGGACCCAACAGTTCTAGTAGTTTCCTCCAGAGCAAGCAACAGTGCGACAGTGGCGAGGAAAAACTTCCTTTTAGGCAGAAACCTCGGACAGACCCAGGCTCTTGGTAGGCAGTGTCTGACGGGCTGGTTGGGGTTAGAATGAAGAGTGGCAATAACAAAAATAGAAAAAATAGTAGTTTGTAGTAGTTCTTTGTAGTAGTTCATGGCATAGCAGGGCACTGTGCGGCATTACAAGGCACAGCAGGACGTAGCAAGGCACAGCAGAGTGTGGCAAGATGAACACGGCATCGCAGGACGTGTAGCGGGACCATGGCGACAGCTGCTACCCTGATTTTGGAGCCTCCCTGATCCGAGGGAACATGCTGGGGAAAAAAGAACATAAGGACTCCGGGGAATGACTCCCCAGAGCTAGGTTAGTAACAAGCATTTCTGGGACATGGATGCACGTAAATGGAAAGATAGAAAGATAGAGGAGAGAAGAGCTCAGTGTGACAAAGGAAGTCCCCAGCTGTCTAAAACTATTACAGCATAACTAGGAGAGACAAGGTAAACAGAGGAGCCTGGTCGGGCTAGAACTCTCCCCAACCGGATCGGGCTGTATGCCAAGTCTCCCTCAAGTTTTATTATATTCTTGATTATATGATAGATAGATCTGACAACTATGACGAGAAGCAGGTGGGCCGGGTTAGGCGGACGCTGCGTGTGCGTGCGTGCGTGCGTTTGACACTTGACATTCAAAAACACAAGACAACTTTACTGGTAATTTCATTGCTCCGCTCCGATCTCCAACACCTCTCTGCTCGGAGAGCACACTCGCTATGCACACACTACAATACTTTAACGGTCGAAATACATGGGGCACGGATATGGCTTAATACATCTGCCGCAGCATGCCTACAGTGGGGTATGTCCATAATCCTCCGTAATCCTCCCTCCAGGATTTCGTAGCTTTTTTTTTAGATTGTTGCGGCCCAAAAGGCCTGACTTTGCGGGATCGTGGCCACCATGCCACACCCAATTCAATTAAATTTTTTAGTATCAAATCATAACAGCAGTTATCTTGAGACACTTTACAGATAGAGTAGGTCTAGACCACATTCTATAATTTATAAAGTCCCAACAATTCCCCCAAGAGCAAGCATGGTGCAACAGTGCAACCATGCGCAGTGGCGAGGAAAAACTTTTAGGAAGAAATGTCGGTCAGACCCAGGCTCTTGGTAGGCGGTGTCTGACAGGACGGTTGGGGATGTGATGAACAGTGGCAATAATAAGCACAACAAAGAAAATTTAACAGTGACTAAAAATGGTAGTATTAGTAGTTCATGTCATAGCAGGGCACTACCGTATGTGGCTTGGCACAGCAGGGCATAGCAGGACACAACAGGACACTGCAGGGCACCGCAGAACGTACTAGGGTGTAGTGCAGCAGGACCATGGCAACAGCTGAAAGCCAGATCTTGGTACCATCCTAATCCAAATACGCTGTGCGAAAAGAAAAACCTAAGGACTCTGGGGAATAAACTCCCCAGAACTAGGTTAGTAACAGGGCTTTCTGGGATGGCATGTACACAAATGGAAAAGGAGAGGAGAGTGCAGCTCAGTGTGTCAAAGGAAGGAAATCCCCTGCCAGTCTAGAACTATAACAGCATAACTAAGAGAGACAGGGTAAGGAGAGGAGCCTGGTCAGGCTAGAAATCTCCCCAACCGGATCGGGTTGTACTGGCCTGCCTCCCTTTACTTTTAGTATACTATTGATTATATGGTAAATTAGAACAATGCCAAGGTTTCTGACTTGTTCACTGTATTTTAGAGTCCAGGTGTGAATACATTGAGAACTCTGTCTTGTGCGTATTTAGCTCTAGAAAGGTTTTGGACATCCAGCAATTAATATTGTGGTAACACTTTACAATAAGGTTCTTAAAAAATGTAGGTAGTTACTAAAGAACGAATGGGGAATGTATGATGGTTAGTTAATGAGCAGTTACTTATTGACTGTGATTCAAGCAATAATGATTAGTTAATGGTAAACGGACTGGTAGTTACTGTTAAATGAATGAGGAACAAATGGTTAGTTAATGAGTAGTTACTGATTGACTGTGATTCAAGCACTATTCAATTCAATTTTATTTATAGTATCAAATCATAACAAGAGTTATCTCAAGACACTTTACAGATGTAGTTGTAGACCACACTCTATGATTTACAAAGACTAGACCACACTCTATGATTTACAAAGACTAGACCACACTCTATAATTTACAAAGACCCAACAATTCCAGTAATTCCCCCAAGAGCAAGCATTTAGTATAACAATTGCGAGGAAAAACGAACTTTTAAGGAGAAACCTCGGACAGACCCTACTAATGATTAGTTACTGACTGGTAGTTACTGTTAAATGAATGAGGAATAAATGGTTAGTTAATGAGTAGTTAAAGGAAAGAGTATTAACATACGTTAGTTATTTTTTGTGTTTTTGTTTAAAAAAACCCTGACTTCACTGTACCAAGCTTTTGACTAGGACTCATTTGTTTGACTCCTAAAATATATGAGATTTCCTAAAACTACAAAATGATAAAAGAACCCATGTAACTTCCCTCTATTTTCCAGTTTTTTGGTGTCAGTAATCTACTCTAAGGCCAAGTTGGCTTCGGCCTGTGGAGGAATCGTCTATTTCCTAAGCTACGTGCCCTACATGTATGTGGCCATTAGAGAGGAGGTGGCCCATGATAAGATCACTGCCTTTGAGAAGTGCATTGCTGTAAGTCCTTTTTCTTTTTTTTCTTCCACATTATTTTACATGGTAAAATGTGCTCCATGTGTTGTCACTGTGTGGTATTACTTAAATAATCCAGATGATACTTAGGTGAATAAATTATTGTTTCACATGTCTATCCAGTCTCTGATGTCAACCACAGCCTTTGGCCTGGGCTCCAAGTATTTTGCATTGTATGAGGTAGCAGGTGTTGGCATTCAGTGGCGGACCATCAGCCAGTCACCGGTAGAAGGCGATGATTTTAACCTGGGTCTATCCATGATGATGCTCATCATTGATGCCTGTGTGTATGGTGTGCTCACTTGGTACATAGAGGCCGTGCATCCAGGTATGAAACCATTGCCTTCAGAATCTCCACTATCCCATTTTTAATGTTTAACATAAACTTTCAGAAAGGTCAGATGAAATATGATTTCCCTCTCTTTTAGGAATGTATGGGCTGCCCCGCCCGTGGTACTTCCCCCTGCAGAGGTCCTATTGGTCAGGGAGTGGGCGTGTTGAGACCTGGGATTGGCCATGGTGTGGAGGCGGGGCTGCTAAGCTCAGTGTGATGGAGGAGGATCAGGCTTGTGCTATGGACCAGTGGAGATCTGGTATGTCTATAAAAAATGATTATTTTGGGCTGACGAGGACAGTTTGTGGACGAGTTTATTATAGGCTAATGTTAGTTTGCTTACTTGAACAGCTACCACTACAAATATAATCTAAGTGATAATGTGAAAAACACTGCAGCTATTTCTTCAGAATGACATTACATAAATATGTTACTAAACGTAATGTGAATAAAACTTTAATACATTAACTCGTTGGTGGTTAACAATGAAAAGTAAACCTTTTTCTATATCAAAACCCATAGTTTTTGGCCCACCAAACATTTGGGAAAATATGTTTATTCCCCTTCTTGCTGAGAGTCGCATTACATGTCAAATAATGTCAACAAATAAAATCAGAACTATCTGTGTAAAAACCCAGCAAATATGTGTACACAAAATGATCAGGTAAGTGAGAGTGGTACAAATAAAGGTAGAATAAAAGTCTCAAAGAAAGGTAGACATTTCTATGTTTATATGTATTAATATCTTGTATTTCTTCCTTTCTCATTGTAACCCCAGAGGAGATGCGGGGCATAGAGGAGGAGCCGAGCCACTTGTCGTTGGTGGTCTGTATAGACAAACTGACCAAGGTGTACAAGACTGGCAGCAAACTAGCCCTCAACAAACTAAGCCTCAATCTCCATGAAAACCAGGTAGTCTCCTTCCTGGGACACAACGGCGCTGGCAAGACCACGACAATGTGAGAGGGGCAAATTTTTGTGTGCTTGTTCATTTGTGTGATGATAAAAGTCAACACTGATGATCAGTGTTTAACTGAAATACTGTAATAGAAAAAAAAAAGAAAAACGGTTTTGTCATCCAACTTTGATATGCAAATCCTCAGTTTTTATTCTACAGATATGGCACTATGTCCGGTAACGGTAACGGAGGTTTAACGTTACAAATGGCCGCTGCCGTTAGCGTCCTTAGCACCGGAGTTAAGTGCTTACCGGGCTGGCTGCTAGCTGGCTGGGGGCTGACTGAAGATGTGTCCCCGGGCCGGGGCTGTAATGATAGTGAATGGCTGCTAGCTGGCTGGGGGCTGACTGAAGATGTGTCCCCGGGCCGGGGCTGTAATGATAGTGAATGGCTGCTAGCTGGCTGGGGGCTGACTGTGGATGTGTCCGTGGACTGGGCTGTTGTTAGCTCTCATTCCGACTGAAGCCTTGCAGCACTGAGAGAGTGAGGCAGACAGACAGAGGTGTGCTAGCTAGCTAAATTACCGTTAGATCAGTCGTCTATTTATACAGTTAACTTTACTGATGAATTTGTGGGTTAGCCCAGAGTTGTTAACCGTGATCAAAACAATCATACTAAAAATAACTGAGCGTGTTGAACGGTGTCGTAATCTTACGTTACCCACCAAGAATTACATTAGCATCATTAGCTACTTGTCAACGAGCATCTTTACAGTAAGCACAAAAGCACTTTTCCTCTCCGTTCCCCCTACAGGTTGGTAGCGGAATTGTCCATTACTGTTACCATTACCATTATTCTTATGTCTCATTCCAACGAGTTAATGAACACTGAAACTATTTTGGAAACATTAAGGTACAAAAGAATCTTTGGTGTTGCATCGTTCGATATTGAAATCAATCAATATCAATAAATAAGGTATCTGTTTTATAACTGTTGCAAAGTCTGATGTAATCAATGACAAAACAATGCCATGTGGCAGAAAAACAAGTTGTATTACGTTTACTGAGAAAAAAAAGAATTGAGTGGATCAGAAATGGTGATACAAACTGAACCCTGGGTTTGGTGTATCGTTACAGCCCTATGACTTACCTCTATGCACAGTCTTGGTTCTGAAACCGTACTCCTACATATACATAGGGGTAGGACTCTGTTCTTTTCTGATATTGCCCAAGGTGTGACTCCTAATGTATGTATTTCCACTGACAGCGGAACGGCTGCGCTCCGACTCTGTCCCAGCTCCGGCAGTCCGCAGCCCTCCAGCAATTCAGCACACAGCAAATAGTGCAGGACAGGAAGTCGAGCACAGAAACAAAATAAGACATCCAGTTAATTTTCAAAATAGTATAGACTGTGCTCACGGCTGATCATATTTCCCTGCACTACAACTTGAAAACACAGCACAGAGTTGTTTCCCATCTACTCCTCTGGATGGAAACACACAGTTGTTGGTTTTGTGGTTCTATTCTACATACATTTGTGAGATCTCATGGGTCCTTGTGACTTCAGCTGTCAGCCAAGGTCGCAGCCGTTCTGCAACAAATCCCAACCTGGTGGGTGTTGACGGATGGCAGAGCACCGAGCCGTCACTCAGCAGAGCCGATCCGCTGTGAATGTTTAATTTTCCAGAACAGGTTGCTTTGTGACGTTCAGGTAATTAGAGGCAACATGTTACTTGTGTATAGACAAAAAAGGTCTGTTGATGCATGTCATCTAAATTTAAGTCCATTTGGAAGCAAAAATGTGATAGCTGGATGGTCCTCCTTATAAACAAAAATTACAAACTTCTCATGAATTATAGTTAATTATGAACTGTGATTAATCACAATTAAATACAAACTTAAAATTGTAGGATTTACCAGTAAATGTGCAGTGTTACCAAATAAATAAATCCATGGCAAGCTGGTTTAAAGAAACAGATTCTTCAGTTTTATTATCTCAACCATTAACATTTATTAAACAGATGTAAAATAACAATCTTAAGTAACACTTTACAATAAGGTTCACAAAAATGTATTACTGAGGAACAAATGAGGAATGAATGGTTAGTTAGTGATTAGTTACTGATTGACTGTAATTCAAGCACTAATTATCAGTTACTGGTAGCAATTGTTAAATGAATGAGTAACAAATGGTTACTACTGCTAACTAACATGAAAACTAAATATACACAGCTAACACTACTACAGGTAACAACTTAGAATCATGCCTGCAAACTCACTTTCCAATGGACCCACACAGGCTCTTACTCCTGAACTGCACAGTGCAATTTTTAGCTAAAATTAGCTACGGGGCGGCTGTGGCTCAGTGGTAGAGCGGTTGCCTGCCATCTCCTCCTGAGATTGATTGTACTTAAGCAATAATAAATCAGTATACAAACTAAAGTACTAAAGTACTGTCAGTTAACTTGTGTTTGCCACACGTATCACACGAAGCTAGGTGGAGAGAATGAAGTTAATCCTGTCTACAAGGACATAAGAGATGTACTTTTTATGGAAATGACCTCAATTTATGTTGATTTCTTTTGGCTGGATAACTACAAAAAAGTTTAAGTTTCAGCAGATTTTATTTGCCAAGCCTATAGGAGACAAGGCGGAATATTTTGTTTGGGATCGAGCTGTAAAATAACCTGTAATTTTGTATTGAAATTAAATGTGACCACTGTAACTGTACTTTGTGTGCATGACATGAAATTAAAGAAATTTAATCAATTATAATAAACTAATATCCTAAAAAAAAACAACACAAAAAACGTCTACTTTCTGGGGCACGCTAGTAGCTTACCTGATTGAGCCTGCACCCCATATACTAAGGCTCAGTTCTTACCACTGTAGCCCACATTTGAGTCTGAACCATGGCCCTTTCTGTCATCTCCTGTCTCTCCTCTTTCCTGTTTTCAACTGTCCTATTGAATAAAGGACATAAAAGCCTAAAAATAACCTTTAAAAAACTTCCACCTACATCTTTATCATCCCTCAGTGATGGTTAGTCTGCTGTAGCTACACCAGAAGAATTAAAAACGCATTTGTCAGCCTTTTATGAATATAGAACTTTTAGATTTAGTTTTTTAAAATTAACAGTTATATTTTATTTAGGTTAAGGAATGGATTAATCATTAACTAGACTAATTTATGCTTAATACTTTAAATAAGCAGCATCCAATATATTGAGGTGTAAAACATAGAAATATTGCTTGAATTTCCTGACTGTTTAACCAATGGTACTTCTACTGATTGTGTACATTGAATTGTCATAGGTCCATCCTGACAGGCTTGTTCCCGCCCACCTCTGGCTCTGCCACGATATATGGTCATGACATCCGCACGGAGATGGAGCGGATTCGTCAGAACCTGGGCATGTGTCCACAGCACAATGTCCTGTTTGATAAGCTGAGTGTGGAGGAGCACCTGTGGTTCTACTCCAGGCTTAAAGGCATGGCTGAAGAAGACTTACGCAAGGAGATGGACAAGTCAGTATATCTACTTGTTTAAGTTCATGGAAATACATACTACAAAGCAACATGCATTCACTTCAGAAAAAAACATTAGCCCTGTTTTTATCTGAATGAATTATAAAATTATCTTAGAAATTAAATAAAGATCCTGCTCTGTTCTTCTGAATTAACAAAAAAATTAATCCCAGAAATTCTGAAATAGATTCTTTTTTAATAAAACTTAATTCTGCTGTTTTTCTGAATTAAACAAATTCTGAGATACTCTGAGATTTTCATGAAAAAAAAACTAATCTCAGCTATACAGCGAATAAGAAATTGATTTGCTGTGTGTGTTGGTGTGTGTCCAGGATGATTCTTGACCTGGAGTTAACCCACAAGCGCCACAGCTTGGTACAGACTCTGTCCGGCGGGATGAAAAGGAAGCTGTCTGTGGCCATCGCCTTCATTGGTGGCTCCAGAGCTGTCATCCTGGATGAACCCACAGCAGGGGTGGACCCCTACGCTCGCAGGGCCATCTGGGACCTTATCCTCAAATACAAACAAGGTGAGAGGCACTTAATACCAGAGGACATCCTTGCATTATGTTCCAACAACTGTTTGGAGTTGAGTTCTAATTGCATTCCAGGGTAGTTTGTGAAAAAAGAAAGTTGTGGCACTATTTCACAAGCTAACCTTAAAATGTTGCTTATCCAGTTATCTGGAATTCATCTGAAAAAGCTGTCTTCACTTGAGGTGTCTGCTTTAAAAAACATATTCCCCAGTAATACAGGATGTTTTGCACATCAAATGATTCCTTGGACAACTTCTGGTGATGGCAACACGGTGAGCAGACGTGGTACCGACAGCACTGAAATCATAGATAACCCCTCCACAATGGAGACTATACAGTAATTTAAACAAGATTATCACTCTGAGATGGATGGTGTACTGACAGCAATTCAAAATGTTCAAACCAACATTAGATCATGCATTACTTAGGCTGAATAACGCAAATCCACGGCGGAGGACAAGATTGACACTACAAAGCTGTGGAGACGCTTGAAAGGACAGCAAAACTCTTAAATGATAAAGCGGAGGCCAGAAGCCGGCGCAATAACGTATGCATACTGGTTGTGCTTAAGAGAGAGAAGGGATCAGACCCCTGCTCTTACAAGGATAAGTGGATGGCAGACATTCTGGAAATGTCACCCCCAAATCTAGAGAGGGCCCACCAAATCACAAAAAGCCAAAGGCCTGACACGGCTCCGAGAACATCTATTGTGCCTAAAGTGCCTAAACTACAAAGACAGAGAAAACGTCCTTAGAGCCACGAGGGCAAAGAAAAAGATGATGAACAAAAACAGCAGAATTAAATTTATCCCTTAATTATCCGTTTATAAACAACAACTGGGGTGGCAGTAGCCCAGTCCGTAGGGAGTTGGGCTGGGAACCGGAGGGCTGCTGGTTCAAGTCCCCGTACGGACCAAAGTATGGTGGTGGACTGGTAGCTGGAGAGGTGCCAGTTCACCTCCTGGGCACTGCCAAGGTGCTCTTGAGCAAGGCACCGAACCCCCAACTGCTCGGGGCGCCTTTCCATGGGCAGCCCCCTCACTCTGACATCTCTCCATTAGTGTTTGTATAGGACCTGAGCATGTGTGTGTAATTCAGGCCTGTGTGTAATAACAACAGAGTGTAAAGTGTAGTTTCCCCTTGTGGGATTAATAAAGTATAATAAAAAATAAAAAAAATAAAAATAAAACAAAGGCACTATGACCAATGAGCCATTTAATCCAAAACTAGCTGTTTGCCTCACAATCTATGAGAGAGGGGTCCGAACCACGATAAAAATACAAACACTACTTCACTTCCTGGCTTTTGAAACGTCTATTTTCTCACTCAAAACTTCTAATGGCCAATGACGGCATCCATGTTATTCTCCAAAGCTTTAGGAATCGAACAAGACCTCTCATGAGCCAATCCATTTCTAGTAGTCTGAGACACATGGAAAGCCAATGATTCCTCTGAAGCGATGTTGCACCACGTGGCATTCAATCAACAGTTGCTCAAACCAGTTAGAATTTCATATTCTAAGACCCTCCTACCTTTTTAGCCAATAAGGAGACAATTCAAACAAGCCCATGGATTCCAATGAAATATTAACTCTCTGATGGCTGACTCTATGTTTTATCATAAACAGAGACTGTAATAATGCATATCACTTCCTGATCAATTTATAATTTCTTATTTTGTATATATTTATGTATATAGTTATTTCAAGTATGTGTGTGATTGATGTGGGAATGTTTTTGTATTTGAGAAGTTTTGTATTTTGCCTAGAATCCCACCAACACTTTAGAGTGTTACCTTTCCAATGATATCAGGCACACCCCAGAGGGCCAAAGTAAATGGGAGCTGTACTACTTTTAATTTGGGTATTGGGTAAAAAGCATGGTATTTCAACCGTTTCATAAGTTTAAGACAAAAGGCTATATTGTCTGTATGACACAAGTTAAAGTGCTCATATTATGCTTTTTGGTGTTTTCCCTTTCCTTTATTGTGTTATATTTCTTTTTTGTGCATGTAATAGGCTTCCAAAGTGAAAAATCCCAAAGTCCACCCCAAAGGGACTTTCCATCTCCAACAGAAAATACTGTTCACAAACTGCTCCAAACAGCTCTATTATAGTTCAGCCTTTAATTCAGTGACAAACATGCGTCACTTTGTAACAGACGTTATAATGCTCGCCTAGCTGCTAGCGTAGAACACCCTCATACTCTGCTTCTGATTAGCTAGATGTGCGACTGCGCATGTGTGACTCCCAGCAAAGATGGAACAGAAGTGTGATGCCTCACTATGTAGCTAAAACACAGAGCTCAACACACAGGGTGAAAAGAGGAGCTGCAGCAGTGTGCAGTAACAAAGATATTGTGTTTTTTGAAAATGAAACCATGTAAACCTATTCTAATATAACCTCTAAATACAAGTATGATCCTAAATATGAGCATAATATGGGCACTTTAAGTATTTTTGGAAAAATTTTGAATTTAGTGAGCAACGTGAACAAGTGCTTTAAGAAAGGGTTTAGGGTGGCCCGTGTGTTCCACTTGGGCATGTTCATGTTTTAGGTTATGGGGAATTCTCTCTCTCTCTGTTTATTATGGTACCAACTTTAATCATTAACCTTAATGTCTTCCTGTTTTATCCTTCATGGCTTTCTCAAAACATGATGAAACAATTAAAATAGGAGTGTCACCAATATGCAGAGCCAAAAAAAAAGGAATGTTACCACTTTGGTTATTTCAGCTTGCCTATTGTTACCCACTGTAAAGAAAAAAAAGTTGTCTAGGACAGGTTCTATCATCTTCATTCTTTTCCTTTTCTATTCCATTGTAGATTGAAGATATAACTGTGGATCCCAACAGTAGATTCTTAATCATACAGGGCCGCATTCTGTCTACTCAGAACTTCTTTGTAAAATCTAAACATGTCTGCAGTTCACAGGAAAACAAATACATATCAATTTTAAGTGTAACACATCCCAGACAAAGGTCACATTTTACAGGCATTTTATAGAGATGAAATTTTAAGCTACGCAAAACAAAAGAAGCACAGGAAATAATTTGAGCTCTGGAATCCAAAATCAAAATGCTTGAAAACATAAGCTTTCAGGATGGAAAAAATGAAAATGAACTCTCCAAACAGTTACTTCTTCTTAGGACTCAATATAATGTGATAACATACAATAAGGCTTCTGCAAACTTATTGAGGCTTAAACAAAAAATTTATGATCAGGGAGAAAAGCCGTGTAGACTTTTTGCATAGCAGTTTAAACAACATGAAACCAAAAGGTCAATAAATTTTGAGGATGCGAATGGAAATTCTATTATCGACCCGCTGGAAATTAATACTGCCTTTAAAAAAGAATTGTGAAAATCTCCAGAAATCACAGTACATTACTAATGTGCATATCCAGCAAACTCAATATCCCCCAAATCTCTGAGGAAGGTAAAAAAAAAAACCTGGATAAACAATTAAGCACGGTTGAGATATTAGAAACTAGAGGTGCAATGAAGGCTGGGAAAGCAGCAGGGCCAGATGGCTTCCCAATTGACTTATATAAATACTTGAAAGATAAATTGGTGACTCCGCTTTATGAGATATATATAGAATCCTAGAAAAATGGCTACATCTCAGCCTTAATGAGAGAGCCCTTTTTCATCCCACTTCCAAAATCAGGTAAAACTAACACTAAACGTGAGAATATGCGACCTATAAATTTAATAAACACTGATACAAAAATCCTCAGTAGTATTGTGGCGAAAAGGCTAGAGAGTGTGCTGTAGAGTAGAGTATTGTAGGGGATGACCAAAAGGGATTCAAAAGGGAAGACAAGGATTTCAAAATGTATGATGAAATCATACCATAACTGTAAATATGGTAATTGTAGACCGCATCTAGTTGTTCAGTGTCTGATTTTATTCCTTGCATGAAGTGAAAAAATAATAAACATTCTTGATATATGTTTTCATATCATGGTTCAGATCTTGTCCTTTTTTTTAATAGTTTTATTGCAATCCCTTCACTTAATTTGCAATCCAGTACCATACAATGCAGTACAATTTTCATATCCTTGCAATTCCTTTTTGTTTTTTTGATATATTTGTACATATCTGTGCATTTCACCCAGTGCTAATAATAATAATAATAATAATAATAATAACAATAATACTAATAATAATAACAAAAGAAAAGTTAACTTCACTTCTAAACATACAGCTATACATATATACGTATATATACATATATATATATATATATATATATATATATATATACACTCCCAAACTTTTACCTAAGAAAAGCGCCACCTGTTGCTATGGAGACATAATACATCTTGTCGCTGGTGTGTTGTGAGGCACTTTTTTGACCAACTTAGGGAGACTGATTAGTCCAACTGCCTTTTCTGCCGAGGGTCGGCCGTCTGGTTGGCGTGTCAGGGGCTCAAGGAAAAGGAGGGAATAAATAACTAAATCTTTTTACATAATAAAAAATTGGTGTACATTTACAATTTTAAATGCATTGTTATTTATAATTTATATGTATCTTGGTGTGCATAGTTACTCCTCTTAGGTCCATATTGAGTTATGTTTTTCTTTTTTCAACCCAGCCCTGCTTCTCTTTTTTTAATTTCTTGTTTGACAGTTGCAGCAAAAACCAGCTCCTTTATATATATGTGTGTGTGTGTGTGTGTGTGTGTGTGTGTGTGTGTGTGTGTGTGTGTGTGTGTGTGTGTGTGTGTGTGTGTGTGTGTTCTAACTCTACCATAGGCCGTACAATTCTGCTGTCCACCCACCATATGGATGAAGCAGACCTTCTGGGAGATCGCATTGCTATCATCTCCCATGGGAAACTCAAGTGCTGTGGCTCGCCACTCTTCCTGAAGAGCACCTACGGAGATGGATACAAACTGACACTCGTCAAAAAGCAGAGTGAAGGCAGAGGTGTGTGCGGTTTCTCTGTATGAGTTCCATATTGCTCTTGTTTTTAGTGTTTCCACCACCACTGTCGGACTGGAAACCATCGACACTACATTAAATTTGATAGTAGGAAATACCAGCAATAGGGTGCTTGGTGCTTCTATCCAACCCAAGGCTGTTTTTTTCTGATGTAATTCCCGTCACTACATATTTAGCTAAGTAACACTTCATTTGAAGAAATGTGCATAAAGCCCAGTTCAGACCAAGGATTTGCAAGGCAAGGCAGCTTTATTTGTATAGCACATTTCAGCAACAGGGCAATTCAAAGTGCTTTACACAAAAAAGTAAAAAATAAAAATAAAAAAAGAAGAGAGAAAAAGAAGAAACTGTTAAAAAATAAAAACAGATAAAACACAAGAATAAAAGTTATAGTGCAGCATAAGAAATAAACATTAAAGAGATGAACATAATTTAAAGAAAGACAACATCAAAAAGAAAGGTCTTCAGCCTTGATTTAAAAGAACTGAGAGTAGCAGCGGATCTGCAGTTTTCTGGGAGTTTGATATGAGGAGCATAGAAACTGAACGCTGCTTCCCCCTGTTTGGTTCTGACTCTGGGGACAGAAAGCAGACCTGTCCCAGATGACCTGAGAGGTCTGGGGGGGTCATAGTGTAGTAGCAGATCAGAAATGTATTTAGGCCCTAAACCATTTAGTGATTTATAAACTAACAAAAGTACTTTGAAATCAATTCTTTGTGGCACAGTAGCCAGTGTAAAGACTTCAGAACTGGAGTGATGTGATCCAGTCTCTTGGTCTTAGTGAGGACCCGAGCAGCAGCGTTCTGAATCAGCTGCAGCTGTCTGATTGATTTTTTTAGGGAGAACTGTAAAGACCCCGTCAAGTATAGTCAAGTCTACTGAAGATGAAAGCATGGACAAGTTTTTCCAAATCCTGTTGACACATAAGTCCTTTAACCCTTGATATATTCTTAAGGTGATAATAGGCTGACTTTGTAATTGTCTTAATGTGGCTGTTAAAATTCAGGTCAGAGTCCATGATTACACCAAGATTTCTGGCTTTGTCTGTTGTTTTTAACATTGTTGTTTGAAGCTGAGCGCAGACTTTTAATTGTTCCTCTTTTGCTCCAAAAACAACCACCTCAGTTTTTCCTTCATTTAATTTTAGAAAGTTCTGGCACATCCAGCCGTTAATTTGTTCAATGCACTTAGTCAATTTTTGTATTGGACTATAGTCCCCTGGCAATAAGGTTATGTAAATTTGTGTGTCATCCGCATAACTATGGTAACTTATTTTGTTGTTTTCCATAATCTGGGCCAGTGGAAGCATGTAGATGTTAAACAGAAGAGGCCCCAGAATGGAGCCTTGGGGAACTCCGCACGTCATATTTGTATGCTCAGATGTATAATTACCTATTGACACAAAGTAATCCCTATTCTGTAAGTAGGATTCAAACCAGTTTAGTACTGAGCCAGAAAGGCCAACCCAGTTTTCCAATCGGTCTAGTAATATGTCGTGGTCGACCGTGTCAAATGCAGCACTGAGATCAAGTAATATTAAAACTGAAATTTTGCCATTATCTGTGTTAAGGTGGATGTCATTAAAGACCTTAAAAGAGAGCCGTCTTAGTGCAGTAGCGTGGTCGGAAACCCGACTGACAAGAAATGGTTGAGTTGTTGAAAAAACGCTTTTTCAATGATTTTACTTAAAAACGGAAGGTTTGATATTGGCCTATAGTTGCTCATTAGTGTCTAGATTGCTCTTTTTTAAGAGTGGCTTGATTACTGCAGTTTTCAGGGCCTGTGGAAAGATACCTGAAAGAAGAAACGTGTTCACAATCTGTAGAAGATCAGAAGCCAAACAATTCGAAACATTTTTGAAAACACCCGTTGGTAGAATATCAAGGCAACAGGAGGAGGTTTTCAGATGTTGTATAATGTCCTCCAGGTTTTTATGGTTGATCGTATGAAATTCTGTCAAATTGGAACTAGTTTTCGAACTTTTCGACACTCTTTTTTTCTGTTCTCACCAGTAGGACATTTCTCCATGGAGATCTTTTCTTACCAGAGACAACTTTGACCTTAGTGGGCAATGGCATCAATAACATTTGTAATTTTACAGTTGAAATTATCTACAAGCTCAGTCACTGAGAGCCCCAAGAGGGCGGGTGTGGAGGAGAAAAGCTGAATAAATGTTTCACTGGTGTTTTCAGTGATATACTGTTTTCTGATTATCTTTGTTTGGACACTTTTGGGCACAGAGATAGAGCTGTTAAAGAAAACACAGGAATGATCAGACACAGAAACGTCAGTCACCACAACCTTGGAAAATATCAGACCCTTGGAGACAATCAAGTAATGAGTGTGCCCCTTATTGTGCGTGGGCTCTGTCACATGCTGAGTCAGTCCATAGTTCTCAAAAACACAACACAGTTCTTTGGTCCCCCTGTCCTGGGGGTTGTCAACATGAATGTTAAAATCACCCGCAATGATTACACAATCAAAGTTAATGCAGATTATAGACAGCAGTTCAGTGAAGTCATCAATGAAAGTTGCACAATATTTAGGTGGTCTGTAGATATTTAGAAATATAGCTTGAGGGGAAGACCTTAACTGAAGAGTCACATATTCAAAAGAAGCAAAATTTCCATAACATATTTGCGTACAGTGGAATGAGACATTAAAAAAAATGGCGACTCCACCTCCTTTCTTATTCACTCTATTCTCGCTCATAAAACTGAAGGGGAGCTGACTCGATGAGAACAGCAGCACTGTTATTATGGTTTAACCAGGTTTCAGTTAAAAACATCAAAATCATTGATTAAAAATGATTTTCCTGCCAAAGACCTGACGTTTAGTAAAGCTAGTGTTAGTGTGTTCTCATTTTTTGGGACAGGCTGTGGCTGACGAGGAATGGATGCTAAATTTGCCAAGTTTGCAGTTAAGTGCTTATTTGCCATTCTTTTTCTATTACCTATCACAACATAAATTGAGTAAGAATTGATAGGGAAAATAAGGGAAAAGGTGAGTGGAGACAGCGATGGCTCCTCAAAGGATTCGGGGTTGGTAAGAGGGTTTGAGGGGTGCTGGATGGGTAAAAAGGGGAGTTGAGGTTTTGTGTCTCTGCTCTGTGGTCTCCCACGGTCAAATCTGTGCACAGGTGGGGGCTGTGGTGGATCACTGCCGCACTTTGTTATGTCTTCCTCTTGTTAAGATTTTTCCTGTCTTGTGTCCTTGGCATAGGGAGCAGATGTGTAGTGTAGAAAGTAAAGTAGGTTAGAGGTGAACAGCTTTACTCCTGGCTTGTTAAGGAAAAGTCCATCTGCTTTAAAAAGATGTCTGCGCTCCCAGAAAATGTTAAAATTGTCAATGAACTGCAGAGAATGGACGATACATTCAGTTGAAAGCCATTTGTTTAGTGCCAACAGTCGGCTGAATCTCTCAGCTCCTCTTCTAACTGGCGGTATAGGACCACTGATAAACACATCTGCATTTAGGGAGCTGACTGTGTCCAGCAGTTCCATAAAGTCCAGTTTCTGTAATTCAGACTGTTGCTTTACAACGTCATGTTATACCTATATGCAGTATAATGTTCTTCACAGTTGCAGAGCTGCCAACTTTTTCCAAAACCTTGGAGTGAGATTTGGGGGGGCCAACCCATATTTTGCCGCGTACAAAGCAATTTCTTTGGCTCTTTCAGCATCATTATCATTCAGGGTTTAAAATGGGATTTGTTATGTGTGGGGGCACGGGGGGCTCTCCCCAGGGAGGTCTGGGGGTATGCCCCCCCAGAATGTTTTTTGAAAAATAAACCATTAAATGGCACTTTCTGGAGAGTTTTGTGCAAAAAAAAATGGAGAAATCAAGTCTTACATGATATGTGCAAAACTGTAGGGTTAAGAGCCTTTGCACTGTTGTATCAACAGGTATTAGGGCATTAAGCATTTACATTAATGTTAATCAGTCATCACTTGATTACACATTGTATTACGTTCTTATGATATAAGAACTGAAGCAGACAATGTGCCAAACATAATGAGCCACATGAAGAGACAGTGCAGCATATGTCAGTAGCAACAGCTGAGAAGATTTAGGTCTGTGGTGAACAGGTCCACATCACACAAATTTCCTTCTCTCATTCTCTCTCATGACTAGCCACACACCCACACACACGGTTTTCAGTGTAGGGACCAGGGACCCAAAGTTAAATTAATGTTGGTCTACCAGAGGGATCAACTAAGACCACTACAATTCTAAAGAATGAGAAATGTAACTGATTTACATAAATTCTAATACTTTAACCTTTGTGCCAAGGCTCAGTAATGTTTGGCCCTCATCCTCTGTGCCCCACTTACTGTATTTACTTTGTTACTTTGGGAAAATAAAGACTATTTGTTCATTTTATGAAACATTGAATGAATTATTTACAGTTACATTTAGAGATGCACAGAGATTAGAGAAGCACAATAACGTTTCCCAGTATCTTGCTGGCACAAACATCTGGACCAGTCACAGCTGGCCTGGCAACCCAATGGCATAGCTTTTGTTTCCAGATTTTGTGACGACATATATAATTTTGAGTATTACACAGTGAATCTGCTATAACTATTTCTACCCATTTCTACATTAAGTTATGCTGGAAACAATTGAAAATATCAAAAAATAAGGCCCTCAGGTGTTTTGTTGGGGAAGTACATGTATTTAAATGTGCACTTATTCATGTGAATCATACATTAATTAATTTGAATGAATTTATAAACCCCTGGACTTCATATAGCTCAGATGTGTTTCATCAGATTTCTGCTCATGTTTACAACTTTGTGCACATTCAAAATATATCTCCTCCCATCTCTGATTTGGATTTGGAGAGTTGTAATATAGCCTGCTGTGCATGTTATTGCTCCGTTGATATGGTAGTATCTCACTCAGACCGTCGCACAGACACAGAGGACCACTTGGGTCTCTGGTCTTTGACAAAGTTTAGAGGGGGCTGTACGCTGCTCTTCATCGGAGGTCTAGGCAGGGATGCCACAGCTCTGCTGTGGACAGTGACGCTAAAATTAACTGAAGTTGCTACACTTAGCAGCCGCGCTGCTCACCTCTATTGTTACAGAGAGTCGACACAAAGCGACGGACGGGTCAGTAATACTCAGAGCACATACCTGAAGCCGGGAAATGCACCTGGGATGGCTCGTGAAAAAAATGTTCTCAGTTTGCGACTTTTCGAAAATTTCACAGACAGGGAGCGCTCTTGAACCCCTCACAGTCTCTGAAAGCACAACTAGTCAATCACGAGTGGCTCAACAGGTAGATCTATAGATAAACTCATCTTTCCGAAATTTGACCGACCGGGTTGACACTTCAGTGTGAGAAATCGGGGGTGTGGCGTGTGACCGTGTGAAACCAGTCAAATGCCCGGGATTCTTTGGACCAAGTCAGACACCGTGTCTTTGGGAAAACAGAGTATTTTGGTGTTTTTACTGTTTTTTAAATATTTTACAGCAGAGTCACCCACAATCAGGGTTTGAGGCCCAGTTGTTAGCTTTTTACTTTTTGAATTGCTCTCAGTCCTTATGTGTGGCTATGAGACACAATCCCGGTCATCAAATGGCTGTCCAGCAGCAGAGGAGTAAATCTGTTATCTAGTTGCACACCAAGTTGTTGGGGAGGCATTTTGTTGCTTATTTTCCCTTTTGCAGCTGTCCATGGCTGTGTCCTACTAAGTACAGGGGTTGAAGAGGCGCTCTGCCTGGATGATAATGCAGGCCAGCCGGTCGTATCACAAATCTCAGGGCGCTGTGCCCTGTCCGTTAGTCGTCCTCACATTTCCCAGGAAAATGATTTACTCTTAGGCTTCGCACCAGCCGAGTTCCAGGGAGGACTACCACTTGTTGATTTATTACCCATTCCACAGCCCTCCTTTTTCTTTGTAGTCTTCTTGGTGCTAATTAGCCGTGTGTTAGCATGCTTTTGTCCATTGTTTTGGGTCCATGGTAAAGTGGTGTCATTTCCACAAGATCTGTTCACTTCTAATAGGTGAACCTTGGTTTCCAGAAGTGCAATCTTCTGAAGGAGTTTGTAGTAGTCATCCACGGAAAAAGGAGGCATCTTGCTGCTAATTAGCTTTAGCTGCAGTCACTGTAGGACAGGCTTGAGCTATTGGTAGGCCACGCTCACGCAGAAAAATGTTAAAATATGGCAATAGCCTACTATGTCTACCAAAAATGTATAGTCCAGTGATTTATAGGTATCCAAGAGCCGCTGCTCATAGTTTCTCTCAGAGGAAAAGCAAGATTATCAGCAAAAATATGCAAGCAGAGACAGGAGCAGTATTTATCAAGATTAAACCGTTTAAAGGGATGGTTCGGAGTAATTTCACCCTAGGGTCCTTTGCACCACGACCTTGAGCCAAACAACCACCCCAGGAGCTTTTATCAGCTGAATATTTTAGTGCAGGCGATAATGGAACCAATTGTGTATCAGAATCAGAAATTAAAATCAGAAATACTTTATTGATCCCTGAAGGGAATTTGCAGTTGCACAAATAGAAATATCAGAGTAGAAATATAAATAAAGAAATATAACAATCTATATATCTCATAAAATACCCCTCTAATAATGCCCAAAATGATATCAAACTGCTACAGTTGTACAAATAGGATTTGGAAGTTTGTAAGTACACCAGGAGTTTATTTAAATAACTCTTGCCTGCTGGCTTCTGCTCTCTGCTTCGGGCATTATTAGTGGTGTAATTTACGATATACACAGTTGGTTCCTTTAGCTCCTGCATTAAGATATTCAGCATTGTTCGACCAGGTAAAAAGCTTTTGGGGGGGTTTTAGTGCAAGGTAATGGTGCAAAGGACCCTGGGGTGAAATTACTATGAACTTTAACAAACATTGCAGGGTAAAATTGCAGCAGTCTGAATTGCCCTGTCTCAGCTTGACTGAAGCCAGTTAATAGGGACGCCTGTGACTCAGCTTGTCATCTCGCCAGTGGCTGGTATTAGAACATTAGGGACGTTACCTGTTTCAACTGATGATCAACTCATAGCCAAGAAAGTAATGGTGGAGAGAGAGAGGGAGGATAACGTGCAGCAAAGGGCCTCAGGTGTGATTCAGCTTGGGTTGCTGGCAAGCCACTGTGGTCTAGCAAGCTAGAGAGTGAATGAAGAGAGGGTTAGAGCAAAGAAAAGCAATACATGAGAAATAAAACGTTTTCACAGTTACATCACTAGTTACATCACTACTAGAACTGCAACTGTTTCTATATTGACAGCACTGTTTTTTTTGTCTTGTCCTTACCTGTGTCACTCTTCTCTATTTCCCTTGATCCATCCTGTCCTCCCCTGTTCCATCCATCCATCCATCCATCCATCCATCCATCCATCCATCCATCCATCCATCCATCCATCCATCCATCCATCCATCCATCCATCCATCCATCCATCCATCCATCCATCCATCCATCCATCCATCCATCCATCCATCCATTATGTTGTGCGGTTCCTTTCTTCCTTCAGGACAGGGTAGCCAGCTGCAGCCTCCTTCGTCTCTGTCTCTATCCTCCTCTCTGTCACCTTGCTCAGAAGCTCGCGTCACCCAATTTATTTGCCAGTTTGTGGCGTCCTGCCTTCTGGTGTCCAATTCCAACACTGAGCTGTCCTACGTCCTGCCCTCCGAGGCTGTCAAGAAGGGCTGCTTCGAGAGGCTGTTCCAGGTACAGAGACACACCTAAAAACCTTTTGTCTTGTTCGTGATCTTCTGTTATTTAATAAACAGTGAAAATAAATGTTTCAAGAATATATTTTAAGCAGAGGTATTATAAAACATTGGCTTAAACAACTGGCATATTCACTTATTCCAACATTCTAGAGTATGGTTGGGCATATTGAAGATTGACCTAAACCATGTCATGCATATTTTACCAACCTTAACTCGATCTTAAAATGTCTGGTAATGTAATCCCTTAGCAAAGGCTGTCATTAAAAAAGTCGGTTAAGCCTCACTCATCCAACTGTGGGTCAGTTGCAGCTGTAAAGGCAATCATTGTTCAAACCCACAAAACTTTAATATTAAAAGGTGGATCCCAAAGTTTCCAAAGATACCAAATTTGTCAGGCAGAATTTTGGGTAAATGTCTGCGCAAGTCATGTAGAGTATTTTCATTTTAAAAACACAAGTCTTTGTGGTCCTTCTCAGTTATTTAGCTTGGTGTAGCAAAACCAAGCACAATTTTATTTCACGTGATTATGAGGCTCCTAGAGGTGCTTGGCCTACCCTGTACAATTTTATCATTTATATTATATATTGTGTAGTAGTATAGAGAGGGCAGAGAATCTTGTGTACATGTGTACTTAAACATAAATACAATAATAGGAATTGTTACCAAGGTTTATGTCACAGCTAATTAAGATGAAAAAATTACAGGCTATATTGCCCAGCCTTGTTAGAAAAAGCAAGGCAGCTTTTATTTGCTGGAGCACACAACTTTGTAATTGTCTTCATGTGGCTGTTAAGATTGAGGTTTGAGTCCACAACTACACCAAGATTTCTGTCTTTTTCCATTGTTTTTAACACTGTAATAGCACTGACTTTCAAATGTTACTCTTTAGCTCCAAAAACACTACTTCAATTTTGTGTTGGTTTAATTGAAGAATGTTCTGGTAAATCCAATCGTTTTATGTAAATTGTGTGTTGTCCCCATAATTATTGTAATTTATTTATTGTTGTTTTCGATAGTCTATAGAACTATCTATATAGACTATAGAAAACAACAAAAAACAAATTACAATAATTAAAAATAAATTACAATAATTATAAATATATAATAGTTAAATGGAAGAGGGCCCAAAATGGAGCCTTGGAGAACTCTGCACGTCATTTGTACACTCGGATCTGTAGAAACCTATAGACAAAGTAGTCCTGGTTGTCTAAGTAGGATTCAAACCAGTTTAGTGCTGTGCCAGAAAGTCCAACCCAGTCTTTCAATCAATGTAGTAACATGTTGTGTTCGACCAAGTCAAATGCAGCACTGTGTTCAAGCAATACTAAGACTAAGATTTTGGCATTGTCTGTATTTAAGTAGCTGTCAATAAAGACCTTAACAAGAGCAAGCTCAATGCTGTTTTGTGGTCGAAAAACTGACTGGTTTTATATGGGCCTATAGTTGCTCATTTGTGATGTGTCTAAAATGTTCTTTTTTAAGAGTGGCTTGAAGACTGCAACAATCCGTAGAAGATCTGAAGCCAAACTATTTTAAACATTTTTTCAAAAGTCAGTAATGTCCTTTGGGTGTTTATGGTTGAGTTATATTTGAATTGGTTTTACATGGACACAGCAGGGACAACACATTTTCTATAACTGATATGGATGCAAAGACTGCTATTCTAATTTTCTAGATTTTGGTCAGTAAAGGAGGAGACAACTTCATTGCAGGCCTTGGTGGATAAAGGTTTAAATGCAACTGACACGAAAGGCTTTGTTAGGCTGTGTTTTTGGTGATAATGTCAGAGAAAGACAGACTTGCATTTTTCATTTGCAAATTATAAATGTGTAGTCTCTCTTTATTAATGTCATATGTCATGAACCTGGATATGTTTTTTTGCCACCTGCGGTCAGCTACTGATACTTTTGTTATTACCAGCATGGCATTTCTCTATTGAGATCTTTTCTTACCAGACACAACATTTTATTGGCCCGAAGACGTTTGGCAGGTCACAAAATGTAACCAAAATGTAACAACCTTGTAGAAATGTAGTGGAGTAGAAAGTATAGATAATCGGTGCAAAATGTAACGAAGTAAAAGTCAAAAGTATCCAATATTGATTCTACTTACGTAAAGTACAGATATGTGAAAAATTTACTTAATTACAGTAACAAGGTATTTGTACTTCATTACATTCCACCACTGAGTGTGATGGAGACTGCATCTTCCGTGGATCTGTTTCTTTTGGTAAACAAACTGCCAGGGTTGGGTCTCTCTCTCTCTTCAGTTCGTCCTGCGAGGCCGACACTGGCTGCTGCTATTGAAGTGCATGGCCTTGCACGTCACGTAGGTTATCAAACACGGCACATTCGTGTCGCCAGAGGTCTCATCATATTCTCTGTGTTACCTCCCTTGCATCTCATGGGCCTACCACATGTGGGAGGAACCGCTGATTCAGAGAATCGGCGCAGTGGGTGTGGTATTACATTCATTCAACCTATGGTCATGATAGCTGGGTCAGGACCGAAAGACTGAGATCCTGGGTACTAGCGGCCAAAATGGGTTTCCTCAGGAGGTTGGCTGCCCTCTCCCTTAGACATAGGAGAAGCAGAGTCATCCGTGAGGTGTCTAAGGAGCCAGTTGAGGTAGTTCGGAATCTGGTAAGGATGCCTCCTGGGGCCACCCTAGTGAGGTGTTCCAAGCACGTCCAACTGGGAGGAGGCCTCTGGGATGATCCAGGACTAGGTGGAGGGATTATATCTCCAACCTGGCCTGGGAACACCTTGGGATCCCCCAGTCGGAGCTGGTTAATGTGGCTCAGGAAAGGAAAGTTTGGGGTCCCCTACTGGAGCTGCTCCACCCGCAACCCGACACTGGATAAGTGGACGAAGAGTGATGGATGACCTCCCTTGCATGACATTGGTTTAAGGCATCTGTTGCATGTCGCAGAGTCTGCATCCTTACGTAAAATGCAGCCAAACCTTGGAGTGTTTTGCCTTCAACATCTTCATTGATTCTCTCACTTTCAGTTCTGATCAATGAGTGTGCTGAGTAGCGTCACATAAGGGGTGGTAAAAAAAAGTCAGGCACTGAAATTCTATGAGGCACTGAAATTCTCATTCTTATTCAATCTAGTTACTACTGTTTATGTTTATGTGCCCTATTGGCACCGTGGTTTGGTACCCAACCCTACTGTAGACTTTTTGGGTAAAGGCACAATTGTGGTGGAGGCAGGTGGGGACAACAGACTGTAGGTTGACAATGTAAAAACTCCTGTTACTTGGTCAGTGCACGACCCAACAACCTGTCTGGTTCTGCTTTGTGTGCTTCCAGGCTTTAGAGGAGAGCTTGGATAGCCTGGCCCTAACCAGCTTTGGAGTGATGGACACTACCCTAGAGGAGGTTTTTCTCAAAGTGTCTGAGGAGGACCAGTCACTGGAGAACAGCGATTCTGATGCGGGTGAGACCAAGTTCCTCCCCTGTGTCCCCAGATAGCTCAACACATTTGGCTCAACCCGTTTTTAGTTTTTTTTTTTTAAGCTAGTAATGATTTCTCAACAATAACAGATTCTTGCAAAATGTCTACTGTCTGAATTAAAGCTCCGACATTAGGTTTTTTTTTTAATTCTTTGGCTCAAGGCTGTGTTTATAATCTTTTCACTCTCTATCTCTTGGCAGACATGAAGGTTTCCCTCGGGGGCAGCTTACAGGGGAAATCCTCAGTGGCTTCAGGAGACCTGGGGGTGCCACAGGGCAAGCATGAACCTTCAGTAGGGAGTGAGAAGCCGGAAGTGGAGCAGAGTAATCTGCTGATGTGTTCCAGGCTGAGTCAGAGTCAGTCCTCCCTGAAATCTTCCTCGTCCATCGGCTCAGTGAGGGGGGATGAAGGGGGACTCTACGCCGACTTCTATGGAGATTATTGTCCACTCTTTGACAATGGCCGAGAATCTGACTCTGCCAACATGAGGGGTAAGACAATAAAATAACATACAGTGGTGTGAAAAAGTGTTTGCCCCCTTCCTCATTTCCTGTTCCTTTGCATGTTTGTCACACTTAAGTGTTTCGGAACATCAAACCAATTTAAACAATAGTCAAGGACAACACAAGTAAACACAAAATGCAATTTGTAAATGAAGGTGTTTATTATTAAAGGTGAAAAAAAATCCAAACCATCATGGCCCTGTGTGAAAAAGTGATTGCCCCCTAAACCTAATAACTGGTTGGGCCACCCTTAGCAGCAACAACTGCAACCAAGCGTTTGCGATAATGTGCAATGAGGCTTTTACAGCGTCCTGGAGGAATTTTGGCCCACTCATCTTTGCAGAATTGTCCTAATTCAGTTACATTAGAGGGTTTTCGAGCATGAACGGCCTTTTTAAGGTCATACCACAACATCTCAATAGGATTCAGGTCAGGACTTTGGCTAGGCCACTCCAAAGTCTTCATTTTGTTTTTCTTCAGCCATTCGGTGGTGGACTTGCTGGTGTGTTTAGGATCATTGTCCTGCTGCAGAACCCAAGTTCGTTTCAGCTTGAGTACACGAACAGATGGTCGGACATTCTCCTTCAGGATCTCTAGGTAGACAACAGAATTCATAGTTCCTTTTATCACGGCAAGTCTTCCAGGTCCTGAAGCAGCAAAACAGCCCCAGACCATCGCACTACCACCACCATATTTTACTGTTGGTATAATGTTCTTTTTATGAAATGCAGTGTTCCTTCTACGCCAGATATACTTGGACACACACCTTCCAAAGAGTTCCACTTTTGTCTCATTGGTCCACAGAATGTTGTCCAAAAAGTCTTGGGGATCATCAAGATGTGTTGTGGAGAAATTGAGACGAGTTTTGATGTTCTTTTTGCTCAGCAGTGATTTTCTCCTTGGAACTCTGCCATGCAGGCCATTTTTGCCCAGTCTTTTCCTGATGGTGGAGGCATGAACGCTGACCTTAACTGAGGCAAGTGAGGCCTACAGTTCTTTGGACGTTGTTGTGGGGTCTTTTGTGACCTCTTGGATGAGTCGTCGCTGCGCTCTTGGGGTAATTTTGGGCGGTGTTGGGCTTAAATCCTGCCCTTCTAGATTCTTTCAGGAAGAAGGATTCAAGTCAGTAGGTTGGATAAAAGAATGTTTATTCATATAGAATACATGCATTCTAGAGACAAAGTTACAGAGAACATGCATCCATAGCTCTCCCAAGTTTGTCTGACCCTCTAGCCCTTCCTGCATGATTCTTGTCCTCAAGGGGGGGGTTCAGTTGCTACCATGTGACATGTTCGTAAGATTCGTGTCTAGCAGCGATTGGCCTGCACAATAGATAACAGGTCTCAGACTGCTACTGGAGAGGCCTTTACCCAAACATAAGACGTGTCCCTATAACCACCCCTGGCCCTGCTTTTCAGACTCAACACACTCGGCAGAGCTATGGTTGGACACATTGTACCAAAACAACCTATGATAAGGTCACAGTGAATTATAAACTACATGCTTCTTATTCAGAAATGTACCCAATAATCACACTGAAACCAAGCAGACTATGTGTAATGCTTTAGCTCTTTTACCTGAAAATCTAATGAATTTAACACATATGATTAATATAATGCACTACATGAATATGTTTATAAGCACACATGATATGAATATATTTTATTCCAACATTTCCCCCTTTTGGTCTCACCAATGAGACCACCTTTATTGAATACCTATTCAGTGAACAAAGCAAAATGACAAACATCATCCTGGCATTAATCATGGAGTTTTTCACTCCCCCTTTTGAACTTCTTTAAAAGTTCATCATTAATCAGAAATTCTCTACACAAAATCAAAATCACAGTTATAATTACAACAGGTAATACAAATAACAATACAAACCGCTTCATTTGGGAATGGGATGACATCTTGACCGTTGACCTGGATACCTTTATACCAGAATCTTTGTCAACCTGGTGTCCACTTCTTTCTTCAACCAGGGATTGTACTAATCACCTGGAGTTGGAGCTTGGGAGGGGATTATTCTGCCCCTTTGCTGGTCCCTTTGCTCTTCTGCGCTCGTCCCCTCGTCCGAAGGGATGCGTGCGTCTCCTTCTAGTGCGGCTTGCACTTCTCCTAGTGTCTGTCCTGTCTCCTCTGCTGGCGTGCACTGACTCCAATGATACCATGTGTCCCCCTTTCCGCGTAGTCTCACTGCGTGGCTGGTGCGTTCAGTCACCTCGAACGGACCGGTCCACCTGGGCTGGTTCCACTTCCTTTATCACTCTGAGGCGGACCCAGGCAGCCTGGAGGACCGTGCGGGCTGTGGACCTTACACTTTTCTGTTGGGAGAACTTGGACACAAACACTTGGACACAAACACTTATTTTCTTTTATTTTTCTTAAGTCATGCACCATTCTGTACTTGCCTGTGGCTGGTTTTAGGACTGGGACAATAGGAGTGTTCCACTCAGATGTGGAGGACTCCAGTCTCTAATAGGCCTTGTATTGTTTGAGGCAAGGCAAGGCAAGGCAGCTTTATTTATATAGCACATTTCAGCAACAGGGCAATTCAAAGTGCTTTACACAAAAACAGTTAAAAGAAAGTAAAACCGATAAAACACAGAAGAAACAGTTTAAAAAAAAAAAAATATATATATATATATATATATATATATATATATATATATATATATATATATATATATATATATATATAAACAAATAAAACACAAGAATAAAAGTTACAGTGCAGTATAAAAGAAAGAAATGAACATAATTTAAAGAAAGGCAACATCGAAAAGAAAGGTCTTCAGCATTGATTTAAAAGAACTAAGAGTAGCAGCAGACCTGCAGGTTTCTGGGAGTTTATTCCAGATATGAGGAGCATAGAAACTGAACGCTGCTTCCCCTGTTTAGTTCTGACTCTAGGAACAGACAGTAGACCTGTCCCAGATGACCTTAGAGGTCTGGGGGGGTCATAGTGTACTAGCAGATCAGAAATGTATTTTGGCCCTAAACCGTTTAGTGATTTATAAACTAGCAAAAGAACTTTGAAATCAATTCTTTGGGGCACAGGAAGCCAGTGTAAGGACTTCAGAACTGGAGTGATGTGATCCAGTTTCTTGGTCTTAGTGAGGACTCGAGCAGCAGCGTTCTGAATCAGCTGCAGCTGTCTGATTGATTTTTAGGGAGACCTGTAAAGACCCGTTACAGTAGTCAAGTCTACTGAAGATGAAAGCATGGACAAGTTTTTCCAAATCCTGTTGACACATAAGTCCTTTAACCCTTGATATATTCTTAAGGTGATAATAGGCTGACTTTGTAATTGTCTTTATATGGCTGTTAAAATTCAGGTCAGAGTCCATGATTACACCAAGATTTCTGGCTTTGTCTGTTGTTTTTAACATTGATGTTTGAAGCTGAGCGCAAACTTTTAATCTTTCCTCTTTTGCTCCAAAAACAACCACCTCAGTTTTTCCCTCATTTAATTTCAGAAAGTTTTGGCACATCCAGCCGTTAATTTGTTCAATACACTTAGTCAGTTTTTGTATTGGACTATAGTCCCCTGGCGATAAGGTTATGTAAATTTGTGTGTCATCCGCATAACTATGGTAACTTATTTTGTTGTTTTCCATAATCTGAGCCAGTGGAAGCATGTAGATGTTAAACAGAAGAGGCCCCAGAATGGAGCCTTGGGAACTCCACACGTCATATTTGTACGCTCAGATGTATAATTACCTATTGACACAAAGTAATCCCTATTCTGTAAGTAAGATTCAAACCAGTTTAGTACTGAGCCAGAAAGACCAACCCAGTTTTCCAATCGGTCTAGTAATATGTCGTGGTCGACCGTATCAAATGCAGCACTGAGATCAAGTAATACTAAGACTGAAATTTTGCCATTATCTGTGTTAAGGTGGATGTCATTAAAGACCTTAACGAGAGCCGTCTCAGTGCTGTGGTGTGGTCGGAAGCCTGACTGAAAGGTATCAAAGCTGTTGTTTAGTGACAAGAAATAATTGAGTTGTTGAAAAACTGCTTTTTCAATGATTTTACTTAAGAACGGAAGGTTTGATATTGGCCTATAGTTGCTCATTAGGGATGTGTCTAGATTGTTCTTTTTAAGAGTGGCTTGATTACTGCAGTTTTCAAGGCCTGTGGAAAGATTCCTGAAAGAAGAGATGTGTTCACAATCTGTAGAAGATCAGAAGACAAACAATTCAAGACATTTTTGAAAACACCCGTTGGTAGAATATCAAGGCAACAGGAGGAAGTTTTCAGATGTTGTATAATGTCCTCCAGGTTTTTATGGTTGATCGCATGAAACTCAGTCATATTGGAACTAGTTCTGCTTGAACACTGTGACAACACACATCCTGTACTTGATATGGAGGCACTAACTGTTTGTCTAATCTTTTGAATTTTTCATTGAAGAAGGAGGCAAAGTCATTGCAGGCCTTGGAAGATAAAAGTTCAGATGCTACTGGTACTGGAGGGTTTGTTAACCTATCGACAGTAGCAAACAAAGCACGTGAATTATTATTGTTTCTAGAGATAATATCAGAGAAGAAGGACCGCCTTGCATTCCTCAGTTCCAAATTATAAATGCGAAGTCTCTCTTTATAGGTGTTATAATGGACCAGGAGATTTGTTTTTCGCCACCTTCGTTCAGCTTTTCGACACTCTCTTTTTTCTGTTCTCACCAGTGGGACATTTCTCCATGGAGACCTTTTCTTACAAGAGACAACTTTGACCTTAGTGGGAGCAATGGCATCAATAACATTTGTAATTTTACAGTTGAAATGATCTACAAGCTCAGTGACTGAGAGCCCAGGGGGGGCGGGTGCGGCGGAGAAAAGCTGAGTAAATTTTTCACTGGTGTTTTCAGTGATATACCGTTTTCTGATTATCTTTGTTTGGACACTTTTGGGCACAGAGATAGAGCCGTTAAAGAAAACACAGGAATGATCAGACAGAGCAACGTCAGTCACCACAACCTTGGAAATATTCAGACCCTTGGAGACAATCAAGTCCAGAGTGTGCCCCTTATTGTGCGTGGGCTCTGTCACATGCTGAGTCAGTCCATAGTTCTCAAAAACACAACACAGTTCTTTGGTCCCCCTGTCCTGGGGGTTGTCAACATGAATGTTAAAATCACCCACAATGATTACACAATCAAAGTTAATGCAGATTATAGACAGCAGTTCAGTGAAGTCATCAATAAAGGTTGCACAATATTTAGGTGGCCTATAGATATTTAGAAATATTGCTTGAGGGGACGATCTCAACTGTAGAACCACATATTCAAAAGAAGCAAAATTTCCATAACATATTTGCGTACAGTGGAATGAGTCATTAAACAAAATGGCAACTCCACCTCCTTTCTTATTCACTCTATTCTCGCTCATAAAACTGAAGTTAGGGGGAGCTGACTCGATGAGAACAGCAGCGCTGTTATTATGGTCTAACCAGGTCTCAGTTAAAAACATAAAATCTAGATTGTGATTAATAATAAAATCATTAATTAAAAGGATTTTCCTGCCAAAGACCTGATGTTTAGTAAAGCTAGTGTTAGTGTGTTCTCAATTTTTGTAACAGGCTGTGGCTGACGAGGAATGGATGCTAAATTTGCTAAGTTTGCAGTTAAGTGCTTATTCACCATAATTTTTCTATTGCCTATCACAACATAAATTGAGGAAGAATTGAAAACACAGGGCCCGGGCTTGTCTTTGAAAAAGTCATGAGTGTCACTAGTCCTGGAGCCTAGGCCCGGCACATATCAGTTTTTGCTTGCTGGATTTTGCACACAAGCGTCCTTATCGGGCAGAGGTGCCTGGCGTTTTACTTTTGTCCGGGGTTGAGTCATGGGTGAAGGAAGGGGGGTAAATTTGGTTCCAACATCTACCAGCTGCTTCATCTGGTCAGTGAACTCCAACATGTGGGTAGGGGAAAGAGGGGAAAGAGTGCGTGGAGATAGCGATGGCTCCTCAAGGGATTCGGGGCTGGTAGGGGGGTTTGAGGGGTGCTGGACGGGTGAAAAGGAGAGTTGGGGTTCCGTATCTCTGCTGTCTGGTCTCCCACGGTCAAATCTGTGCACAGGTGGTGGCTGTGGTGAATCACTGCCAAACTTTGTTTTATTTTCCTCTTGTTTAGATTGGTCTGGTCTTGTGTCCTTGACGGGGGGAGCAGTGTAGCGCAGAAAGTAAAGTAGGTTAGAGGTGAACAGCTTTACTCCTGGCCTGTTAAGGAAAAGTCCATCTGCTTTAAAAAGATGTAAGCGCTCCCAGAAAATGTTAAAATTGTCAATGAACTGCAGAGAATGGACAATACATTGAGTTGAAAGCCATTTGTTTAGTGCCAACAGTCGGCTAAATCTCTCAGCTCCTCTTCTCACTGGTGGTATAGGCCCACTGATAAACACATCTGCGTTTAAGGAACTGACTTGGTTTAGCAGATCCATAAAGTCCAGTTTCTGCAATTCAGACTGTTGCTTTACAACATCATGCGACCCTATATGCAGTATAATGTTCTTCACAGTTGGGTGCTCTGCCATGATATCTGGGATTCTTTGGATCAAGTCAGACACCGTGTCTTTGGGAAAACAGAGTATTTTGGTGTTTTTACTGTTTTTAAATCTTTTACAGCAGAGTCACCCACAATCAGGGTTTGAGGCCCAGTTGTTAGCTTTTTACTTTTTGAATTGCTCTTGGTCCTTACCCTGCTGTGTGGCGATGAGTTGCAATCCCGGTCATCAGATGGCTGTCCATCGTCCAGCAGCAGAGGAGCATATCTGTTATCTTGTTGCAAACAAAGTTGTTGGGGAGGCATTTTGTTGCTTATTTTCCTTTTGCAGCTGTCCACGGCTGTGTCCGACTAGGTACAGGGGTTGAAGAGGCGCTCTGCTGGGATGATAATGCAGGCCAGCCGGTCGTATCACAGATCTCAGGGCGCTGTGCCCTGCCCGTTAGTCGTCCTCCCATTTCCCAGGAAAATGATTTACTCTTATGCTTCGCACCAGCCGAGTTCCAGGGAGGACTACCACTTGTTGATTTATTACCCGTTCCACTGCCCTCCTGTTTCTTTGTAGTCTTCTTGGTGCTAATTAGCCGTGTGTTAGCATGCTTTTGTCCATTGTTTTGGGTCCATGGTAAAGTGGTGTCATTTCCACAAGATCTGTTCACTTCCACGTTCACTTCTAATAGGTGAACCTTGGTTTCAGAAGTGCAATCTTCTGAAGGAGTTTGTAGTAGTCATCCACGGAAAAAGGAGGCATCTTGCTGCTAATTAGCTTTAGCTGCAGTCACTGTAGGACAGGCTTGAGCTATTGGTAGGCCACGCTCAGGCAGAAAAATGTTAAAATATGGCAATAGCCTACTATGGCTACCAAAAATGTATAGTCCAATGATTTATAAATATCCAAGAGCCGTTGCTCATAGTTTCTCTCAGAGGAAAAGCAAGATTATCAGCAAAAATATGCAAGCAGAGGCAGGAGCAAGCAGCAAAGCGTCTGCACTGTAAGAAGCAGGAAGCTGCTTGTGGAATACTTTAAAGAGCCACTGGTTTAATGGGGTATTGAGGCTGTCTGATGGGTTGTGAGGTTTTCATTTCAAATGTGACAGGTTTACAATGTACCAACCCTACGTCTATGGAGCCTGTACTCCACATGGATTCAGGAAGGGAGGCCACCAGTGCAGCATCAGGGTGATCAGTCATTTCTCTGCCATGTGACCTAGAGATGAGACAGTGCTCCAAGAAAGCAGTATTATGCACATATGGTGGAAACATGCGGATGCAGTTTGTGTCTGTACTGGGTGAGTAGAAAACAAGGTCAATCTGAGTGCGTCTAAAATCTCTAGCAGCTACTGCAGGTTTGATCATTGGGTCTAATTTCTTATCTTAATGTTTGGGGTTTATTGCCAGAATAATGTGGGGACCAGATTCACCTGATATCTTAAACCAGGACATTTGTTCAGGGGTGAGTTCTACCTCAGCAGCTACAAATTTGAGGACCTGCATAGATATTGGTGGATTTCAAATCCCACTATTTCCCAAATATGTTATCAAAAAACTCATTATAATAGAGAAGGTCATTTTCTCTGTCATAATGGATGGTGAGGTGTGGAGAGTCAGCAGGTGGTACATACGGACGAAGGCTGCAAATCCAGGGTTTCCATTGTAGGTAGGCAGACAGGATGCCAGTGTGAGTGGGTGTCTCAGGAGACAGACAAGCCCAATAAATGTCAGCTTTCGCGGTGAGATCCAGGGCAGGTGCCAACAGTCACTGCCCCCCTTTGTCCCACATCCCACAGTTCAAAACTGTCCCATCAGGAAAGGTGAGAGTACCTTCAGGTGAGCAGAGGATCGACACTCCCAGTTTTATGCCGTAGCCGGGAGCAAGGGTAGGGTTTGGGGCCTGGTGTCCCCCTCTTTGACCTCTTCCTCGCCCTCTTTGCATTGGTTGAGCATGTGGGCAGGCGGCTTTCCAGTGGTCCATCGCGCCACACACGAAGCATCCCTTCTGTTGAGGTGGTTGGGGTCTGTTGAAACGAGTTGCAGCCCCCTGTATGTACCACTGTACTGACCTCTGGATGGGAAAAATATCCCTGGGGAGATGGGAAAGCAGGAGGATAGGCTTGCTGAGGAACAGGGAAGGGAGGAGGGAATTGGGGGATAGGAGCACAAGGGTAAGGGGACGGGATGACTGGAGGGAGTGGAGGATATGGGTTAGAGTTATCATGGGAACAGTCAACAGGTGTTTACAAACATTTGTTTCTGAGCATCCTTTTTGTTAAATTTAGTCTTTGCTTCTTCTAACTGCAATTTCAAAAGCTGTGTCTGCAGCTCTGTGGTTTCATTCCCCTTTTTGTCAGCCTTACGTTTAGCAATGTCTAAATTATGTCTAACATGTTTCCGCCATACTGCATCTTCACAATCATCAAATCAGGATTTTCTTCCAATTTTACACACACCTCTGATGGCAGCCCTGCAAGCACTGCCCTCCTGAACCACACAGATGTATTGCCCTTTTGTGCTGGATTTTGTCCTGTCTGACGCAGCCATGTGTCATAACAATCAGCTAAATATTTCACAGGTCTAACTTTGGGGTCCCACGGGAAGCTAGGTATCCCCGCGGACTGGGGCAGAGGATAAATTCTCCTCATGACCTCTGCAATTTGATATAAATGGGCATGAAAGGTGTTTTATTGTCTTGGAGTTCAATTCTAGCTTTTCTATTGTGCGGACCTCTACAGCTAGCTACATCTACGGGGGGCAGGAGTACCTTTCTGTACCTGATATCATCTTCCTTGCCATCCTATTGTCCTTATGCTTTGTATTTTCTTCCACTTCCTAAATCTCCCACATCTCTACTTTCTTTTCCATCGCTATCAGTTTCTCCTTCCGATTCACTGCTATCTCTCGAATTTCCCTTAATCTCTGCAGCAACCATTACCTGTCTTCCCTTTTTTCCATCCTGTCTCTTTGATCTCTTTCCCTTTCTCTTCTTGGCCTGTCCCTTAATTCTTTCTCGTACCTTTCCTCCAAAGTGTCCTACTCTCTGCTTGTGGCCTGAATTCTTCTGTCTATTGCATTCCTCTTGCTGTTCCCGCCTCATTCTATGACTGAATGGAGCATTCTCCTGACTCTCCGTCTGCTGCTCTGAGAGAGCGCGCTCCTGTTCTACAGAGGGAGAGGAGCAGAGAGGGGAGGGGCTCGGGGGTGCGCTTAGCTCCGGCTGTGTGAGCTGGTGTCTTGAGTCGAGGAAAAAAGTGACCGTGCCGGCCGTCACATCTATTACAGAGTATAGTCCGGGGGTCTGGGGGGCCTTTGATTCGTCAGTCTGAGTGTCGGATATAGTCACATAAGAGGGAGGCTTAATGTCATGTCTGGGGTCTAACTCAGTCTTGTTCTGAAACGTAGGACCTTTGGCTCCCTGGACTCCCTCGTTTTTTTCTGTCTTGTCTGGCATAAGATGACTCACACTTTGACCCATCAAAGCTAATTCATGAATTTTCAGACCCTGGGCCTCTAATTCTTTTACCCTTTTCTTGAGTTTTGATCGCGGTACCAGAGCCTTTGAGTCGGCTAATTTTCTCTTAACCTCTTCTAAATCCTGTCTATAGCTATTTCTGACTTTCCACAAATGTGCCAATAATCTAGTTGTGGTGTCGGCTGCGTTATGTTGAACAAGGGGCCACAACACTGTCTTTGTTTCTTCTTTAACTTTTTCCTTGTCTTTTTCAGCTGTCTTATCTGCCATTCCGCGCATTATTAATTCCATTTGTGCTTTCCACGGTTTATAGGGTCCGCAACCTACGCCGGTAATTATATGATCTCTTTGGGCCTCCATTATTCCAATTTTATTTATTATTTTATGTATTTATTTAATTATCTTTTATTTATTTATTTATCTACGTACATTTGATTATGTTCTTGAGACTACTTTCACACTAGTTAGTCAATGTCAGTGCTACCCTTCGTGATCACTCGCCGGTGTCACTACCTTTCACAACTCACTCTTTAGAGAAGTTACCTTTCGTCTCTGACTCATCTTCACGCTAATTAAGCCAATTTAACGCTGCCTTTCGCATCTACTTAACGATCGTCTTTGCGCGATTTTCAGATATTTTCGATGCTACGTTCACACTTTCTCTTTAAAGTGCTACCCCTTAGAGTCTGTACTATACAACAACAAAACAAAATTCATCACAATCTGAAACGTTCCCACAATCCAACCTCTATTTCTAGATGTCAAGATACATCAAAATACCATTCTAAATTGTCAACCAGAACCAAGGACCTCACACATTCAATTTAGCTTTCTCCAATAATGCAGATTTGATATAAACAGGTTCTGCTTACCTTTTAAGTGAGGCCTTTGGTGAATGATTAGAGTGTCCGGTCCAGGTTGTTCTGTCCAATAGAACCTCTCCCTCCTGGCTGGCTCGCCAAAAGTGTTGGGCTTAAATCCTGCCCTTCTAGATTCTTTCAGGAAGAAGGGTTCAAGTCAGTAGGTTGGATAAAAGAACGTTTATTCATATAGAATACATGCATTCTAGAGACAAAGTTACAGAGAACATGCATCCATAGCTCTCCCAAGTTTGTCTGACCCTCTAGCCCTTCCTGCATGATTCTTGTCCTCAAGGGGGGGGTTCAGTTGCTACCACGTGACATGTTCGTAAGATTCGTGTCTAGCAGCGATTGGCCTGCACAATAGATAACAGGTCTCAGACTGCTACTGGAGAGGCCTTTACCCAAACATAAGACGTGTCCCTATAACCACCCCTGGCCCTGCTTTTCAGACTCAACACACTCGGCAGAGCTATGGTTGGACACATTGTACCAAAACAACCTATGATAAGGTCTCAGTGAACTCTAAACTACATGCTTCTTATTCAGAAATGTACCCAATAATCACACTGAAACCAAGCAGACTATGTGTAATGCTTTAGCTCTTTTACCTGAAAATCTAATGAATTTAACACATATGATTAATATAATGCACTACATGAATATGTTTATAAGCACACATGATATGAATATATTTTATTCCAACAGCGGCCGGCCACTCCTGGGAAGGTTCACCACTGTTCCATGTCTTCGCCATTTGTGGATAATGGCTCTCACTGTGGTTCGCTGGATTCCTAAAGCTTTGGAAATGGCTTTATAACCCTTTCCAGACTGATAGATCTTAATTACTTTCTTTCTCAATTGTTCCTGAATTTCTTTGGGTCTCGGCATGATGTGTAGCTTTTAAGGATCTTCTGGTGGACCTTACTGTGTCAAGCAGCTCCTATTTAAGTGATGCCTCGATTGTGAACAGGTGTGGCAATAATCAGGCCTGGGTGTGGCTAGAGAAATTGAACTCAGGTGTGGACAACCACAGTTATAGTATGTTTTAACAAGGGGGGCAATCACTTTTTCACACAGGGCCATGATGGTTTGGATTTTTTTCACCTTTAATAATAAACACCTTCATTTACAAATTGCATTTTGTGTTTACTTGTGTTGTCCTTGACTATTGTTTAAATTGGTTTGATGTTCCGAAACACTTAAGTGTGACAAACATGCAAAGGAACAGGAGATGAGGAAGGGGGCAAACACTTTTTCACACCACTGTATGTGCTGTGTCGGTCACTAAGCCTCATGACTGCTCCAACCAAGAGATGTTGCTTTATATCTATATATATCATGTTCATGTTTTTTGCTTTTACTGCTCAAATTGGGACTTATGCAAGAATTACGCTTATGAACAGATTTGTAGTTCAGTGGCATGTACAAGTGAACATGAAAGACTGTTCCTAGGTTGGACAATAACTGTGGGCAGACCCTAAGGTGCTGAACCGCTGGGGAGTGTATTCCAGCACTTATCCCACAGCTTCATCCCACAACCTCAGCAGAAACAATAGGGCTCTGCCCATTGGGGACAACACCCTACTTAAAGCTGCTGCGCAGCTGTGACTCGGGCCAGGCATTTAGATAAAGAAGAGAAAGACATTTGAGAAATACAATTATCAGTAAACTTTCACAGCACAAACATGCAGTGGAGGACAAATCACTCTATGGTGATTTTTTTGCCTCCACCGTCGCTTTCCAGGCAGCTAACCCTGACCTTAACCCTAAACATAACCATTGCCTGGAAGGAGATGTTGGGGACAAAAAACACCAAACACTGGACAAATCAGTCTGCACAAAATCATGTGTTTGATGGTTATTTATTTGTGCTTTAGAACATAATCACTGCAAACTAAACAAAAATGTATTTCTCTCTTCCTACTGTACAATGACAAAATCAAGTAGTTACAAAACCTATTAGTTGTATACAGATGCACTGGAGTATGTGAAAGGTTAACTGTTCACTGAATATGACATGTAAAACCCCGCCCATTTCTAGCAATTAATGTAATTGCTATGCATTGCTCCTGGGTTGTGAAGCAGGTGATTTCTGAATTGCCATGACCACAGATATACCCATGTATATGCGAAGCGCAGGGAGCAGAAAAGACGGTATAAACCATGTTTACCGTCTGTCATCATGGGGAACGTTAGATCTCTCTCCAATAAGATGGAAGAGCTGACGGCGCTGACCCGACTGCAGACGGAGTACCGGGAATACAGCCTCATGTGTTTCACCGAGACCTGGCTGTGTGAACTTTCTCCCGACTCACACGTCACCCTGGATGGTTTTAAACTTTTGCAAGCGGACAGGAAAGCAACGGAGAGCGGTAATAAGAAGGGGGGGGGATCGCTGTGTTTGTGAACGATAGGTGGTGCCACCCGGGACACATCAGTGTGAAGGAGCAACTCTGCACCAGAGACTTGGAGCTGTTAGCTGTTAGCATGCGGCCATACTACCTCCCGAGGGAGTTCTCACAGGTTATCGCTGTGACCGTGTACATCCCCCCCTCGGCGGTCGCTGCTGCAGCTACAGATCAGATTCGACTGTCTGTATGTTAATTGCCACACCAGGGGCGTCGCAACTCTGGACTTATTGTATGCAAACATCAAAGATGCATACACCTCATCCCCCCTCCCCCCCTCGGCCGCTCTGATCACAATCTCGTCCATCTGGTCACTACTTCCCTGTGGTGACCAAACAACAACCTGTGAAGAGGCTTGTGAAGCAGTGGTCTGAGGAGGCAAGTGATAGGCTCAGAGACTGCTTTGAAATTACAGACTGGGAAGCACTCTGCACCCCCCATGGTACCGACATTGACAGTATGACACAATGCATCACAAACTATATAAACTTCTGTGTGGAGAACACTGTGCCCTCCAAGTTGGTCCAGTGTTTTCCCAACAACAAACCCTGGGTGACCTCTGAGATAAAAGCTCTGCTAAATGAGAAGAAGAGGGTCTTTGCATCAGGAGACAGAGAGGAACTGCGCAGAGTCCAGAAGGAACTCAGGCTCAGGATCAGGAGGGGGAAGGTCATCTACGGGAGGAAATTGGAAAAGAGCCTGGTACAGAACAACGCCAGAGACGTCGGGAGAGGGCTGCAGAACATCTCCGGCCATGGCAAAGGTGTGCTGAGAAACCAAGCCAGCGGGGACAAGGACTGGGCAGATGAGCTGAATCTGTTTTTTAACAGATTTCACTCTGCCGCCTCGCCCCCCTCTTCACACCCCCCAGGACTCCCTTTCACACCTTTCACACCTCCCCTGGCCTACTCCCCCCCTTCCCTCCTCAGCCTGCCACCTTCAACGACCCTTAACAATAAGCCCACCAGCCCGCTTCTCCCCCCTCGCCCCACTCATCATTTCACCACCCCCCTCTCTCCCTCCCTGAAACTCTCACCTCCCGCCATCCCCACACCCCAGTCATCCTCCACG
The DNA here is from genome assembly GCA_013375575.1 of Percina caprodes. Classification (NCBI taxonomy): domain Eukaryota; kingdom Metazoa; phylum Chordata; class Actinopteri; order Perciformes; family Percidae; genus Percina; species Percina caprodes. The sequence continues at coordinate 510,930 of JABXJD010000099.1, read as the reverse complement.
CCCTTCTCCATGACAGATGATCAGGTGAGAAGTCAACTGAAGAAGATCAAGGCAAGGATGGCCCCGGGCCCGGACGGCATCCGCCCAAGTCTCCTCAGGGACTGTGCTGACCAGCTCTGTGGTGTGCTGAGGCACTTATTCAACCTGAGCCTGAGCCTGGAGAAGGTCCCAGCCCTGTGGAAGACCTCCTGTGTGGTCCTGGTACAGAAGTTGCCGCGCCCCAGAGAGCCAAACCACTTCAGGCCTGTTGCCCTGACTTCTCACCTGATGAAGACCATGGAGAGGATCATCCTGCGTCACCTTCGACCCCTGGTGGGCACACAGCTGGACCCCCTGCAGTTTGCTTACCAGCCTGGGATTGGGGTGGACGACGCAGTAATCTACCTGCTGCACAGATCACTGCTCCACCTGGAGGACAGCAGGAGCACTGTGAGAGTCATGTTTTTCGACTTCTCCAGTGCTTTTAACACCATCCAGCCTTCGCTGCTCAGAGTGAAGATGGAGAGTGCCGGAGTGGACCAACACCTGGCCACAGTATGTGAGGCTCCATCACTGTGTCTGATGTGGTGCTCTGCAGCAAAGGTGCCCCTCAGGGTACGGTGCTCTCCCCCTTCCTCTTCACCCTCTACACCTCAGACTTCACGTACAACACCACCCACTGCCACATCCAGAAGTTCTCCGATGACACAGCCATTGTTGGATGTGTTTCTGAGGGGAACGATCTGGAATATAGGTCGATTATCAAGGACTTCAGCTTAACACCAGCAAGACAAAGGAGATGATCATCGACTTCAGGAGGAAAACATCCCATTTCTTACCGGTGAGCATCCAGGGATCGGACATCGAGGTAGTGGAGAGCTGCAGATTCCTGGGTGTTCACCTAAACAATAAACTGAACTGGACTGATAACACCCTTGCACTCTACAAGAAGGGCCAGAGTCGCCTCCATCTCCTGAGGAGACTCAGGTCCTTTGGAGTGTGTAGGACTCTCCTCAGGACTTTTTATGACTCTGTGGTGGCCTCTGCCATCCTGTATGCTGTGGTCTGCTGGAGGGGGGGCAGCTCGGACCGGGACAGGAGCAGACTTAATAGACTGATCAGGAGAGCGAGCTCTGTCCTGGACTGTCCTCTGGACCCCGTAGAGAAAGTAGGGGAGAGAAGGATGTTAGCCAAGGTGACATCCATCATGGACAACACCTCTCACCCCCTACATGACACTGTGGGGTCCCTGAGCAGCTCCTTCAGCAGCAGACTGATACACCCCCCCCCGGTGTAAGAAGGAGAGGTACCGCAGGTCCTTCATCCCGGCTGCTGTCAGGCTCTACAACACCTGCACTACCTGACAATGTTATAGTTTCTGTTACTGTGTTTCTTTTACTTTGCACACTCTAGATATCTTCTGTATTTATATTTTTCCAGTTACAAGTACTTACTTTTTCAATATTATTTATGGTTACTTATTTTTGCTATACTATTTTAATTACATATTCAATTTAATTTAACGTCACTCACTCTGCAATATTGTTCTACCGCACTTTACGCAACCTTTACTTGATGTCACTACATTTACCGGCTGCTCACTGTCTGCTGTTTGCTTTTTGTATGTTTATTTGTGTGTTTGTTTGTTGTTGTTTTTTGTTTTTATTGCTTTTATTGTAGAAAATGCTGCTGCTGTGACAAGTAAATTTCCCCGCTGTGGGATGAATCAAGTATTATCTAATCTAATCTAATGTTGACTGGCTTGGTTTGAATTTCCAAAAGAAGAGTTGAACACTGATCAGACAGCCCTGGCCCAACTCTGGTCAGTAAAAAAAGGTATATGACTGAGGCAATCACCAAGGTTATCTGTAAAGGCAGATTTCAAACTAGTGCCAAAAAATTAATTTATTATGTCAAAATTCTGAGAAGTGTCTTGCTTCATAGGATTTTTCCTTCTACAATCAATGAGCATATCTTTAGTTTTAGATACGTTAAGATGGAGGTAAGACTCCTCACACCAGCGCACAAACTGATAAATGACTGGACCATGGCTGGTCTCATTTTCAAAAAGCAGACAAACAAAATCATCTCCATAACGTTTCTGTTGTCATATTTGCTCCGACACATACATTATTTGTCTAAAGAATGAATAACAAAGGTTAGTTATAAAGTCAAGGATCCTTCCCACCAGATTCTTACTTAATTCAAACTGTTCCAAACCCCTTCAGGTTAACATATGATGTTGGATTGTGTTAAAACTAGAGGAAAAACACACAAATAAAAGTCTTGTGTAAGTCCTGTTACCATCCAGCTGTCTTAAAAGCATGTTAAGCAGACTGACTGTAGCATCCTCCACCCTTCTGTGAGGCCTATATGCAAACTGGATAGGATCCAGTGCATGTTCAGTATTCCTCAAAATCTCAGACCTGACCAGTTTCTTAAAATGTTTTATTAAAATGGAGGTCGGAGCAACCAGGCTATTAACAATATATGTAATATAATATATAATATAAATATAATATAACAACTTTATGATTGGTAGTTTTCAAAAAAGATTTCAATCTTCAGCTCTTTTTTGGCTGAATGTAGATCAGAGGCTGCTCCCTGTTTAAAAGCAAGTTTCTTTCTTTGTAACATAAGATTTGGGAACCCATGGTTTGATGTTAGGATAGATCTGAGTGAGCCACCATTTTCTACAGGCGTAGTCTGACTCCTCCCTGTTTGCCCTGTTTACTCTTCTTTTTTTATATTGTTGTTTTTTTAACTATCAAGTCAACATCTACAGAGTATCATACATTTTATGCTTTTTGTAGATATTTATATATTGTTTTAAACAATGAACTCAATACAGTTTTGTCATAGAAAGAAAACAAAGAAAGCAAGAGAAAATGTAGGTGGCAAAGAAACAGTGTGGGTTATGTTATAGTAAAGTTTATTGCCAATGTTCATTATTACCTAAAATTGTATCTTTGTCAGTTAATCAAAGCACCCCATCCTTTCCAACATTTATCAAATGCGTTTATCTTAAGTCTTACGGCAAATGTCAATTGACATGGCAATTTTTAGAATCCCAACTCCACAGCCAAGCTTTTGTAGTTCCTCTTTGCTTAAACCCTCTCTATATGATGTCTAAGCTGCAAAAATCTAAAGAAATCTCGGTTGGCTAGTCCATGTTTCTTCCTCAGATCCTGTTATTGGGGTTGGCAGTTGATCAGTCCGTTGGGAACCGGAGGGTCTAGGGATACTTAGAATCTTTTTGTGAACCCACAGCTGTTTGTAACTTTAATGCTGGATTCAGTAAACTTCTCCTAACTTGTAATTATTGTCTCAGATTTGGTCCTTGAGTTTGTCTCCTGCCCTAGGCTGCTGGCTGGCGGTTCTATGTGTGCGTTCCACCTCAATTTCTCCCTCAATCTCCAGAAACTCCCAAATCAGCTCCATCAAAAACTTTACTGCATTGCCTCTTTTTTTGCCCTTGTGAATGATGACAAAGCAGTTGTTAGGATCAGGATATATTTTCAAAATCATAAATTTGTATTTGAAAGATGGAGACAGCGTAGAGCCTAAAAGTGCTTCCTCCTGAACAGGTAAGCATTACCTTCAGGCTAATTCATCACAGCTACATGGCATTGTATGTCATGTCAACATCTGTGTACTCACACTGAATTAAATAGCAAGAGTACTTGGTTACTCACAAAAACAATTGAGACACAGCCAGTAAAGAGATCCCGACTGGTCAATCGGGCCACGGCTGTTTACATAGAGTAGTGTGTTCAGCAGCCGTAGCAGACAACAGTGAGTAATTTTTTGCCAATATAGGGGGACTGTAAATCGGGAAGAGAGGACTGTGAGTTTGCAGTGTGTTTAGCGATTATTGCTGTAATTCTAAGCCAATAAAGTTTGTTCAGTAGGGTGGAGAGGACGGCAAGGTAGTGTTATTTCTAGCGGTTCTTACCATAATTCTAAGCCGAAAGAGTGTGTTTGTCCGTCAGGTGGAGAGCACAGAGAGGTTGTTGTGTTTTTTAGTGGTTCCTACCGTAATTCGAAGCCCAAAAGTGTGTCTGTCACTTGGGTACAGAGCTTTGCGTAAGCACAGGCTTATATGACAGTCAATATAACCTGCATCTAACTTTAGCTACTCCACTTGCTGTGAAATAATGTCTGGCTATGTGAGACAAGTGTCTAGCAACATTGTTCTGGATGCTGCGGTCTCAGCCTGTCAACCTCCGTGAACTTCGAGTCTGAGGAGGAGGGGGTGGGGAGATGACTCTCTCCCGTATTTTGAATTTGTACTGTAGTAACTGTTTTAAACACTAACTGTATTTATTACATATTGCACCTTTAATATCTCCACTGGCCACTAACTTTTTGGTTTTTGACATTTTCGGCATCCACAATGTTTCTCCTTTAAACTTAGTACAAATGTCTCTGGTTACGTATCTTTAGGATAAATATAGCAGTACGCTACTGAGCCCACTTTTTAACCAACTAGACTGCCAACACATGATCACAGGATAGATTAGCATTATAAGATAATGATATCTCTGAACGGGGGAAGAATGGTTTCCAGTACAATGCAACTTACTATACTGGAAGGAACTGCAAAACAATCTGAAGTTAGAGAAACTCATATGTCTGAGAGACTTTAAAGTTACTGATATTTCTTTATCATTTTGCAAATAATTACATGTATGTGCCTGTGTATGTGGTGACTTCTTTTTGTGATTGAATTGTCTTGTTGCAGTGTTGTATTTGTTATGTTATGTTTTGTGTATGTGTCCTCAGGTCTCTCTTGTAAAAGAGATTTTGTTCTCAATCAGAATTCCTGAATAAATAAAGCTTAGTGAGCAAAATGTTGTATGCATTCGACTGCAAAATATGCAGACATTCATTGTAACTGCTATTTGTTTCACCTCATTTCATTTTGTTTTTTCCTTCTGATGTCTCCTTCACCTCCAGTGGATGCAGAGAACCCCTCGCCCCCAGAGCCAGAGGTACTGGAAGGGCAGGGCAGCTTCAAGTTGGAGGGTTGGTGGTTAAAGCTAGGTCAGTTTCATGGCCTCATCATCAAGAGGTTCCATTGTGCAAAGAGGAACACTAAGGGCCTCTTCTCCCAGATCCTCCTGCCTGCCTTCTTCGTCTGTGTGGCTATGACTGTGGCCTTATCTGTGCCTGAGATTGGTGAGATTTAACATATATTTTTAAGAGTAGGTTTTTATCCTGCTTCTCTGTCCTACCAGGCATGCATAAAAAGTCGGTACTGTATATGGACAGTATTGCTAAGGTGTTTCATGCTGATGATTATACTGATTGGTGATCAAAGTTTTGTACCGAGTTCACTCCATTATTCTGCCATATTTGGGTTACAGATGAAGCCACACAGAATTCCCTGTGCCTACATGCTGGGGCCCAGGCAGTGGTGAATCCCTGCTGGGACTTCATCGGGTCCTTGGCTTGAATGATGACATAGTAAACTGGGGACCGACCACCCCTAAGCGCTTTGTGTCTGGAAACCAGTTGCAATGGTTTAACTATTCACCAAGCGTAGCAGTGATTATGGAAGTTAAAGTCTTTGGTCAAACTTTATTTTCCGGTACATGAAAAAGACGCAATGAGGCAAACTTTTAATTAAATTAGACCATAACTAGAAATAATGTTGTTCTTCTTAGACAGAAAATGATTATACTGATTATACCCTAATTAAAGGCCAAATGCCTAAATTATCCTGTGATTAGTACATTAATAAGCCTTATTTTTTATCAAATTAGACCAAAACAAGAAATACATTTTTTCTTTATTAGACAGAAAACAAACACTGTTATATGAAACCATGCACCTATATTTAGCTGTAACTAGAAACGCATATATTGCTGTATTAACATCTAAATGTATTATAGCTAGACAAGATATTATTCCACTTTTCACTCTGTTTAGAAACCAAATACCGGTGCTTATTGTCACTTTTCATGTTTTCTGTGTCCTGTTTTAATACTACCATGCACACAGGAAAATGGTCAAGTACGTAAAATGCAATGGTTTTATTATTTATTTTAGCTAATAAACTCACAGGCAACAGTATCCAAAAAACGGCAGGCAAAGGGAAATCCCAAAAAAAACAGGCGATGCTCAAAATCCAGGGAAAACAGGAACTCAGAATAAAGGACACAAGGAAAAATGCTCGAAGGCTGAAGCCAAGGAAGCAGACAATCTCGTACTGGGGTAAGGGGAAGACTGAACTTAAATACACAAGACAGGGAAGACAATGAGACATACACTACCGTTCAAAAGTTTGGGGTCACCCAAACAATTTTGTGTTTTCCTGAAAAGTCACACTTATTCACCACCATACGTTGTGAAATGAATAGAAAATAGAGTCAAGACATTGACAAGGTTAGAAATAATGATTTGTATTTGAAATAAGATTTTTTTTACATCAAACTTTGCTTTCGTCAAAGAATCCTCCATTTGCAGCAATTACAGCATTGCAGACCTTTGGCATTCTAGCTGTTAATTTGTTGAGGTAATCTGGAGAAATTGCACCCCACGCTTCCAGAAGCAGCTCCCACAAGTTGGATTGGTTGGATGGGCACTTCTTGCGTACCATACGGTCAAGCTGCTCCCACAACAGCTCAATGGGGTTCAGATCTGGTGACTGCGCTGGCCACCCCATTACCGATAGAATAGCAGCTGCCTGCTTCTGCTCTAAATAGTTCTTGCACAATTTGGAGGTGTGTTTAGGGTCATTGTCCTGTTGTAGGATGAAATTGGCTCCAATCAAGCGCTGTCCACTGGGTATGGCATGGCGTTGCAAAATGGAGTGATAGCCTTCCTTATTCAGAATCCCTTTTACCCTGTACAAATCTCCCACCTTACCAGCACCAAAGCAACCCCAGACCATCATATTACCTCCACCATGCTTAACAGATGGCGTCAGGCATTCTTCCAGCATCTTTTCATTTGTTCTGCGTCTCACAAACGTTCTTGTTTGTGATCCAAACACCTCAAACTTGGATTCATCCGTCCACAACACTTCTTTCCAGTCTTCCTCTGTCCAATGTCTGTGTTCTTTTGCCCATCTTAATCTTTTATTGGCCAGTCTCAGATATGGCTTTTTCTTTGCCACTCTGCCCTGAAGCCCAGAATCCCGCAGCTGCCTCTTCACTGTACATGTTGACACTGGTGTTTTGCGGGTACTATTTAATGAAGATGCCAGTTGGGGACCTGTGAGGCGTCTGTTTCTCAAACTAGAGACTCTAATGTACTTATCTTCTTGCTCAGTTGTGCAACGCGGCCTCCCACTTCTTTTTCTACTCTGGTTAGAGCCTGTTTGTATTGTCCTCTGAAGGGAGTAGTACACACCGTTGTAGGAAATCTTCAATTTCTTAGCAATGTCTCGCATGGAATAGCCTTCATTTCTAAGGACAAGAATAGACTGTCGAGTTTCAGATGAAAGTTCTCTTTTTCTGGCCATTTTGAGCGTTTAATTGACCCCACAAATGTGATGCTCCAGAAACTCAATCTGCTCAAAGGAAGGTCAATTTTGTAGCTTCTGTAACGACCTAAACTGTTTTCAGATGTGTGAACATGATTGCACAAGGGTTTTCTAATCATCAATTAGCCTTCTGAGCCAATGAGCAAACACATTGTACCATTAGAACACTGGAGTGATAGTTGCTGGAAATGGGCCTCTATACACCTATGTACATATTTCACCAAAAACCAGACATTTGCAGCTAGAATAGTCATTTACCACATTAGCAATGTATAGAGTGTATTTCTTCAAAGTTAAGACTAGTTTAAAGTTATCTTCATTGAAAAGTACAGTGCTTTTCCTTCAAAAATAAGGACATTTCAATGTGACGCCAAACTTTTGAACGGTAGTGTAGGTCCAACACACAGGTGGGAAAATATAAAACAGGAACTAAAACAAGACAACACAAGGGAGAACAGAGAACTTAATATAATAACTAAAACAGGAGACAGAAAACATGAAACGTGAAAAAAAGTACTACATCGTCCCATCTGCCGCAGTGAGGCGCTCCTGAGTCCCAGCTGTTTGTAGGTGGTACATACTGTATGATATACGCTATACTAATACCTCCTTTATTGACGTTCTACTTCCCTAGATAAACTAGACTAGACTAGAGCCCGACCAATAAAGGATTTTTAAGGCCGATATTGATACAAATGTTTGTTGATTTAAAAATCTCATATTTCGAAATATCAGCTGATATTGTTGTGGAAGTTCCTTGTAACAGCAAGAAAGGAATTTACGTTGAAGAAAAGACCTGGTTGAAACAAATAAAGACAGGCTGTAAACTGAATTAAAGGTTTAGGTATTCAGTGAAAAGGTTTAATTGTTTTCTGCAGAGAACAATCAAAATGACAAGAACAGCTTTCACAATGTACAGTTACAGAGTGGCCACAGTTTTGTGTGAATTCAATCAGTAATACAGTCCCTTATATTTCCGTACCAGAAACCATGCCTTGTTTGGAAAACATTCTAATCTTAAACAGTTGGATCTATTACGTATTTCTGAATCTGTCCTCCGTGCGTCAAGTTTTCTTGACCGGTCATTCTATCAATTCAATTCAATTTAATAAAATTCAATAAAATTTTATTTATAGTATCAATTCATAACAAGAATTATCTCGAGACACTTTACAGATAGAGTAGGTCTAGACCCCACTCCATAATTTACAAGGACCCAACAGTTCAAGTAGTTACCTCCAGAGCAAGCAACAGTGCGACAGTGGCGAGGAAAAACTTCCTTTTAGGCAGAAACCTCGGACAGACCCAGGCTCTTGGTAGGCAGTGTCTGACGGGCTGGTTGGGGTTAGAATGAAGAGTGGCAATAACAAAAATAGAAAAAATAGTAGTTTGTAGTAGTTCTTTGTAGTAGTTCATGGCATAGCAGGGCACTGTGCGGCATTACAAGGCACAGCAGGACGTAGCAGGGCACAGCAGAGCGTAGCAGGATGAACACGGCATCGCAGAACGTGTAGCGGGACCATGGCGACAGCTGCTACCATTATTTTGGAGCCTCCCTGATCCAAGGAAACATGCTGGGCGAAAAAGAACATATATAGATAGATCTAACAACTAAGACGAGAAGCAGGAGGGCCGGGTTAGGCGGACGCTGCGACTCCTCGCTCCCTAACAATATTCAATTCTATGCCCTAACTAAAAGCTTTATCAAAGCATAACTAGGAGAGACAGAGTAAAGAGAGGAGCCTGGTCAGGCAAGAACTCTCCCCAACCGGATCGGGCTGTATCGCCCTGCCTCCCTCTAGTTTTATTATATTATTGATTATATGATAGATAGATCTGACAACTATGATGAGAAGCAGGAGGGCCGGGTTAGGCGGACGCTGCGACTCCTCACTCCCTAACAATATTCAATTCTATGCCCTAACTAAAAGCTTTGTCAAATCATAACTAGGAGAAACAGAGTAAAGAGAGGAATCTGGTCAGGCTAGACCTCTCCCCAACCGGATCGGGCTGTATGCCCTGCCTCCCTCTAGTTTTATTATATTATTGATTATATGATAGATAGATCTAGCAACTATGACGAGAAGCAGGTGCCCTATGCCCTAACTAAAAGCTTTATCAAAGAGGAAAGTCTTAAGCCTACTCTTAAATGTGGGGACGGTGTCTGCCTCCCGAACCCAAACTGGAACCTGGTTCCACAGGAGAGAAGCCTGATAGCTGAACGCTCTGGCTCCCAATCTACTTTTAGAGACTCTAGGAACCACAAGTAACCCTGCATTCTGGGAGCGCAGTGCTCTTGTAGGGTTGTAAGGTACTATGAGCTCTTTAAGATAAGATGGTGCCTGACCATGAAGAGCTTTGTAGGTGAGAAGAAGGATTTTAAATTCTATTCTGGATTTAACAGGAAGCCAATGCAGAGAAGCTAAAACAGGAAAGATGTAATCTCTTTTCCTGGTTCCTGTCAGAACACGTGCTGCAGCATTCTGGACCAGCTGAAGAGACTTTATGGACTTTTTTGAGCAGCCTGATAATAAAGAATTGCAGTAATCCAGCCTAGAAGTAACAAATGCTTGGACTAGTTTTTCTGCATCATTTTTAGACAGGATATTCCTGATTTTTGCAATATTACGTAGGTGAAAAAAGGTGATCCTTGAAATTTGCTTTATTGGGAATTAAAAGGCATGTCCTGATCAAAGATAACTCCAAGATTCCTCACAGTGGTGCTGGAGGCCAGAGTGATGCCATCCAAAATAACTATCTCTTTGGATAATGCGTCACGGAGGTGTTTGGGCCCCAGAGCAATAACTTCAGTTTTATCTGAGTTTAACATTAGAAAATTACAGCTCATCCAGGTTTTAATATCTTGAAGGCACATTTGAAGTTTAGCTAACTGATTAGTTTCATCCGACTTGATCAATAGATATAATTGAGTATCATCTGCATAACAATTAAAGTTTATGGAGTGCATCCTGATAATATTGCCTAAAGGAAGCATATATAAAGTGAACAGGATTGGACCGAGCATAGATCCTTGTGGAACTCCATGACTTACTTTGGCATGCACAGAGGATTCATTGTTAACATGAACAAACTGAGATTGATCTGATAAATAAGACTTAAACCAGCTTAGAGCAGTTCCTTTTAATGCCAATTAAATTTTCCAATCTCTGTAATAAGATATGATGGTCAATGGTATCAAATGCAGCACTAAGATCTAATAACACCAGTACAGAGATAAGTCCTTTATCTGATGCAATTAGGAGGTTCTTAGTAATTTTCACAAGTGCTGTCTCTGTGCTATGATGAACTCTAAATCCTGACTGAAAATCCTCAAATAAGTTGTTGCTATGCAGAAAGTCACACAGCTGTTTGGCGACTACTTTCTCAAGAATTTTAGAGAGAAATGGAAGATTGGATATAGGTCTATAGTTGGCTAAAACATCTGGATCAAGGTTGGGCTTTTTCAGAAGAGGTTTAATTACAGCTACTTTACAGTGCTGTGGTACATAGCCTGTTAATAAAGACAGATTGGTTATTTCTAGTAGAGAAGTGTTGACTAAGGGTAAAACTTCTTTAAATAGCCTAGTCGGGATGGAGTCTAAGAGGCAGGTTGATGGTTTAGCTGAAGAAATAATTGAATTAAATTGATAAAGATCAAGTGAAGCAAAGCAATCTAAACATATATCTGGTTTTACAGCTGTTTCTAAGGTTCCTGAGTTTAGATATAAGTCAGTGCCAGTTAAAGGCAGGCCTTGGTGAATTTTGTTTTTAGAGGGGCAACAGAGTCGAGTATCGTTCGCAGCGAGCCTGCTGCACTATCAACAAAATGATCGATTTGGGAGGGACTGAAATTAGCATAGGAGTCCTCCGTTACTTTGTGACATGGAATCACATCCTTAAATTTAGCTACAGCACTATCAGATAGACATCTTGTATAGAAATCTTTGCCTACTGGGGTGTAGTTTACCAGTATAAACTCAAAAGTTATCAAACAGTGGTCAGATAAAAAGGGATTCTGTGGAAACACTATTAAATATTCAATCTCAACACCATATATCAGAACAAGATCAAGGGTGTGGTTAAAACGGTGAGTCGGTTTCTGAACACTTTGAGAGAAGCATATAGAATCTAATAGGGAGATAAACGCAGTACTAAGGCTATCATTCTCATCATCCACGTGAATATTAAAATCCCCTACAATAACAACTTTGTCCGTGTTTAGCACTAAATTTGACAAGAACTCTGCAAATTCAGATAAGAATTCAGAGTATGGACCAGGTGCTCGGTACACTATAACAAATAGAACTGGCTGCAGTGATTTCCAACTTGGGTGTGAAAGACTAAGAACAAGATTTTCAAATGAGTTATAATTTAGTTTAGGTTTAGAGCTGATTAATAGACTAGAATTGAAGATAGCTGCAACACCACCTCCTCGGCCTGTGCCTCGAGGAATGTGAGTATTAATATGACTGGGGGGGTGGATTCATTTAGACTAAAATATTCTCCATCACCCAGCCAGGTTTCAGTAAGACAAAATAAATCAATATTAGAATCTGATATTAATTCATTTACTAGAACACCTTTAGAAGAGAGAGATCTGATGTTTAAGAGTCCACATTTAATTCTCCTATTGTTTTGCACTATTGCACTTGTGGTTTTAATTGTTATGAGGTTTTCATGCACAGCTCCTCTTCTGTTTACCTTTGATTTAAATAATTTCAATGGTCGGGGGGCATACACAGTCACTATGGGGTTTTTACTTGGTAATTCCTGGAATGGAGGAGCAGAGAAGTGTGTTAGACTGCGTCTCTGCCTCCTGGTCCCAGCTCTGAATTGTCAGGGATTAGGTCCACTAATAAACTTGTCCAGGTTTCTAGAAATGAGAGCTGCTCCATCCCAAGTGGGATGAATGCCGTCTCTCTGAATCAGACCAGGTCTTCCCCAGAAAGACTGCCAGTGGTCTACAAAGCCCACATCATTATCTGGACACCACCTCGATAGCCAGTGGCAAAAGGATGACATGCGGCTATACATGTCATCGCTGGTTAGATTTGGCAGGGGTCCAGAGAAAACTACGGTGTCCGATATTGACTTTGCGGATGTACACACCGATTCAACATTAATCTTGGTGACCTCCGTTTGGCGTAACCAGGAGTCATTAACGCCAACGTGAACAACAATCTTGCTGTATTTACGTTTATCCTTAGCCAGCAGTTTCAAATAAGACCCAATGTCGCCCGCTCTGGCCCCCGGGATGCACTTAACTATGGCTGCCGGCTTCGCTAACTTCACGTTTCTCAAAATAGAGCTGCCGATAACCAGTTGGTTTCTCAGCGGGAGTATCGCTGAGCGGGGAAAATCTGTTAGAAACGTGAACAATTACTAATTACTAATTAAAGCTGCAAGCAGCATTGGACAGGCCCTCGCTCCTCTGCGCTCTGGGTTTGTAAATTATAGAGTGTGGTCTAGACCTACTCTATCTGTAAAGTGTCTCGAGATAACTCTTGTTATGAATTGATACTATAAATAAAATTGAATTGAATTGGGTTACTGGCGGACACCGCTCCTTGCAAGCATTTGTGTGACACTCAGACACTACAAACCGTCACCAATGAAAAGGGAACTCCCTGCTGAGTTCAATGATACCTCACACAAGACTCTACATCATACAGTTCATTAGCTGTGAAAGCATAGGGGGCAGGCCAAACCATGACCAATGATAACGGGAACTCACTATTGAGTTCAATGATACCTCACACAATAGTGTACAAGAAATGGGTCATTAGTTATAAAAAAGGCGTGGCCAATGCATAGGGGGCTGGTCCAATCTTCACCAATCAAAAAGGAACTTTCTGCTGAGTTCAATGATACCTCACACCTCACATCTTAAACGGTTTAAAAGCCATAAAAGGGGGCATGGCCTGAGTACAATGGTGTGTTTAAAATATAGGGGCCAGCTCAGTATCACAAGTAGACAACACATTCTAAGTTTCATGTAAATTGGATGATGTTTGTCATATAAGGTTGATTTTCCGCCAGCGGGGGCGCTATGATCAACGGTCAATATTGGCTGTATATGTCCTCAGGCCTGGACTCTTGGTGATTGTGGGAAATTTCAAGCAGATATGACAATGTACTCTGTAGTTACAGCCACTTTCACATTCATTGCTAAACACTCAAAATGGCCACCACAGCCACAGCCACAACGTTTCAAATAGAGAGTAATTTGGAATAATATTGTCTAGATATAGTATATTTTGAGTTTTATTACGGCAATATATGCATTTCTAATTACAGCATAAATTAGGTGTGTGGTTTCCTATTAGTGTATAACGGTGTTTGTTTTCTGTCTGTGAAAAACAAAATTATTTTTAGTTATGGTCTAATTTGATATAAAGTATGTCTTATTACGTCTTATATCCGTGTCAATACTGTTTTATAGGGGCAATAAGTGCTCTTAGTAATAATAAAAGAATCCCTAATAAAGAAGCCCTAACGTGTGGATACGTTGTTTGTATTGTTTTACAGGAGATTTGCCACCCCTGATCTTGTCCCCATCTCAGTATCATAACTATACTCAACCTAGAGGCAACTTCATTCCCTATGCCAATGAAGACAGACCCCAGTACAGGTAAGAAAAATTTGAGAGGCCATTTTTCTGCCTATAGATGAGGGTAGATTTAAATAAGAATGACTCAAACCCGTTAGTTGTAGCCTTTGGGGGGAAATTAATGCAAAATGTCAACAGAAACGCTTGTTAAAGGATCTCCAAACTTGATAGCTTCAAATAAAGGAAAACAGAATGTATGACTGTCAACATGGTCAGCTAAAATCGCCAGCATGCTAACATGGTCACAATGACAATAACCAGTATACTATTTGCCATTTACTTTAACATGTTAACATGCTAATATTTGGTAATTATCCAATTCATCCAATAGCTGTTGAATAGTCTGTGTGGATTAACCAACAGACCAACATTGTAAGGCAGTATTAGTTGTGATAACAACTAACATGAAGCACAAACTAATAACTAGTGTCAGAAACAATAGTATTATATGTCAATTGCTGTACGTTACAAACTGAAAACACACAAGGCCCAGCAATGTTAGCCATTTGTTAACCCTTCCTGCTTCAGTTTCCAGACTGTGCTCGGGATGCACAGGGGATACTTCTGGGTCCCTTCCCTTTCCTCAGCTTTTGGCAACCAAGACCTGGGAACTTGGCTTGGGTCTTGATTAATTTACTGATAAAATGTAGCTCAACCATTACTTACTGCTACATTTACATTACATACAATCATTAATGTCTACATCATACTCACTTGCAGCCATCCAACTCCCATCCTTTTACTCTAAGGTCAGAAGTCAATATTTCTTCTTTTAATGACTTCTTGTCATCAGGGTGCATAGATAGTAGTGTTGGGCAAGTTACTTTCACAATGTAATACATTATAGATTACTAGTTACTGTCAATTCAGAGTAGCACTTGAATAAGAAACTCATGTTGTTTAGTTTAAAACTAAAGGTAGTCTAATGGAAATGGTTAATTATAGTGTGATTAAAACTCACAATTTACATTATTTACAGTACTTGATTTACAGCTGATATGTGAAAAGGTACACAATCTTATTTGTTTAACAGTTATTTAGTTTTACTGCAAACGTCACAGGAAGTGCTTTTATTTTGAAGCAGCCTACATGGAAGTTTTCTGTTGTGTACTCTTGCTATCTTACTGAGACGAACATGAGACACTAGAACATGTAGAACATGGAACAGATGGACACGTGTCAAAATTAAACCTTGGGGGATGCCACATTTATACTTTAGTTAATCGGGAAATCACATTGAGATCAAGATCTCATTTGCAAGTGAGACCTGAGTACAAAGTGAAATATCAAACAGAAATACAATAAATGAAATTAAAAAAAGATTTAAATATCACGTAGACAGTATGCAAGCATGAATGGAAAAAATATAAAATTGTTTTATACGATTACATTAAGAGTTAAAAAGATTTAAATTAAAAACACATTTATTAAAAACAACATTAGAAGTGAGAAGTGCATTCTAAAATGAAATTGATGCCAATACAAAGACATATGACAATGCTATGTAAACAGTCACGGTTAAAATTAAAGAGGTTAATCAGAATTTTAAATTGACCAATTGGTATCAGTGCATTCATTTTTAGATTATTCAAGAGAAATGGGTTAACAAATCTAAAGGCTTTCTTTCCAAGATTACTTTTTACTGCAGGGACAAAAAAGTGTAAGCCAATCCTGAGAAAGGGTGTTTTTTAATACAGTGGGGGAAATAAGTATTTGACCCCTTGCTGATTTTGCAGGTTTGCCCACTTACAAAGAATGCAACGATCTATAATTTTAATCATATGTACATTCTAACAGTGAAAGACAGAATCCCAAAGAAAATTCCAGAAAATCACATCGTATGAATTTATAAAAATTGATAACCATCTGATGAGGAAAAACAAGTATATGACCCCCTACCAAACAGCAAGTATTCTGGCTCCTACAAGCCAGTTAGTCTTTCTTTAAGACACAGCCCCAATCCCAACCAATTATCTACATCAAATACACCTGCCTCACCTCGTTACCTGTATAAAAGACACCTGTCAACACCCAAACAACCAGCATCCAACATCACCACCATGGGCAAGACCAAAGAGCTTTCTACGGACATCAGGGACAAGATTGTAGATCTGCACAAGGCTGGGATGGGCTACAAGAGAATCGGAAAGCAACTTGGAGAGAAAAGATCAACTGTCAGTGCAGTTATCAGGAAATGGAAGAAGCACCACACCACCGCCAACCTCCCTCGGTCTGGGCCTCCACACAAGATCTCGCCTCGTGGGGTGTCCCTGATCATGCGAACGGTGAGGAATCATCCCAAAACCACAAGGGGGGAACTGATGAATCAACTGAAGGCAGCTGGGACCACAGTTACAAAAGAAATGGTTGGTAACACACTACGCCGTCATGGATTGAAATCCTGCAGCGCACGCAAGGTCCCCCTGCTCAAGAAGAAACATGTACAGGCCCGCATGAAGTTCGCCATTCACCACCTGGACGACTCAGAAGAGGCCTGGAAGAAGGTGATGTGGTCAGATGAGACCAAAATAGAACTTTTTGGCCTCAACTCAACTCGTCGTGTTTGGAGGGCAAAGAACACCGAGTACAACCCAAAGAACACCATCCCCACCGTCAAGCATGGTGGTGGCAACATCATGCTTTGAGGGTGCTTTTCAGCCAAGGGGACGGGACAACTCCATCGTATTGAGGGGAGGATGGACGGGGCCATGTATCGTGGAATTCTGGACCAACATCTCCTTCCCTCAGTGAGAGAGCTGAAGATGGGTCGAGGATGGGTGTTTCAGCACGACAACGACCCTAAGCACACCGCCAAAGCAACAAAAGAGTGGCTGAAGAAGAAGCACATCAAGGTTCTGGAGTGGCCTAGCCAGTCTCCAGACCTGAATCCAATTGAAAATCTTTGGAGGGAGCTTAAAATTCGAGTTGCCAGGCGACAACCTCGGAACCTGAATGATTTGGAGGCTGTCTGCAGGGAGGAGTGGGCCAACATCCCTGCCGAAATGTGCACAAACCTTGTCACCAACTATAAAAACCGTTGACATCTGTGCTGGCCCATAATGGCTTTTCTACAAAATATTAACATGCTGTTTGTCCAGGGGGTCAAATACTTGTTTTTCCTCATCAGATGGTTATCAATTTTAATAAATTCATATGATGTGATTTTCTGGAATTTTCTTTGGGATTCTGTCTTTCACTGTTAGAATGTACATATGATTAAAATTATAGATCGTTGCATTCTTTGTAAGTGGGCAAACCTGCAAAATCAGCAAGGGGTCAAATACTTATTTCCCCCACTGTATAGTGTCTTGGTTCAAGAGTGAAGACAGGTGCGGGGGGGGATTTTGTAACAATCCCTTATGGATACATAGGTGAGCAGGAGATCAATTTCTTATTATGACAGAAAAGTCTATCAGGTAGGAGGCAAACCATTGTAACATTGAACCTTGCAAACCGACTTTGCCCTCCAGATGTTTTAAAAGAATGACATGGTCTGTTGTGTCAAATGCTGGGCTGAGATCGAGCAGGAATAAAATAGCACAGGAACCAGTGTCAGCAGAAGGAAGGATGTCATTATAAACCTTGGAATATGTTGAAAATATTGAATTAGTTCAATTCAATTAAATTTTATTTATAGTATCAATTCATAACAAACGTTATCTCAAGACACTTTACAGATAGAGTAGGTCTAGACCACACTCCAGAATTTACAAGGACCCAACAGTTCTAGTAGTTTCCTCCAGAGCAAGCAACAGTGCAACAGTGGCGAGGAAAAACTTCCTTTTAGGCAGAAACCTCGGACAGACCCAGGCTCTTGGTAGGCGGTGTCTGACGACCGGTTGGGATTAGAACAAGACTTTTCTGTTAGCTTAATCATTCTTATATGTACACTACCGTTCAAAAGTTTGGGGTCACATTGAAATGTCCTTATTTTTGAAGGAAAAGCACTGTACTTTTCAATGAAGATAACTTTAAACTAGTCTTAACTTTGAAGAAATACACTCTATACATTGCTAATGTGGTAAATGACTATTCTAGCTGCAAATGTCTGGTTTTTGGTGCAATATGTACATAGGTGTATAGAGGCCCATTTCCAGCAACTATCACTCCAGTGTTCTAATGGTACAATGTGTTTGCTCATTGGCTCAGAAGGCTAATTGATGATTAGAAAACCCTTGTGCAATCATGTTCACACATCTGAAAACAGTTTAGGTCGTTACAGAAGCTACAAAACTGACCTTCCTTTGAGCAGATTGAGTTTCTGGAGCATCACATTTGTGGGGTCAATTAAACGCTCAAAATGGCCAGAAAAAGAACTTTCATCTGAAACTCGACAGTCTATTCTTGTCCTTAGAAATGAAGGCTATTCCATGCAAGACATTGCTAAGAAATTGAAGATTTCCTACAACGGTGTGTACTACTCCCTTCAGAGGACAGCACAAACAGGCTCTAACCAGAGTAGAAAAAGAAGTGGGAGGCCGCGTTGCACAACTGAGCAAGAAGATAAGTACATTAGAGTCTCTAGTTTGAGAAACAGACGCCTCACAGGTCCCCAACTGGCATCTTCATTAAATAGTACCCGCAAAACACCAGTGTCAACATGTACAGTGAAGAGGTGGCTGCGGGATTCTGGGCTTCAGGGCAGAGTGGCAAAGAAAAAGCCATATCTGAGACTGGCCAATAAAAGAACAAGATTAAGATGGACAAAAGAACACAGACATTGGACAGAGGAAGACTGGAAAAAAGTGTTGTGGACGGATGAATCCAAGTTTGAGGTGTTTGGATCACAAAGAAGAACGTTTGTGAGACGCAGAACAAATGAAAAGATGCTGGAAGAATGCCTGACGCCATCTGTTAAGCATGGTGGAGGTAATATGATGGTCTGGGGTTGCTTTGGTGCTGGTATGGTGGGAGATTTGTACAGGGTAAAAGGGATTCTGAATAAGGAAGGCTATCACTCCATTTTGCAACGCCATGCCATACCCAGTGGACAGCGCTTGATTGGAGCCAATTTCATCCTACAACAGGACAATGACCCTAAACACACCTCCAAATTGTGCAAGAACTATTTAGAGCAGAAGCAGGCAGCTGGTATTCTATCGGTAATGGAGTGGCCAGCGCAGTCACCAGATCTGAACCCCATTGAGCTGTTGTGGGAGCAGCTTGACCGTATGGTATGCAAGAAGTGCCCATCCAACCAATCCAACTTGTGGGAGCTGCTTCTGGAAGCGTTGGGTGCAATTTCTCCAGATTACCTCAACAAATTAACAGCTAGAATGCCAAAGGTCTGCAATGCTGTAATTGCTGCAAATGGAGGATTCTTTGACGAAAGCAAAGTTTGATGTAAAAAAAATCTTATTTCAAATACAAATCATTATTTCTAACCTTGTCAATGTCTTGACTCTATTTTCTATTCATTTCACAACGTATGGTGGTGAATAAGTGTGAATTTTCAGGAAAACACAAAATTGTTTGGGTGACCCCAAACTTTTGAACGGTAGTGTATGTAGTCCGGTGCAGTCCCTCCAGGATTTGACGACCTTTTTTTGAGATTTTGGCGGCCCAAAATGCCTGATGTCACGGGAGCTTTGTAAAAAATTGCGATAAAAGTGTTTTGTATGTTTGTTGCGATGAAGTTGTGGGAGACAAAGAAAGTTGCAAAAGAAGATTAATTTTTTGTATAGTTCTTTTAAAAATAAAAAGGAAAAAAGAAATAAATTACGCTGGGTTGAGTTTTCCTTCTAACCTTACCAAAAAGGCTCAAGACAGACAAAAAATAATACTTTATAGAATTAATCAAATTTTAACATCTCTGTCAGTTGCTTGTTGATCATTGTTAGTTAATTTCCTATACTGGCCTGGGCTGGGACACACATTCATACAGTTTGATAAAGTACTTATTGGACTTTAACTTATCATTACACTTACAATGACAAGCATAGCTGTCCTCAATTCAAGTCATCCTTGTCTCCAGTTTTTGAGTGTGTGCGAGCGTCAGTCGCGGGGGGAACTGAGCAGCCCCACCCGCTGCAGCAAGCCGACAGGGTTGAAACAGCAGCAGCTTTCAGCGAGTTTATAGTGAAAAGTCATTACAGCGTAGATTGATGTTAAAATGTGTACTGGTTGGCAGGACGGTCTAAAATGTTTTGCACGGTCTGTCTCGGTACGTTTTGTTGTTAAATGTAGATGTTTGAGTCACACACGTCTTGTCAGAAACATGGAAAGAAATTTGGCCACATACGTGTAACTTCAGCCCGTTCACACTCCCGCTTGGTCAATGGCTCTCAGAGTCACAGACTGATACAAATTCTGGCACGTGGGACTGTTGGAATTGGTTGAAGTTGCAGTATACTCCGGTTATTGGTGAAATTTGTGGTGATTGGTTGAATTTGCGTGAATTGGCACAATTGCAACATCGCGATTTCTGGAGGGACTGCCTGTGACCTCAGTACCCAGCATATCTACAACCAAGTTCAACCAGAGCTGATGTCTAATTCATCAGGATACTGTAACTGAAAACAGCTGTGAGGATATAAAAGGCTTACGTTATTTTTAAAAATCAGTTGATTCACCTGGTACTGCACATATAGTATGGGATATAATGCCGCTGTGCGACCTGACTGAAGAAAACTCTGTTAACCCCTGTAAGACAGATGACCCGTGGCCCCACCTGCACACACAAACATGTGAGAGCCATGACTAAGCCCCTGAGTCCTATGTGTTGTTTGTTTTTTTTCCGGCGCTCTTTTGTGGAGAAAGTGCTGGGACAGACTAACGTCTTCTCTTCGAGTCGAGGGACGCAGCTTTGTCTGTCTGATGGCAAGGAGCGTTGGGTTGAACTCCCCACTGGTAACTGGGCTTACCACATGCAGTATGTTGGCGGGCTATTCAAGTTTGAACCTCTAAAAGTGCTAGCCAGGTTGAGCTAGCTTTTGTCATGATGCCGATGATGTGCTGGACATCGGCTTAGTCATGCATGGTTTATCGGAGGATGAACAGGAGTCTTTAAGATTATGCCACTCAGTACACTGCTGCTGGTGCATTGGTTTTCCATACTTCTTCTTGCTGTACTGCCGTGCAAGCTGCCTACCGCTACAATTATGGAATGTGAGGATGCTGGCGTGAATATCGCCGTAATAATAATAACACTAAGTTGCCACAGCTGGGCTTAGTGACAATCAGCTATCTAACTGAAAGGATAACTGAAAGGATAACTGCGGTGATGGATGTTTAAATGTGCAGGTGGGGTTCTTCAGTCTGGTCACATGGGAGTGTAAAATCTCACTATGTGTGTTTTACCTCATTCCTCTCCTTTAGGGAACAGAATTTATAGTCATAACAATTTGTTTTATTAGAGTCAAAATGGAAAAATTACATGTTGGGAATAGATATTTTTGTGACTGTCAATAATCAGTGCAAAAACAATTGTAGCATCTTTGGCCTCCTCTCTCAGGAGCAAGCTGTCACCAGATGCCAACGCGCAAAAGATCATCAACACCCTCCGTCTGCCCTCGGGCGTGGGTGCTACCTGCGTCCTTAAAACCCCCTTCAACAGCACCCTGGACCAACTGGCTCAAACCCTTAACCCCAGCGCCAACAACTCCAAGACCCTGGCTGCCCGCTACTTTGACTCCATGTGTCTGGACTCCTTCACTCAGGGGGTGCCCCTCTCAAACTTTGTACCCCCACCTCCTTCTCCGGCACCTTCAGATGACCCAGATCCTCGCTTTGAGGATGGACTGTGGAACTTCACAGTTGCCCCTCCAACAACAATTAATGGTGAGTCCATCTCACCAAGGCTGGTGACCATTTTCATATGTCCAACCCACTTAAATGTGTGTAGTTTTAAATATCAGAATCAGAATACTTTAGTCATCTCCTCAGGGAAATTGGTCAGTTGCATTGAAAGGTAAAAGGTCAAACTAAGTAAGCTCAATACGTGTAGAAAGTAAAACTAAAAGTTAAGTAGAAGTAAGATTGGGTTAAAAGATTATGTTGCTAAAACAGTGAATTGTACAAATGTGCAGTGTATGAAAATAAAGTGCAATATGAATATAAGATAACAGATATTGCACATGTAACTGATTTTAATTATTGTACTGAGTAAGTTGAGTGAGATGTGATGTGAAAGATACTCTAAGCATGTAACACTCAGAGGGAGCAGTTCTATACTGTACTGTTTGATGGCCACACGCAGGAACAACCTTCTGCGGCGCTCTGTGATGTATAATGGAGTCTGTCACTGGTGCTCCTCAGAATGACCAGTGTGTCAGCCCCCCCCCACCTCCCCCGAAAAAAGAATGAGCCAGAAGAAAGACATTGAAAAACCATTTTAGAGAGTCACATTTAAAAGGACAGCCTTGATATGAGAATGGTTGTGATTCTTATGTGTCAGGAGTTCAGTCAGCGTGCATATTTTTTTTTATTTTTTATTTATTTAACCTTTATTTAACCAGGAAAGTCCCGTTGAGGTTAAAAACCTATTTTTCAAGGGAGTCCTGGCCAAGAGGCAGGCAAAAACACAATTACATTTATAAAAGTTATACAACACAGATAATTAAAAACATTTACAATGTAAGCAGGTCATTTCAGGTTCTCTCAATCTGGATTTAAAAGCATTTAAAGGAATAAGTTCAGATAATTTCAAGTCTTTTTGCAAAGAGTTCCATGCAGAAGGAGCGGAGTAGACAAAAGCCCTTTTTCCCAGATTTGTACGGGCAAATGGAACGAAGAGCAGCAAGTGATCATCTGATCGCAATGAATGGGAACCAACACTTCTCCATGTGATTAAACTACTGATGTAGGATGGCAACAGACCTAGCTTTATAGATAAAAATATGCCAATGCCCTGATCTCCTGTTTGACAATGATGGCCATCCGACTCTGGAATACAATTCACAATGATGGGTTAGATTTTTACAATTTGTAATAAATCTCAGAGATGCATTGTACACAGTGTCAATCTTATGCAGACATTGTGCTGAGGCGGTCCTATACACCATGTCACCATAATCTAAAACAGGTAAAAATGTTGCAGTGACTAGCTGCTTTTTGGCTTTAAAAGAAAAACAAAATTTATTTAAAAAAACTTCACATGGTTGTCGATATGAGTCTTAAAAGAGAGGGCATCATCTAGCCAAATGCCAAGGTACTTATAAGAATGAACCACCTCAATGACATTTCCAGTCAAAGTGAACACAAAATGAGGAACTTGAGAAACCTTCTTAGTGTTACTAAACAACATCAATTTAGTCTTATCCGCATTGAGAACCAGTTTAAGCTGCATAAGCGTGTGTTGAATCACATCAAAAGCTTTCTGCAGAGACTCAACCGCTTTAGCTGGGGACGATCCAAAACAATAAATAATTGTGTCATCAGCATAGAAATGCATATTAGCATCCGAGACATTTAGGCCCAGGTCATTTATATACATAATAAACAAGAGAGGACTCAATAATGAACCTTGTGGCACCCCCTTGTGGACCTTCACTAATGCAGAACATAGGTCGTCACATTTTTAGCCCAAGCTCCACGAGGATGTAGCAGGGTCAGGCAGGTTAGCCCAAGCTCCAAGAGGATGTAG
This sequence comes from Percina caprodes, assembly GCA_013375575.1. Classification (NCBI taxonomy): domain Eukaryota; kingdom Metazoa; phylum Chordata; class Actinopteri; order Perciformes; family Percidae; genus Percina; species Percina caprodes. Next base: position 487,266 of record JABXJD010000099.1, on the reverse strand, counting down.
CAGGCTCAGGCTGGTTAGCCCAAGCTCCAAGAGAATGTAACAGGATCAGGCTGGTTAGCCCAAGCTCCAAGAGGATGTAGCAGGCTCAGGCTGGTTAGCCCAAGTACCAAGAGGATGTAGCAGGCTCAGGCAGGTTAGCCCAAGCTCCACGAGGATGTAGCAGACTCAGGCTGGTTAGCCCAAGCTCCAGGAGGATGTAGCAGGGTCAGGCAGGTTAGCCCAAGCTCCAGGAGGATGTAGCAGGCTCAAGCTGGTTAGCCCAGGCTCCAAGAGGATGTAGCAGGCTCAGGCTGGTAAGCCCAGGATCCAGGAGGATGTTGCAGGCTCAGGCTGGTTTGCCCAAGTTCCAAGAGGATTTAGCAGGCTCAGGCTGGTTAGCCCAAGCTCCACAAGGATGTAGCAAGCGCAGGCTGGTTAGCCCAAGCTCCAGGAGAATGTAGCAGGCTCAGGCCCGTTTGCCTAGCTCTGTTTAGCCTGAGCTAGTAGGATCCGTTGGATCAGGCCCAGGTTGGCAAAATTGGTTCAGAGCAGAGGTATAGTGTCCTTTTTAAACTCATAGAAGTCCACAATCTTCTTAAAAGTTCAAAATAAAATTCCCATGTGAATAACGTATACGACTTAAAACTACAACTTAGAAGAAATAATGCTATAAAATACATTTAAATGAAATCAATCCAGAGAGAGACACTGAGCAGACTTTAGACTAGCCGCCATCTTGGATTTCTCCCATATGACTTCCGTGTCAGTTAATTAGTCTGTTAGTGTCTGCAATTTTCAGCCTGCTGCCCCAGCATGCAACATTATGAAGGAGAGCACTACACTACTACTACCACAGACTCATAAAACATCCTCAGCATTGTGCTCAGCATTGTCTATGTTAAAGGACCTTAGCCTTCTTAGAAGATAGAGTCAACTCTTAATCCAGTCCAGTTTACTGTCTGTATACTGCTAGGTATTTGTAGTCCTCCACTATGTCCACATTGACACCTTGGATGGAGACAGGGGTCATTGTGCCTTTCTCCTTCTCAGGTCCTTCTCATTCTCAGGTCCACTACCAGTTCCTTTGTCTTTGTCACATTGAGTGGCAAATAATTGTCCCTGCACCATGTGCCAGTTCTCCACCACAACCCTGTACTTAGCCTCTTCACCATCACTGAATGGTAGCTAAAGTCCATGGTTTATACAGTAAAGAGTAAGGGAGAGAGGACGGTCCTGTTTGGGGTCCCAGTGTTGCTGCCTAATCTTTCCGACACACAGTGTTGCAGGCGGTCTTTCAGTCAAGTAGTCAACAACCCAGGACACAATGGGGGCGTCCACCTGTATCGCTATCAGTTTGTCACCCAGAAGATCTGGCCTGATGGTGTTAAAAGCACTGGAAAAGTCAAAGAACAGGATTGTGCTTGCTGGTTTATCCATGTGTGTGTACATGCAATTTAGCAGGTAGATGATGGTGTCCTCAACTCCAAGTTTGGGCTGGTAGGCGAACTGTAATGAATCCTGGTGTGGGCTCTCCATGGTCCAGAGCGGTTGTAGAACAAGTCTCTCCAGGGTCTTCATGATGTAGGCGGTCAAAGCCACCGGTCTGTAGTCTTCTACTGGGACCGTTTGGAGAGTAGGCTCATGGTTGCACCTGTCCCCGTGGTCCTGCTTCATGAAAAACATCTGAACTGTTTGGTCCGCTTGTCTTGGTTTGGAGCGTGTGTACAGAATGACCTGAATTGAGGACAGCTACGCTCGTTATTGTAAGTGCAATAATACGGTCCAATAGGTCCTTTATCACACCTTATGAATGTGTCCCAGGTCAAGATAGGAAATTAACTAACAATGTAAAGATCAACAAGCTACTGACAGACATGTAAAAATTTTATTTATTCAATAAATTATTTTTTTGTCTGAAATCCACCAGCCATTTTCATATTATACCAACATTTGCAGCATCCTGAGCCTTTTTGGTAAACTCAGCCTAAAGTAATTTAATCCTCCCCAAATCAAGTTTTATATTTTATTTTTAAAGAGCTATACAAAAAACCTTTTTTAAACATTTTGTAAGAGCGCCACTGAAGTTGGCAGTTTGATAAATGCAAGTTATTTCAATTGATATTCTAGAAAATTTCCTGTAGATGGCAATACACATTCTCCTTTTTGCCAAATAAATGAAAAGCTTGTTGAAATCATCAATATCTTCCCTCTTGCTTAACCCTTGTGTTGTCTTCCCGTCGAACATCAAGCTACTTCAAGCTAATTTTTTTCAACGTTTTGGTCGTCTTTCCCCTGATTTTTTGGTCCCTTTTTTGTGATTTTTTTTTCTTGGCATTTAGGCCTTTAGTGATTGGACAGCTTAGAAATGAAAGAGGAAAGAGAGCAGGATGACATGCAGGAAAGTTCCGCAGGTCGTAATCAAACACGCAACTTCTGCGTTAAGGACTGAGCCTCTTTATATGGGCGCTCGCTCTACCACTATGAACCCATTATTTTGTCACTTTTTTCGATGCCTTTATTGATTATTATTATTTATTTTTTTAGCGGCTTTTTTTACATTTTGGAAGCTTTTTCCAACATTTTTGTCACTTTTTCATCCTCCTTTTCTAAATTTATTTCTCTCTAAATGCTATTAAATTGAATAAAACAACTAAATTCAATAAAAGTAGGGAATTTATCATTTATTTCACTTGTGAAGTGCATTGTAGAGAAAACATCCATGTTATTTTGTTCATCACTGTACTTTTGGAGCCTACGTTTAATGTAGTCTTGATTTGAGTGGTCATTTATATTTAAAAATTGTAAATCTAGTTATTTGAGTAAATTATAATAGACCACAGTCAACTTTAAATAAAAATATAATAATAATAATAATAATAATAATAATAATAATAATGTAATTTCTCACAAAACAGTGGCTAGTAAAAATTCTTGAACTGGAAAACCACTATCCAAAGTGGCTTGTGAACAAAAAAGTTAATGTTAAGTGATAATTAATTGATATATTATCAAGACAAGCGTATAAATATATCCAAGACACATGCAAATGCTAAACTAGAGTACTGGAACCTTTTTTAGTCCAATTCAGGCACTGATCAATTCCTATTGCTTTTACCCATTTCTGTACAATGAAGGCAGGGTACATTTCTCAACTGGTTTAATAATGGCCTATATACTTCAAAGATATCTTTTAATTTGATACTTCTTTGCATCCTTCAACCAGTGGCTAACCAATTTGGCCTACCAATTTGGCCTTTTTATACTTTTTTTTTAAACAATCTTTAGGTTAGGCATTATTATACTGTGCCAGACACCATCTCTCCTAGTAAGCCCATCTGGAAATGGTATTGATACTTAACAATCTCCTGATCCATTTAATAAAGGAGTGGAATCCCCTCTTTGTACATCTGCGGGGTAGGGGTTAAAGTGGGATTTGGCAAGTGGGGGAATCCTAAAATCTGAGGGAAATGCGCCAAATTAATTAGAGCCCACTGGGTCAAAAAAGACGAAACAAAAGTTGAAATGCTGACAAACAAAATAGCATTAAAAAGGCGAATTCTTTTAGCACAGTGCTTATTCCACATAAAACACAACATTACATCACTTCCACAGAGATTACTGACAGTGAAAAAGCGTTACTGATCTGTTTTAAACATATATTCTCTGGTCTAGCTCAGCTACATTAGCCTTTTCTTCCCTACTAAGCCTGCTGTAGGTAACTGGAAGTGTACCAACTAGTAGCTTACTGGTATACTTAATGTAACTGAAACATTGTTAATGAAATTCTGACAAAGTTAATAAAAACCTCTTCTATGTTTTGCATAGAGCCTGTAACATTTTCTCCAACCCTCCCTCGGTCCATCCATGAGCCGGTGCGCTGTACGTGCTCCATGCAAGGGACAGGCTTCTCTTGCCCCAGTGGGGTGGGCGGACGGACCCCTCTCATGAAGGTGGTGACAGGTGACATTGTGGTGGACATCACAGGCAGAAATGTCTCTGAGTACCTGCTTTTCACATCAGACAGGCTGCGCCTGCACAGGTAGGAGCTGTGGGAGCATGTCATATTTTTTTAATTCAGTGTCATACTATAAAAAGAGATGTCCATGGACATGTTTTTTTACAGTTGCTTTTGCTCTGTTTTCATGTCAGATTTCCAGTGTACAAGTCTAACATTAAGAAATGCAAATTGTGCAATTAAAAGGTCATCCTCAATTAATGCAGTCAAACAGAAATACATGTTTCTCTGCTGTGATCATTTCCTTGAGATTAGACAAATATTTATGCAGAAGTCAGTATTTGAAATAATTTTGAAAAATAATTATAATTAAAAACTTACATTTCAGTTGTTTAATAGATTGTATTACTGTAATGATGAGGAACAGTTTGATTTGACACTACAGAAAATACGACATTTATACCAGACACAGTATAACACAAAGTTTGTATTTTTATTCAACGTGTAAGTTTGTGGGGTGTTGGGTTGGGAACCGGAGGGTCGATGGTTCAAGTCCCCATGCGGACCAAAGTACGGAGTGTGGATTGGTGGAGAGATGCCACTTCACCTCCTGGGCACTGCCAGGTGCTCTTGAGCAAGGCACCGTACCCCCCCCAACCGCTCAAGGCGCTGGTCCAGCTGGCAGCCCACTCACTCTGACATCTCTCCATTTGTGCATGAATAGGTCCTTAGCATGTGTGTGTATTTCAGGCCTGAATGTAGTGATTCTAACAAAGTTTAAATTGTAATTTCCCCACTGGGGATCAATAAATAGTAAAAAACTATATATATATAACTATAATGAGTTTAGAAAAAACTGCAAGTGTTGGATGGGCACTCGCTCCTCTTCACACGTTGGGGTTAGCGTGGCACTCAGACACTACAAATCGTCACAAATGAAATAGGAACTCCATACTGAGTTCAATGATACCTCACCCAAGTCTCTACGTTATATAGTTCATTAGCTGTGAAAGGAGGTGTTCCCAAAGCATAGGGGTCGGCTAGTCGCCCCCTACGCCATTCACCTCCGACGCCAGTCACTCCCCACGACCCAGGGAGCTCGCGAAAGCGGGACGTAAAGTGTAACGAGGGGAGGCAAATGTCAGGAAATATTGAAAGGTTTGAGCTACACGGTCTGTGGTACATTGCCATTGAAAATATCCCTTTAACATTGATTGAGTAAAAAGGTCAAAACTGGTCTACTTTGATTATAGCGACAGCTAATAGCCAATCTTTGCCAAATTTGGTACAAAGCCTCAGAGCGGCATGACAAAGTTTCATGTTGATAGCCATTACTTGCAGAGAAATTGCAATCGCAAATGTGTAATTTGCATGCATTGAGTTATTGAAACACATAAACGTTGACTATAACACCTCCTAATGGCTGGTCTTTGCCAGATTTGGTATATAGCATTGTAGTGCAATGTTGAACAGTTTTTGTTGATAGCATTTAATTTGGCTGAGATATGATAATGTTTGTGTTTGGTAGCTAGGTAGGAAAATTAGTTTGATCTTAAAATATGCATACTTTAACCTAGCAAATTTCTTATAATAACTTTTGGTCAGGTATATCTGGAGATGCGAAGTACCAAGTTTCACTTTTTAGCGGAAATGGGCGTGGCTGACTGAACCCTGAGTTGCCCCCATGGCTGCGCATTGGAGTGTGTGTGTGTGTGTGTGTGTGTGTGTGTGTGTGTGTGTGTGTGTGTGTGTTGATCTGATAAGCAGGTGGCACCTAGTACTGCAGCCTTGGCCACAGTGTATGAATGTGAGTAAATGGTGAATGGTTATAAGTTAACTTTTTTCAAAGTAGGGTGATAAATTGTGATTTTTCACGCATAAAAAGAAATGGCCGTGGTCTATATCAGGAGATTTACCTGGATCCAGGAAATACAAGGATATGTGGTTTTTGAATGTGTGATGTACGGTTTCGGAGTTATAGGGTAAAAAATGTTTTTTTCTGCTGTGCCACCTATGTGCCACCTGTGGAAGTCAATTGTTGCGCCTGAGTTCCTTGCGCAGTTTTGGACCAGTCCAGTAACTGTGGGGAGGCAAACGTCAGGAAATATCTAGAGGTGTGAGTACAGTATCTTGCGGTAATATCCCCATTAACATTTAGTGAGTACAAGGGCTGAAACTGTTCTATGTTGGCTACAGCGCCCCCTAAAGGCCTATCTTTGCCAAATTTGGGACAAAGCCTCAGAGCGGCATGCCAAGTAAGCATCACAAGTTTGTTGTCGATAGCATTTACTGTGGCAGAGATATTGCAATAGCAAATTTCCCATTTAAATTAATTGATTTATGGGCCAAAACAAATTAACGTTGATTAAAGCGTCACCTAATGGCTGACCTTTGCCATATTTGGTACAGAGTATCGTTGTGGGACCATGAACAATAATCTAAAATCTTTTGTTGATTACATTTAATTTGCCCAAGATATGTGTTTGGTAGCTAGCTTGGACAATTTGCTTTGTTGTCAAATGCGCATACTTTAACGTAGCAAAATTGTTTTGATATCTTTTTGTCAGGGCCATCTGGAGATGCTACATACCAGGTTTCGTGTAGATCGGTTGCACTGCCTAGGAGGAGTTCAGAAAGGTTGGTTTTGCGCATTGCGCGATATTGCAAAAAAACTTATTAGCAGAAAGTGGCGCTGCCTGCATTATCAGATTCAGCATGATTCAGTGAACATATCTATGTAAGGGTTTTTAATGTGTAATGTGGGAGTTAAAGGCAAAAACACATAACGCCACTGGTAACACTTTGTAATAACCATCATTAATAGATGGTAAATTGATAGTTAATTAATCTTTAGTTAATTGTCATTTAACTGTCATTTTACTGTTAACAATCAATTAAATTATAATTAATAAAATATTAGTATTGCTGTAAATTATCAGTTTATGGATACACATATTATATCCCTCACACTATATCAGGTATCGGGTAATGATTAAAAAATTTTTGTAAACCTTTAAGAAACCATTTTTAAAACATCTATGAACATTATCTGGATGGCTATTGTAAAGTTGCGACTGATGTTTTTTAGTCATAGTTTGGTTAGCAAGTGCTTGGTAAGTGTGTGTGTGCATGTGTGTGCGTATAATATATCATTTTTATATATCATTTTTTTAGACAGTTTGCAAACAACTAATAACCACTGACAAAGTATTAACTAGCTAAATAATGTTAATAGATAGTTTATAAATTATTTTTTAACAAGGTATTCTAGTCATCTGTTGCAACTTTATAATAACCATCTAGGCTCTTTTTAGAGACGGTTTACAAACCAACTAGTAACCCTTAACAACGTGTTAGGAATATCTTGTCCATCTATCTATGTAATGTTTAGAGATGTTTTAAAAATGGTTTCTTAAAGGTTGACAAACATTTTTTAATCTATCTAATCTAATTTATATAGTATATGAGGGATATATATGTGTGTAACAAACTGTTATTTTTTTAGCACTATTAATAATTAGTAAACATTATTAGTTATATTTTAATTATTTAACAGTCAAATTACTGTTTTCTAACAGTTAAATGACAATTAACTAAAGATGAATTAACTATCAATTTACCATCTATTAATGATGGTTATTATAAAGTGTTATCGCCATTCATGAGATATAAACTTGTTTTTTTCATAGTTTCGTGCTGATCGGTCGCACGGTCTAGGAGGAGTTCAGCAAAGGAATATTTTAATAAATTGCGATTTTTCACGCATTAAAAGTCTAGGCGGAAATAGGCGTGGCCTATATCAGGAGATTCAGTTGGATCCAGGGAATACAAGGATACATGTTTTCTGAATATGCAATATACGGTTTGAGAGTAATAGGGCCAAACGTGTTTCTTTCTGCTAGAGCGCCACCTAGTGGTAGAAGTGTTGTTGTGCCTGAGGAGTTTTGGACCAGACCTGAAAATGTCACGCCCCCACCAGTTACGGTTTAGGCTGTAGCAGGTGAAGAAAAATAGCAAAAAATTTTTAAAAATCCAAGAGGGTTCCACTGTGTGAACCATGTACTGTAGCTTCACTACCGCGATTCTTACAAACTCGGGGTTAGACTTAGACTTAGCTTTATTAATCCCTTTATTGGACCCCTTAAAGATAATAAAACTATGACTAATGATAATAATAATAGCAGTAGCAGTGGCTGTCGAGCAGGACCATGGCAAGGTGAGAAAGCATAAAGATTATGGGAAATTAATGCATATATATGGAGAGAGAGGTGGAGAAAGGAGCTCAGTGGGTAAAAGGAAGTCCCATGGCAGTCTTAACCTATAGCAGCATAAGTAATAGCTTGTCTAAGGCAAACCTGAGCCAGCTTACAAAGGGTTGGTAGATGAATCTGACATCCATAAAGAGAAGCAGAGATTAGAAGGGGTGCTGTGTCTGTGTGAGACAGGCCTCATTTTTAAAATGTTTTCTGCAGGTGGAGAAAGGCAGTCCTGAAGTTTGTTTCATGTGCAATAAAGTCTGAGATTCCTTGCAGTGGTGCTGAAACCCGGGACAATGCTCATCATAGCGCATATTTCCCCAAATGTTGGACTATTCCTTTAACTCTGCACTATAACTACATTTTGACTATTTTGTTTCACTATTTTGTACCCTGACTTTGGTCTCAACAGATATGGTGGTTTAACAGTGGGGAACATCCAGAAATCAATCCCAGCATCCTTTGGGAGAAAGATACCTACAATGGTTCGCAAGATAGCAGTTCGTAGATTAGCTCAGGTAAGACTGGCACTCTGAACATAAAAAGAAGTGCACAAATACAGTATTAACAACCACTGACAGAGCAACCGCTTGTGTCCAGGTTCTATACAACAACAAAGGTTACCACAGCATGCCGACTTATCTGAATGTCCTCAACAATGCCATCCTGCGTGCCAACTTGCCTGCATCCAAGGGCAACCCTGCTGCCTATGGTAATTACATAAGAGTACATTTAAATTTGAAGATATGGATGTGTTCATGGCAATTAATTGACAGTGTTGTTTAATAAATTTGTAGTATTGGACTAGCTCCTGCCTTTGGTTATTATCTACAGAAACTACATTGTTGTGTTATGTGTATGTGTTTTGCAGGCTTCACAGTGACAAACCACCCAATGAATCGAACCAGTGCCAGCCTCTCTTTGGACTACCTGTAAGTTGCTCAAGTTGTTAGACATTTGTCTTACATAGCCAGACATTACTTCACAGCCAGTTGCCAACCATGTGTGACGTCACCCATTGGTTTGTGGAGATTTGCTATGAGTTGTCGAGTTTACTCTTACAGACGCAGCCATCCAGGTTGCGGATGTGACAATATTAGACGAGAGGGAGGAGTGAGGGAGGAGCCCTTACACTCTACGTTACGTTACACACTTTCACTCGCAATAGCCTCATCACCACGCCCTAAAACACCCTCGGTTTCTAAAATCAATGGGACCATAATTAAAAAAAATTAAGATCATTCTGTGTTGCAGAAGACTTAAAACTAGCAATTAAGACCATAAACCCATTATGAAAATGTTTACTGAGGTAATAAATCAAGTGAGAAGTGGGTCACTTTCTCATAGACCTCTACAGAAACCAACCTCCTTTTGCAACTGCACATGTTGCCCCTCTGCTAGAGGTTCAGATAGAATGCAGGTTTCCGCATTTGCAGCACTTCACCGAACTGGATGGGTTGTCCATTAGTATTTACAGTCAATGTTTACAGCACAGGGGAGTAGCTGTACCCAACTGATGGCACACTTTTCCGGCTTAGAATTATGGTAGTAACCGCTAAAAACACAACAACCTTGCTGTCCTCTCCACTCGCCGGACAGACACACTCCCTCGGCTTAGAATTACGGTGAGAACCGCTAGAAATAACACAACCTTTCCGTCCTCTCCACCCAACTGAACACACTTTATTGTCTTAGAATTATGGCAACAATCGTTAAACACACTGCAAACTCACGGCCCAATTTACAGCCCTCCTCTCTTGGTTTAAAATAACTCACCATTGTTAGAAACATTCCATTTTTTTTAGGTCGGGTAGAATCTATTTTTGTTGATCCTGTTTGTGTGTTTGCTGCTTTTATGGCTGTACTAACGTTACAGCTGTAGCGCGCTGGCTTTACGTTTTTACAGGTACATCTGTGAACCCGGCCTGGCTGTCAAACTGGGCAGTTTATAACAACACACAGGCCACAAACAAAAATTCCGTCAAGGAATGGAATTTTAAAAGGAGAAAATACTGCCATTAGCATTGTTGTCAGAAAATATTATATTTCAACTTAGCATGTTTCCCTAATATCTTATGACGCATTGGGGTCATTTTTGGATTTATTACAGTAAATATATTACATATTGGACCTTTAAAGGTTGTTATTACAACTTTTAACTTATTTTGTAAATGTGATAATTTCTATTAGTAAAAATAAAAATAACCAATAGCTAAGATCTGGGAATACACTGACATCACAAAAAAAAAGTGTTTCTTAGATAGTTTTCCAGGTTGTTGGACTATGATCCATAATTACCTCTTTTAGTGTCATAAAGGTTTTTCCAAGGTAACCTTCCCCTGATTCTCTCTCTCCTTCCGCTCCCCTGTATCTCCAGGCTCCAGGGAACAGACGTGGTGATTGCCATCTTCATTATTGTAGCCATGTCCTTTGTGCCAGCGAGCTTTGTGGTTTTCTTGGTTGCAGAGAAATCCACAAAGGCCAAACACCTACAGTTTGTCAGTGGATGTGACCCTATCATCTACTGGCTGGCTAATTACATATGGGACATGGTGAGGAGGATACACTATGTGTGACTGATGTTATTGGATAAAGGGCTGGGGATGTAAAGGTGAAATAATGAAATGTTCTGAACATGTTCTTTCCTCTCATCATCATTTCTCTGCAGCTGAACTACCTGGTACCTGCCACATGCTGTGTTATCATTCTGTTTGTGTTTGACCTGCCGGCCTACACCTCCCCAACTAACTTCCCCGCTGTTCTCTCACTCTTTCTTCTCTACGGGTGAGACATCTGACTCTACACACACACACACACACACACACACACACACACACACACACACACACACACACACACACTTTGGTTAAGTGTTCTCACAGCTGATATTATGTAAAGGGTCAGTTCACCAAAATTACAAAAAGCGAGAAGTGGAATTAACCATTTTAAGAACGGATCTCCATGTATCTTCTGATAAAGAGTAGCCCACGTCTTTTTTCCATGCTGCCTTGATCTTGTCCATAGGGGTGTGCTTTAGATCCAACATACTGCCATATAAGGCAGACAAGTCTCTATTTGGATGGATTTAACAACACTAGAGATATTTTTGTAACTTAAAATAATGGTGCTGGTCTAACAGTGAGGTGTGTTCAGGTTAATACTCGGAGTATTGCTATCTTTTGGCAGCGGGAAATGATTGCGCCATTGACCTACAAAAACCTGGTCTAAAGTCAATAGCGCAGCATTTCATTGAATTTAACATGTGCATTTGTAAAATGTGCCTAGGCTTGTGCACAGCACACTCACACTATGCTTGTTACACACATCAGGGAAGCGCAGCAGCACACACACATGCAAAAAGATTAAAAATAAAAATATTACGGTGAAAATTCTCCATCATAATAGCAATGCGCCAAGGTACAAACGCGCCTGGCTTTTAAAGGGAATGGGAGATGACACTTTGATTGGCTTATTGCATGTTACGCCCACAACACACCTTTGAATTAATGAAGACACCAAGTACCACCCTTTTGAACCATGTGCCTGAAGTGGATTTGGACATGCGGATTTGGACATGCGCTTCAAGCCATGCACTTTTTGTTAAAATAGGGCCTGTAATGTCTTGTTTGCAAATATCTAAAAAGAAATCTGACTTTGGAATACTGAAGTTGTTGCTTAGTGGTTCAAATGATACTAAAGTGTTACCTATAAACAGGTCTTTGAAGTGCACAGTACCCTTCCTATTCCACTCTTTGAAGACAGGATCTTGCGGTAATTGTTTAAAAAGGTGATTTGATGCAATAGGGCTCAGTAGAGAGAAGTTTTGTAAACCAAAACGTTTCCTTAATTTTATCCATATCTTTAAAGACTGTTTAAGATTTAATGGAGGGGAGTGGAAGTGTGGCTCAAAGTAGTGCAGGTATGGGAATATTCTTATGTCATCATATGAGACGGGTATGTAGGAGGTGCATTCGGTTGGATCTTTACCTTTTTGTCAATAAGAGTGAAACAGACTGCAAAGGATGGAGGAAGAGAGCCTTGTCTGTATGATTCAGATAGAACAGAACACATCTGCGGGGAAATGAGTACAGAAAACATTTTAATAAACTCGTCCGGAAAGCCATCAGGGCCCGAACATTTGCCTGATTGGATTGAAGAAATGGCGGAAGCTATTTCTGCCCGTGATATAGGTTCTTATAATCTTTCCTTAAAATCGAATTAAAGTTTAGGATTATTGAGACTGTTCAGAAAGTTGAGCATTACCTCATAGCATATTACAGTTGAGATTCTGAAGAATAAAGCTTTGAATAAAAATCTCTAATAGCATCATTAATTTGCTAGTGATTTGAAGTTATCTGGTCATCAAGTGTGCAGATTTTTCTGTCTTGCTTTGGCACCTTTAAGTAGATTCGCAAGGTAATTTGTCAGTTTTATCTCCATATGTGACTTTATTTTTTTCAAAGTATGCATTCATTTGAGTGAGTAGTGAGAAGGTCGAATTTGGTTATGAATTCCACTAATCTTTTATGAAGAGTTGGATTTTGAGTTTGCGCATATTTCTTATCCATCTCTCCAATTTGATGAGCTAGATCTAAATGCTCTTTATTGAATTGCCGTTTTATTTGAGGCGTGGAAGATAAAATCTGCCCTCTGGGGTAAGCCTTACGGGCATCCTGTACGATCAAGCTAGATGTTTCAGAGGATATATTAGTAGAAAGAAAAAAGGCTATCTCTCCTTTGATAAACTCCACAAACTTATCATCCAATAGCAAAGTTGAATTGCCACAGCCTATTTTTTCGAGGGAGATCTGGAAGGAACAAGACCAGAGAAATATGGGCATGGTCAGAAATTAGAATACTCTGATGGTCACAGGAATGCACCAGGGGTACAAGTTGGTTATCAAGAACGAAATAGTCTATTCTAGTATACATATGATAGACATGTATGCTGTGCGTGTAAAGAGCACCACACATCACATACACCATGATTGGCGAGAAAGGCTTGAATAAAACAAGATGATTTACTTACTGCACTGGGGTTAGTAGAGGATCTGTCTAAAAGAGGAACTAGAATTAAAATCACCGCCAATTATAATAGAGTATGTGTTTAGGTCAGTAAGTAATGAAAATAACCGCTCGAAAATACCTACAGTACATCTTCTACATTAGGGGCATACACGTGGATAAATACTACAAGGGTATTATATAATTTCTCAGTCTAGGTTCCTTACTTACTTAAAATGTACCCGTACAAATGGAATATGTAAATGTTTGGAGAGATACAAGTGTTTACAAGGTAACCTTGGTTTTCTAAGTAAAGAGACTATCTCTCCAGGGCAAGGTCCCTTGGATAGTATTCCAATCAATGTTAATTAGTGAACCCATCCACACTTGGGCTTTTTATGCATGGGCATGGGTCACGTAGCGGTGTGTCTTAAAGTAATAGCCAAATCCACTGAACCAGTGGGTCAGTCCTCGTACATATGGAATATGTAACTGTGTGGAGAGAACCAAGGTTACCTTTTAACTGAACATTCTGCTCACTATCATATTTTGGTGATATAAACAGTAGTTTTGAATCCAAGTTAAAGAAACTGCCATGAAACCACTAGATAGATACAGTAGATATAATAAATATGAAGGCTGTACCATAGTACCTTTTATGATTGACTAAAGTGAAGTGTTAAATAAGACAAAGAGAGTGAAAGAGAATAAAAGGCAAGGAGATGAATATTTACGTCATCTCTCTTTATGTTTCTCTAGGAGAAAATTGTGAAAGAAACTCATCTGCAGACCACACTCGCCACTACTTAATGGACTCCTGCACATGCAATCTAGAAAAACAGCAGCAGTGCTGGCTTTGGCTTTTAATACTGTCACTATCACTAATGTGGAATTCAAAATTACCTGTATAGTATGATGTTTCAAAGAACTCTGACTACTTAAATGTAAATGTAATTATTACATAATGTTTTTGATGTAACCTGAAAAATATTATTGAGTGCTCTGCAGTTTATTTTTGTCTCTCATGTCCTGAAACTTTGGACTTCTTCAGTGATTTTGCTCAGAATGAGTGCTCTTCCTTCCAGGTGGTCCATCACTCCCATCATGTACCCAGCATCCTTCTGGTTTGAGGTGCCCAGTACAGCCTACGTGTTTCTCATAGTCATCAACCTCTTTATAGGCATCACTGCAACTGTTGCTACTTTCCTACTCCAGCTCTTTGAACACGATAAGGTCAGTTTGACTCTTACTAAACATATTTTGGGGATTTAAAAAGTAAAGATTAGAGATTTGATGGATCAGTCAGACTCATCATCTCTGCCACAAATTAAAAAAAAATACATCTAAACATAAAGCCTACTAAATGGATATAGAACATTGTGCAATAGACCTTTTTGCTTTTATACTGCATGAGTATCAGTCGTGGCCTTTGGATATTTTTTGGATGTCACTATTTTCATCTCCTCCAGGATCTGAAAAAAGTCAACAGTTACCTGAAGTCCTGTTTCCTTATCTTCCCCAACTACAACCTGGGCCATGGCCTGATGGAGATGGCCTACAATGAGTACATCAATGAATACTACGCTAAAATAGGTACACTCATCTCTAAGCTACGGATCCATGAGGATAGTCCCACGTTGACAAACATTACAGTATGTAGTAGAGGTTCGCTTCTTCTAATCCTAAAGCAATTTCTTGAGTTTCTCTCACCAATCTTGTTTTGAAATGTAATGGTGTAGACAGGTCTACAATTATAGAATGCGCTTTTAAATAAGTGATTCGAAACAATTATAATATGTACCTGTCTGTGATAAACAGGTCAATAAAAGAACATAATTTATGTGCTATTTGTCAAGTGCAAACTAGATGACTTTAGAATTTTGTCAATTCTTTTTAATGAAGGATTGTATCCTCAGATTTTCATTATAGAAGAAAAATACAGTATCACCTGTACTACATCTACTATATATACAGAAGTATTGAATGAAACCATGTTTTTAGCATTGTGTTATTTTATATACAGTATTATTATAGTGTTATTGTCAAGAAATCCCTTTAAAAAAAAACCTAAACCACCAATGTGTTGGTCCCTTAATATTTCAATGCTCTGTCTGTAACTCTCAGTTATTCCACCTCTGGTTTTAACTAAAGGTGTAAATCTTCAAAGTACTACAACCAGCAGTAAATAAATAAAAATAATCAGCAGCACCTTTCCACACTTAAAAGAGCAAAAGAAGGATGATGCAGTCAAGCAATGCTCCGTCTACCGAGACGTGAGGAAGGAGCTTTATAATGTCAAATTACATCTCTTCATTGCTAACCCCTAAACCCATTTTATTTTTGAGAGTAAAGTACAGCAGATATAAGTTATTGTGAATTTGTGTTTTCAGGTCAGTTTGACAAGATGAAGTCTCCATTTGAGTGGGACATTGTGACCCGAGGACTAGTTGCCATGACAATCGAAGGCTTTGTTGGCTTTGTCATTACCATCCTGTGCCAGTACAACTTCCTCAGGAAGCCTACGTGAGTGTTGTGCGTTTGAGAGTGTGAGGTGAGGTGTCAGGTTTTACTGTCACTCCCTCAGAATTAGAGTAACCTTATAACCAGACTGTCCAGAACTCAGCTGCCAGGCTTTTAACCAGAACAAAGAAATATGACCACATTACTCCTATTTTAGCTTCATTACACTGGCTCCCAGTATGTTTTAGAATTGACTTTAAAATTCTATTGATCACTTTTAAAGCTCTTCATGGCCTCTCGCCGTGTTATATTTCTGACCTTTTAGTCCCATATACACCAGCACGCACTTTGAGATCCTCGGGCAGAGGTCTGCTATCTGTTCCAGAGTCTCGACTGAAAACTAAAGGGGACAGAGCGTTTGCTGTCAGGGCCCCGAGGCTCTGGAACAGCCTGCCTGAAGAAATCAGGTCAGCTGAGTCAGTGAACTCTTTTAAGTCCCTTCTTAAAACATACTTTTATAGGAGAGCCTTTCCAGATCTTATTTGACTTTATTTTATTGCATTTTAGGAATTTTATATTTATCTGTATTTTAGTCATTAAATGTTTTTCATGCTTTTATCTTTTTGTATTATTGTCTCTTTACACTTGTTAAAGCACTTTGTAACTTGTTTTTGAAAAGTGCTCTACAAATAAAGATTATTATTATTATTATTATAACAACCATTTTACAAGGTGTGTTCATACCCAGCCTAGCTAGACCATTTTTTTCAAAAAGCGTTTCATCCCCAGGTTGGATTTGTTCATTTTGAGCATATAACAGAGCAATCATACTTTGATGCGGGGTAAATTAAGGGGGCTAATATCACCAAGAGAGGGTGCTCTTGTCTTGCCTCCACTTAAACTCTGGAGCTGTTTATTTGCAGTCAGCATGTAATCGACCCTACCATCTGAAACAACTGGCTTGTGCATTGCCTGATATAACAATAGCGTATGATGATGAATAGGTTAATAAAGATAATTTAATAATTATGCTTACCTGATGAGCTGTTTGAAGAACAATTGCCGTGCATCGCCCATTTGAGCCTGTCTACACAACTTATCATCATCATAGGCTTTACCAAAATCACTACATTAATTCTAAAAAAAAAAAAAATCTAAAATGTTCATTTCCCACACGCAAACTTTTGGGGTGGCAAATCTTCAAATAAGATGCATTAAGACATTGTTTTCTAGTCACAGTCTAGATATTCACTGGAACTAGATATTTTTTATTGGAATAAAAATTGGTATATTAACCACAAACACAGTGAAAACAGTGATACACAGTGGTGGTTCTCCATAATTAAGAAAAGAAAAGTCTTCCCGGTAACATCTCTGACAAATGAGAGAACAGCTTGCTCACGCATGGCATTTGTTTACAACTTTTGGACCACTCTTAAATTGTGTGAACACAAACTAACCAAGAAGCAAACACAATTGTATCCAATTATTCACTGAATAGGAACAAAGCAAATGTACTTGTGGTCTAGAAATTACTCTGTTTTGACCTTTTTCTTTTGATAAAGGTGTAGGTAAAATACAGTTTAGATTTGGGACCTAATAATAATCTTGATAAAAACAATAGCTCAGACTTTCAGTGCCAGGGACTGTTGGATAAACTTTACAATGATATGTTTAAGGAAATATAGGATGTCACTACATGTGGGTAAAAAGGAACACAAAGATATAACTGGAATAGGTTGTGTGCGTGTGTTTAGGAGGGTGCCAGTCAGCTGCCTGCCCATAGACGATGATGATGTAGACGTGGCTTGTGAAAGACGAAGAGTGTTGCAAGGAGACGCTGACAACGACATGCTGAAGATCGAGAACCTGAC
Organism: Percina caprodes; assembly: GCA_013375575.1. Lineage (NCBI taxonomy): Eukaryota > Metazoa > Chordata > Actinopteri > Perciformes > Percidae > Percina > Percina caprodes. The sequence goes on along the minus strand of JABXJD010000099.1, from coordinate 469,738 downwards.
AAAGGTTTACACAGACAGCACATTTAGAAAACAACATTTAGAAAATACATGCAATGTAATGAAAGAGAGTAAATTAACCTACCAGTTAAAACAACCATCATACATATGAAATGTTAAGGTGTTTTTACTTACTTAACTGCTTGTATGGTTTGTATATTTGCATGTGTTTAGGTGTATAAATCCAGGAAGATGGGTCATATCCTGGCAGTGGATCGACTGTGTCTGGGTGTCCGGCCTGGTGAGTGTTTTGGACTGCTAGGGGTAAATGGAGCCGGAAAGACTACCACCTTCAAGATGCTAACTGGAGATGAGTGCACCACTGGAGGAGAGGCCTTCATTGATGCAAACAGGTCAGTGCCACAAAAAAAAGATAACTTTAAATGTTATTTATGTATTATTTTATTATTTAGCAGCAAAGCAAGATTTGTGACTGTATCTTACACAGTATCTTGCACAGGCCAGGGCTGTTGCTCCGTACCCATTTTTGAACTTGGCCATCATATTGATCTCAACTACACAACTGTGAAGTTTCTTGGCGGATGCGATGCAATCACAGTGACAGATCTTGACCACAGACATATAAACACCTGGTAATGATGACACACACACACACACACACACACAAATGCTGGAAAACAAATCCAAGCCGGCCGGCTGGCGTGTGTGTGTGTGATGCTTGTCCGATTGTTGGTCCGCTATGTTTCTAGTGTATATTTAACTTAACTTTTCTTATATTTAACTTTAATAGTAGTACTTTTTACCCAATGTATACATTATTTATATATATATATATATATATATATATATATATATATATATATATATATATATATATATATATATTAATTATGTTGTTATGTAAATAATTAATTTTACTTTTTTAGGGTGCATGTTACGATCTGTCTAGGGACTGCAGATGAAAAATAGCCTTTTGGCTAACTCTGGCATATTGACAGAAATGTCCATTAATATGCACTGTCCCTTTATGAAATAAAGAAATAAAATAAAGACAGATCACTAACTACAAACTCTCTTCCATCAATGACCGGAGCCTGGCTAACGACTTAGCAGTCCAATATACTTGCCACTCCCAAACTGTCATGCGACAGTGCGCCGTAACGTTTTATACTTGCGACACTAGTTCACATGCTCGTATGTATTCTGCCATGTTGCACTGCCATCTTTAACATACGTTAGCCAAAGAGGGACATCGCTTTGCGCTTTTATACTCAGTGGCAGCATACACAATGATGAAAAAGGATTGTCTACCTTGTAACATAAATGTAATCATGTGTCATGATTTCCCTGGCAGTTAACTCACATCATGCAGTTGTAACACTAGCTCGGATCAATTTTCAGATCAGCACAATAAAGTCTTAATCTGCATTGCTATTTGTACTCGTGAATATTTTTGTTTTTGTTGTTGGGTCACTTTTACCGCTAACCGGCAACAACTTCAGCAACACTACGCAAAGCTAAGCTAGCAACAGTGCTGCCAAACTAAGACAGTGCATGCACTAAGACAAAATACCTATATAAATATAGAGGAGACAGTGAATAACCCTTGGAGCACCCCAAGGCTGAGTTTTGAGCCACCTGCTCTACTGCCTCTACACACACAACTGTGTAGCCACATTCACCTGCAGGTCCTGAATGTCAGCAAGATAATGGACTTTGGGAAGGAGCTATGACCCCTTTGATATCAACAGGTCCTCAGTGGAAAGGGGGGACTGCCTAAAGTAAATTGGTCATACTGAGTCTGTGGTAAGAAAGGCAAGGGGGAGACTGTTTCATCTGAAATGCCAGTGGAAATTCCAGGTATCCCCTCAAATACTGAGAAATTTCAACTCTTGCACAATTGACAGCGTCCTGGTGGGAAGCATCACTGCCTGATATAAAAAAACAGCACTGAACAGGACCGCAAGGCCCTGCAAAGAGTGGTTCTCTTCGCTGCAATAACAAGGCTAGAATAAGTGCTCATATTTTGCTCCTTTTCAGGTTCATAATTGTTTTTTAAGAGGCTGTACCAAAATAGGTTTACATGGTTTAATTTTTAGAAAACAAAAACTGCCTGCTCCTCTTTTCACACTGTGTGTTGACCTCTTTGTGTAAGCCACCAAGTGAGGCATCTCACTTCTGTTCCATTTACAGTGGTGTGAAAAAGTGTTTGCCCCCTTCCTCATTTCCTGTTCCTTTGCATGTTTGTCACACTTAAGTGTTTCGGAACATCAAACCAATTTAAACAATAGTCAAGGACAACACAAGTAAACACAAAATGCAATTTGTAAATGAAGGTGTTTATTATTAAAGGTGAAAAAAAATCCAAACCATCATGGCCCTGTGTGAAAAAGTGATTGCCCCCCTTGTTAAAACATACTATAACTGTGGTTGTCCACACCTGAGTTCAATTTCTCTAGCCACACCCAGGCCTGATTATTGCCACACCTGTTCACAATCAAGGCATCACTTAAATAGGAGCTGCTTGACACAGTAAGGCCCACCAGAAGATCCTTAAAAGCTACACATCATGCCGAGACCCAAAGAAATTCAGGAACAATTGAGAAAGAAAGTAATTGAGATCTATCAGTCTGGAAAGGGTTATAAAGCCATTTCCAAAGCTTTGGGAATCCAGCGAACCACAGTGAGAGCCATTATCCACAAATGGCGAAGACATGGAACAGTGGTGAACCTTCCCAGGAGTGGCCGGCCGCCCAAAATTACCCCAAGAGCGCAGCGACGACTCATCCAAGAGGTCACAAAAGACCCCACAACAACGTCCAAAGAACTGCAGGCCTCACTTGCCTCAGTTAAGGTCAGCGTTCATGCCTCCACCATCAGGAAAAGACTGGGCAAAAATGGCCTGCATGGCAGAGTTCCAAGGAGAAAACCACTGCTGAGCAAAAAGAACATCAAAGCTCGTCTCAATTTCTCCACAACACATCTTGATGATCCCCAAGACTTTTGGGACAACATTCTGTGGACCGATGAGACAAAAGTGGAACTCTTTGGAAGGTGTGTGTCCAAGTATATCTGGCGTAGAAGGAACACTGCATTTCATAAAAAGAACATTATACCAACAGTAAAATATGGTGGTGGTAGTGTGATGGTCTGGGGCTGTTTTGCTGCTTCAGGACCTGGAAGACTTGCCGTGATAAAAGGAACTATGAATTCTGCTGTCTACCAAGAGATCCTGAAGGAGAATGTCCGACCATCTGTTCGTACTCAAGCTGAAACGAACTTGGGTTCTGCAGCAGGACAATGATCCTAAACACACCAGCAAGTCCACCACCGAATGGCTGAAGAAAAACAAAATGAAGACTTTGGAGTGGCCTAGCCAAAGTCCTGACCTGAATCCTATTGAGATGTTGTGGTATGACCTTAAAAAGGCCGTTCATGCTCGAAAACCCTCTAATGTAACTGAATTAGGACAATTCTGCAAAGATGAGTGGGCCAAAATTCCTCCAGGACGCTGTAAAAGCCTCATTGCACATTATCGCAAACGCTTGGTTGCAGTTGTTGCTGCTAAGGGTGGCCCAACCAGTTATTAGGTTTAGGGGGCAATCACTTTTTCACACAGGGCCATGATGGTTTGGATTTTTTTTCACCTTTAATAATAAACACCTTCATTTACAAATTGCATTTTGTGTTTACTTGTGTTGTCCTTGACTATTGTTTAAATTGGTTTGATGTTCCGAAACACTTAAGTGTGACAAACATGCAAAGGAACAGGAAATGAGGAAGGGGGCAAACACTTTTTCACACCACTGTACGTTCGTAACAGAAGTAAAGGCTAGAGCAGTTTGTGGACAGTTGAAGATTTGAAGTCCCTTTGGGGTGGACTTTGGGATTTTTCACTTTGTAAACCTATTACAGTCACAAAAAAGGTATATAGGTATATCTGAATACAGTTAGCATGAGTATTTTGCTGTTAGACTGACATAAACATTTTTAATTTTGTTTTATCTTTGGACTGAAGTCCAGGTGGCATTAGCTGTTCATTAAAGCCATGCGCACCATAGAGACTAAGCTAACTACAGTGACTATAGTCCCTTAAAGTCATAGGGATATTGAGAAATCCTTCCTGTGTGTGTGTGTGTGTGTGTGTGTGTGTGTAGTATCCTGAAGGATCTTTTACGTGTGCAGCAGAGTATTGGCTACTGTCCCCAGTTTGATGCTCTGTTTGATGACCTGACAGCCAGGGAACATCTGGAGCTTTACACTCGCCTCCGTGGCATTCCTTGGAAAGACCAGGACAAGGTGGGTCTCATACGCACACACACACACACACACTTGTCTTTCTACATTTGTGAGAAGCATCACAGGCTGAAATTACCCCTTTATCTCCCTCTAGGTGGTGCAGTGGGCATTAGAAAAGCTGGAATTGTCAAAGTATGCAGACAAGCCTGCTGGGACTTACAGTGGCGGAAACAAACGCAAGCTTTCCACTGCCATCGCTCTGATTGGATATCCCTCACTCATCTTTCTTGTAAGAAGTTTGAATGTGCACTCTGTACACTCTGACTTAGCATTTATACAAAAACTATATGTAAAACAAGAAATAGTTTAATGTCAAATGTGTGACAATGCGGTTTGATCAGAATGTAAGCTATATTTAGCTGCTAGGCTAAAGTGCAATGGTAAACACTGCAGTGTTAACATTAATGTGTCTATTTCAGCTGAGAATGGAGAAATGTCTCTGCCTTCCCTACTGTGTATTATATTAAATGTTATCTGTAGAAATAATTCACTAAAACTGGAAGCAGTTATGACTGGAGTCAAAGCCGCCCAACTCCAGTCGCCCTTGATGCAAGTCGCCCCAGACGACCGTAAGAACGTGCAAAAGCAAGACCCAGAGCATAACAATGGAAAAGCAACCGTCAGGAATTATCTAGAGGTGTGAGCCGCAAGGTCTGCGGTACGTTGCCATTGCAAATATCCTCTTAACATTGATTGAGTAGAAGGGCAAACAGTTGGCTACACTGTTAGACTTTTTATTGTATTTTTTGTTGCCAGGTGTTGCCAGTAAGTTACTGTAACTACCCGATTACAGTATCCTAACTGTACATGGTTTTTACAGTATAATACTCTTACTGTAACTTAGTTTTACAGTAGTATAATACCCTTACTGTAACTTAGTTTTACAGTAGTAAAAATACCCTAACTGTACCTTAGTTTTACTGTATAATACCCTTACAGTAATCATATTGTAATTACAATTTGCTAAATGATACTGTAATTGTCTTGCTGTATTATAGTTTTTTGTAATTGTGGTTCACAATATATTATACTATTTGGCATTGGCTGTACAAACAATTTTAAATATTTTACATAAATTCAATTGAATTGAATAAATTCCAAATAATTGACTTTAGCCCATGTACAAAAGTAATACATTTTTATTTTCAGGTACAAATATCAGGAACAAGATATTTTTTTAACTCTGAAAGTGCAAAACAACAGAAAATTGACATTCAAGCGATGCTAAAACAATGTCTAAATATGCGCCAAACACTGGGCAACATTCAGAGGCGAATACATGTCTGAACAATGTAGTTAACATTTGAATTGACTCTCAAAACGAATTGAACATTTTAAATCCCCCAGAAAACTAAATAACCTGTATTTTCAAATGTATACAAAATGTGGTGTGGTTGTTACCACAAAGCTGAAGTTGTTGGGCTTTGGTTGGGGAGGGAAGGAGGAACAGTCTGCTTAGAAGGATTTGTGAAGGCCAGACCCATGGTACCATTGCTTGCTGATCCACATCTTCTGGAAGGTGGACAGAGAGGCAGGTATGAGAAGCAGAGAAATGGTCATGAGTTTATCTCATCTAAACTGTTAACAGACTTACAACTTTTGCAAAAACAGAATATGACAGTATACAAAATAAGTCACCAGTAGTGAAGTCCACAGATAATTCAAAGGTTCTTTCTACTTTCTTTTGCTGTCTGTCGATGGGTTTGGTGATGATGATTTTGGAGCCGTTTCACAAAATTGATCTAACTAAGGATCTTCCTCTTTAAGTAAAAGGCCAATCTCTGTTGGGATCCTTTCCAAATGTTGTCAGAAACTTAAAATAATAATTTGACACCATCAGTGGCAAAAACAGAACTTTTAGTGGACGAAATTGACAACGCACATTTTCCCTATATGATTACATCAGAGCCCGGTTTGAAAGCTGCAGGTCACAGTGTTCTCGCTCAGTACTGGACCAACTTCAAAGATTGTTGTTCTTGACCTTTAACTAAAATTAAAACAACACTTTGTAGCTTTTGCTGAATAACTGTGACCTCGCTTACACAAGTGGTAAATACAAGATGATTTAGTTGTGTCAGTGTTGTAGCAGGCAGGGTACGTAGCTGCACTACTTCATCGTACTGAGTAATCATTTTTCTAGTGTTAACTATTTTACATCACACAAGAAAATGCTTACCTAGTTTGATGTCTTCCACTCCAATACGGTGAGCCGTTGGAGGAAGGTGGTGACTCTGGAGCTGATGCTCATCACCTTTCTTTGGACAACTCTTCCCGTCTTGTGGCTTGTACCCACTGTAGCAGTGCACTTGGTGCCCTCATCTGGGTTGATCCTTAAGAATCTTAAAAGAAAAACAGGTTTAAAATTTTCATAATCAAGAGCAGTCATCTTTAAATACAGCCCTTTATTCACACACACCTAATCCTAATTCTGGAGTACACAGGCTGCAAAACGTCCTGGACATACTTTTTGTTGTATGATGATAGATTGTTGAAAGGGATCATGTGCTCCTGTGGGTCATGGGGTCAGACCTTCTTCCAGCTTTCTTCTTCCTCCCATCTCTCTCAGTTGTTCTACATTTGAAATGATGAAAATTTATATTTTAAAGTGCATGCATGGGCTTATAAACACAATTACAACAAGATAAAAAAAATGCATGCATTAGTATGCAGGTAACCAGTATAATGTAGGTAACTCTTATATTGTTAGAATAACACAGAATGTTATGTGATGTATTAAAAGTTAACCACTATGCCATTATAAAGAGTCCTTAAATAATTTGTTTAACAAGCCGTCAAATTTAAGTTCAAGGGGCTAGGAAAATACATTTTAAATTTTACTTTTCTTTTCCCCCATAAACCATGGTAGCTATAGACTCAACTCCTAACACCATATTCTTTGAGTTACACACTCTTTAGCTTAGGTCTCACACACAAAAAAGAATTAATTCAATAAAATATCACATTACAGAAAGCAATAATACTACTGAAAAGTAAGGCACTGAAGCAAATCTTTGCTGGACATCACGATGGTTTTAAGTGGCCAAACCCTGAAGCCAAGGCAAAAAAACTGCTCTCCATAAATGCTGGAGACAATGAATTTTCCACCAAAACTAGAGCTTAATGTGGTTAACGTTGAATTAAATTTACCACACGTCTTTTTTAGCTAAAAAAACTACGATTCTTTTTTTTCCTTTCCATCCACCACATTAACATTACTTAAAGACGCTTTTCCTGTCACCCGACATATAAGCTAGAATGGTTTTTTTTGTGTTTTTTTTAAAAGACATAGCCTAAATGTTAACTAGATTGGCAAATGTAAAGGTAACGGTTTAATGTTAACTTTACCTCCACTAATATAACCGCGTAGCCTATACTGGGCCTATAATATAGCTGTAATAAGTTGTGCTTAATCATTCTAAAACACTAACAAACAAACCAATCAACAGAATCGGGAATATAACGTTAGCATTAACCGGAGGTAATGTTAGCCAAAATGCGGCAACAGCAAGCTCATAAGCTAGCAGCAACCGACCTTAAACTTCCAGAATTTGGGTTACATTGTATTTCAGGCAATGGTCTGACAAGTAAAAAAGATGTGCCGAACAGAGCATGTAGAACGAGTTGTGTTAGCTTACCGAACGTCGTAATTAAAGCTAGCTCATCCTCACCACGGGGAAAATGTTGGGTTGGAGCGAGACTACGTTTTTTCCTTCGGGAGGGGAGCTAGTTAACAGCTTGCTCTAGTCTAGCTATGACACAGGTCGGTAACCTAACGTCGCCGCTTGGGAAGGCATATCAGAGATTTTAATGTCACAGAATTAGCAAAGATTGAGCTTACCTTAACGCTTCTCCAGCTCTCTCTGAGTAGTGTGTGTGAGCGGACTCTGGTGTGTGTGAGCGGACTCTGGTGTGTGTGAGCGGACTCTGGTGTGTGTGAGCGGACTCTGGTGTGTGTGAGCGGACTCTGGTGTGTGTGAGCGGACTCTGGTGTGTGTGAGCGGACTCTGGTGCGCGCGGACCAAAGCGGTACTCCTTTGATGTCTGAGCCGCTACTTCTTTCAACACCTTTGAAGTATCTACCCGCTATTCTTTTGAAGTCAGAGGTCAAATATGGTGGTCAAGCATTTATATCTGTAATCCGTTTCTTGTTTGTCTCTACAACTCTCAATAAGTTATTTACACTGCTGAAAAGTATGTCACATTTTTAAATTACCTTCACTGCTAAAAGCATAATAAATAAAATGTAAAATATCTCTATAAAATCAAATAATTTAATTTTATAGAGATATTTTATTTTACCATTTCATTTCTATGCTTCTATAACATGAACTAAATATTTTATTTAAGTCTGTCTTATTCAACTACAGTAGCACTACTGCGGTTGTTTTACAGCAGACTACCGCAAATAAATAAATAAATGTTACTACCCATAATGCAATGCATATTACAGTAATGAACTGGAAAAGAAAATTATAGTATTTTACTGGGCATTTTGTGGTAACTGTAGAAATACAGTAAAGTCTAACAGTGTACCGTAAATTCAAAATATACAGTAAATCACTGTAAATGAAATTTTAATACCCATAATGAAATGTTTATTACAGTAATTAACCACAAAAGAAAATTATGGTATTTTACTGGGCATTTTGTGGTAAGTAACTGTAGAAATTACAGCAAAGTCTAACAGTGTACAGCGCCCCCTAACTGCCAATCTTCGCCATTTTTGCTAAAGAGCCTCAGAGTGACATGGCGAACAAGCATCACAAGTTTGGTGTCGATAGCATTTACTGTGGCAGAGATATTGCAATCGCAAATATTCCTTTTAAATTAATAGTTATTGGCCAAAATAAATGGACGTTGATTATAGCGCCCTCTAATGACCTATCTTCACCAAATCTGGTACAGAGCATCGGAGTGGGACCATAAACCATAATTTTAAGTCTTTTGCTGATAACATTGAATTTGGCCGAGATATGAAATGATTTGTGTTTGGTAGCTAGCTAGGAAAATTTGTTTGCTTGTCAACTTTAACATTAATAACTTTTTGTCACAGCCATCTGGAGATGCTATGTACTAGGTTCCATGCAGATCAGTCGCATGGCTTAGGAGGAGTTTGAGGAGGAGTTGGTTTTACACATTGGTTTTACACATAAAACCTGCGAAAAAACATAAATGACCGTAGCCTATATCTTGTCATTTAGCTTGATTCAGTGAACAACTGAATGTAAGGTTTTCTAATGTACAATGTGTAATGTGGGAGTTATAGTCAAAAACACGTTTGACATCATTATAACGCCAACTAGTGGTCCACATGTGTAATATTTGGAAAGTGAGGTCAGTTACCCATTGTTCATCTACCCTGTTCAGTGTAAGTGGTGAATCCAAATGTGGATCCCATAAACCACGCCCACTTTGACCAATTTCTAACCCACTGTAGGAGCGGCCTCATGAGTGGCCCTAGAGGGTACCCATTCAATTTAGTAAAAATCAGATGAACCGTTCATGAGATATAAACTTTTTGTACAATGTGTTTGGGACCTTCAGAGGGTCATGGCAAACAAGAATCTAAAGTTTTGTGTTGATAGCCTTCGTTTTGGTCGAGATACTGTATGGCAAAGTTGGTGTTTACATAGTAACCTACACAAATTTGTTTGTGCGTAATATGTGTAATTTTTATTCTATAAAAATTCTTTTAATAATTTTTTGTCAGGTCGGTCTGGAGGTGCACCATTGGCGATTTTAGACCCTTTTTAAAATTCTAACAACTTTTTTTTTTAAATCAATTTTAGTGTTTCCCCCTATCGCATTGCCATTACTCCCGATAATCTCAGCAGTCCCACGTGCAGCCACTGCCCAAGCGGGAGCGAGAACGGGTCATATTAATTTCCTTGTTTCTGGTATGAAGACAAGACGTGTGTGACTCGAACATTTCACATTTACCAACAAAACGTACATGTCAGACCGTCCTGAAAGTTTTTTTACTATAGTGTCGCTGAAAGTTGCGGACGGGGCTGCTGCTCCGTTCCCCCCACGACTGACGCATACACACACACACGTTACACACACAATCACACATGGTGGATGCAGGAAAAACTGCAGATGAAATGAACAGGATGCCCTAAAATGAAAATAGCTACATAATTGTAGGTGCAATGATAAGTTAAAGTCCAATAAGTACTTTATCAAACCGTATGAATGTTTGTCCTAGCCCAGGATAGGAAATTATGCCTTTATGCTGGATTATCAAGGCGGGCTCCCTACTACATCACGTGATGACGATGCAATAGTATGAGTAGGCTACCATGAATAGGACAGGATAGGATCATAAAGACACAGCAATTTCTGTTTTTCACCTTTCTGAGGCAAAAAAGGCTGGTAAAAATGGACTGTGGCAGGTGATCAAAAAGTTAACTTTAGGCCCTGGTTGTGAAGTTTAACGTTGGTAGTCCCCAGAGTTGTTTCAATGATAAATTATTTTTTCTAAAGAGAAAGTTGGAAAAGAGGCTATGATGAGCCTGGGTAACCAGACATCTCCTTCATAAAAAAGCAGAATATTGGCTTATTAACAACCTGTCTGATGTGTGTAAGGGTCTGTATCTGCTCAGCAGAGAACATCTCAGCTCTGATGCGGCACTTCAGAGGCTTTGAATGTATCACCTTATCATTCCAGCCGAGTTTAGATGCTGCTGGGATTTAATGAAATGAAGCAAAAACTTTTTTATCCAATATAAAGCAGCTGTGCAGAGCAAATGCTGAATTGCCTTAAATGCAGACTGATTTACTAACTTGTCTTGAAATGGGCGGGGTTTTAACTGGTATGTTATTTTAAGCATGCAATTGATATGGGTTGATCAGAAATTGTTATATTTATTGCTGATTAGAAAACTATTTCCATGACAGCATCTGCATTGAGCTTGAGATCAGTGGTGTTGTCATGGTAACAAATGAACTATTTACAGAACAGGTTTGCAACAATGAATACAACACATGCGGTTGCAATTATGAAGTAAAATGTAGTGAACAAGAGTTTTCATACTCAATAATGTAACTTTCTTTTTTTAACTTTTAATTTTTTTTATGATCAGTGTAATTTTTTGTTTTTGTTTTTGGTTCTTTTTTTATGTCCACACCAGGGGCCTGTTGCACGAAAGTAGAATAAAGATATCCAGGATAAGTGAAAAAGCGCCGCTTGACCTAGTGTGATCCGCTCATCGCGGCTTAATCGGTTGCACGTTTGCCAAGCCAGGATGAACAGGTGAAGCTATGTCAAGCCGGGTGTAGATAGCTGGGATAAGTGCACGTTCACGGCTTTCTGAAATAGCCCACAGTATCGATCGCAGATTTACTGATTCAGAAATGGAGACGACGCATGCGGCATATGTTTCACCCAATGAGCAGCAGCTTCTAGTGGAAAGTAACGAGGAGGTGAAGCATATAATATGCAGAAAGGGAAATACGGCTCTTATCAAACGGAGAGAAAAAGCCCAACAGACTATAGTGGACTGACTGAATGCGTAAGGATCTAAAAATATCTACTTAACCGACTAGTCACTCTACTTTTTTTATTTTACAAAGTTGTAGGCTACACAGTGTTTTAATTGCTCTAAATATGCTAGTTTCATGTTTCGTTTTTAAGTGATAAATGTGCTGGTTTTACCGTAAAGTGTCTTTGGGTAGCCTACCATGTAAAGCACAATATAAATAAAATTTATTATTATTTAGCCTACTTTGCCTTAAAAGTGAGCAGAGGGAATTAATGTTCCTCAGGAGATGGACCCTAAGGCTTAATTTCAAACCCTTATTCACAACGCGAGAACATGTTTTACAACCATAAATCTCTATAAGCGATGTCTGATTCTAAATATTTTTTTACAATTAATGTTCATACAGAACAATCAGAAAGGTACAAAAACTAGAAAAATAAGTAAGTGACTTCAATACACGCTGTGAGCATATGTGTAAAACAATATTCGTGTTTTTTTTTAATTTTTTTTATTCTTCTGACAAGTAACAGCATCAAAATAAATATATTAAGAAGCATTGTGTTGTTCCCTGTGTGCTGAATGTAAACTACACTATATACGTGCTGTATATAGGCCACGTTATTGGTCCAGGGATGTAAAACTTATGAGAAGGTTATGAAACCAAAGTAAATTATAATAAAAAAACATCAGCCTACATATTAAGGAGTAGCCTAATACAAACTGTCCTTTATTAAAGAAGGACAAGCAACAAAAAAATAAAATCATGAATGTATTGGTCCCTGACCAGTCTGCCATTAATATCATATCTGGGAATTGTCCCACTTAGTCTTCGGAGCGCATCCTGTATAAACCTGAAGCTGCACAGACCACGGACGCCGCGCTGTTCATCTTTACTTTTATAGAGAGGGTGGACACTGATGTGATGCACAGGCCACCGGGCAGCGGCCACCGGGCAGCGGCCGCACGCCAGGCAGCCTCGACACACTACCGTCCCGCCGGGAAAGTCCCGACTCTCTTGATTTCCACTCCGCATCTGGGTGCCAGTGCACCCACTTCTAACCATCTAAACAACTGCTATAGTAGGGTTTAAATCAAACTCGTGACAACAATAGTGACAAATAATGCATGTTAATAAAAATAAAGCAGAACATACGCAGAAGACAACGGAATAACTGTTAAACACGTTTATTTTGGTTCAGAGCGGCAGCTGATTTAACACGACACTCCAGGATTAATTTTAGCCTGGCTGTTAGCCTGGCTGTTAGCCTGCTCTGGACCAGGCTAGCCGCAAAGAATAAATCTCCATGGTTACTTGGCTGGGTTTAATTCAATCTGGTTTCGTGCAACCGAGTCAAAGCTAAATTCATCCAGGATAACTTGAATATCCCAGCTTAATCTCTTATCCTGGTTTCGTGCAACAGGCCCCCGGTGTGTGTGTGTGTGAGAGAGTAAGAGAGAGCACAGAGAGAGAGAGAGAGCGAGGGGGGATTAAACGCAGAGGTTTAAAAAATTATAAATCTCCGATGGCAGAGACACAGCGCGAGTTGCGTTCTACCACGTCTGAAACCCCACGTTACCAGAAATCTACGGGTTAAGTAAGTACTACAAACCGAAGTATAAAAAACAACCTGAAGCTGAAGAAACCCTAACCGTTAACGTAAAAGACCCGTGGACCTGGATGACTGAGGAAGAGGGAAAGAGAGCTGTTCACTTCTCAGTGTTTTGCGTGTTAGTGAGCAGAGCGTGTGTGTGTGTGTGTGTGTGTGTGTGTGTGTGTGTGTGTGTGTGTGTGTGTGTGTGTGTGTGTGCGCGCGCGCGTGCGTGTGTGGGAGGGGGTGGCGCTGTGCCTATCACAAAACGCAGATGCAGTCAATCCAAGCACAGATATTGACTCGTATTACTCGTATAATACTTGTATTCGGCAAAAGTGCTTTATCTGTACCGGATACTCATTTCAGCCGAGGATCCAGCTCATCTCTAGCCCTAAATCACAACAACAGTTATCTCTGTTATGTTATTTTCCGTGCCGATTTTGGTTGAAGAGTGTTTATTAAAATGAATTATTTATATTTTAATTATTAGTGCCTGATAAACCAGCTTATGTAAATGTACTGTATTTATATATCGCTTTTCTAGTCTTAACAACTACTCAAAGCGCTTTTACATCATACAGGATACATTCACCATTCACACACAGTGGCTGAGGCTGCCGTACAAGGTGCCACCTGCTCTCACACACATTCACACTCCGATGGCGCAGCATCAGGGGCAACTCAGGGTTCAGTGTCTTGCCCAAGGATACTTTGACATGGGACTGCAGGGCCAGGGATTGAACCACCAACCTTTCTAATTGGCCGGCAACCAATCTACCACTGAGCCACAGATGCCCCTATGACGCTTACAAAAACAAATGGATGTTATGGCTTGTTGCACACTCCGGGCTGCAATATAGTAAGTAATAACAACAAATGGCAGGATGCGTTGCGCCCTAAATTGACTGTTCTTCGCATGTTCTGAACTGTTCCTTGTTTTGATTTCTGGGCCACCGTATCTTTGTCCATAATCTCTTGATAATAGGATAGAAGAAAGTTGATGAGCATGAACTACACAATGATTATTGCTTTCATTATATTTCATATTACACAACATCTGTTCTCTGTAACTTTTGTCAGCAAAAAGTAAATGATGTCATCACCGTGGTAGTGTCACATCACCACCAGTTGTGCTGTGATGCTTTTATTGTCACAGCCCTAATGAGTCTGATCTCATTATATTATAATGTTTTCATGGAACATAAGTAACCTGGTCAAAAAATAAGCTTCAGCCAGCTGTTTCAGTTAATAATATATCAGTGATTGTCAGCCCCCAATAGTGTGTCCCTCTACATAGTCTTGCTGTCTGTAGTCTCAGGTGTTTTGTGCAGAGTGAAGAGTGAGCAGTTTGGGCTTTGCCTAAAACAGCCCCGGATGGACCCAAGAACACAACATTGTACTAACCGAGATGAAAAAAATAGTCTGACAGGTAGTCAAATGAGCAAACAGGTTGTAAATAGACCAACAGTTTTCCTGTGCACCACTATTTTAGGTGCGCTCACTTTTTAGTGATGTCACCATGTTCCCAGAGTTCAGCTATTACTTTTGTAACAATGTTATCATAACTGCCAGAAATGATGGACAAACAGGAATGATCCTTTAATGTATATTCATTTTTGGAATTGATTCTCGAAAGCATTTGTCAATTTCATTTGTACATGGTGGAATGAAAACAGTAACTACAAAGAACTGTAGAGACAGTATCATTTATAGCTACCTCATAAGCTTCTGAACTGTTTTCTGTGGGGTTTTAGGATGAACCCACCACTGGCATGGACCCAAAGGCCCGCAGATTTCTCTGGAACTTAATCCTGGACGTTATAAAGACTGGACGCTCAGTAGTGCTGACATCACACAGGTGAGACACATCAGTCTTCACATTTAGTGGAATTCTGCTGAAATACTTTTTACTGTTGTGGCTGATTTTCACTTTTTTTTGCCAGTGTACTTAATATATTATATCATTCTGGCCTCTGCAGCATGGAAGAGTGTGAGGCTTTGTGTACCAGATTGGGCATTATGGTCAACGGCAGGTTTAAATGCCTGGGCAGCATCCAACATCTCAAGAACAGGTCAGAGGAGAAAGGTCCACATTCCTTGTATCATTTATTTGGGCTCTAATCTGTATCATTTTAAACGGGGTTTGACATTGATATTTATAATATATGTCAAAAATAAGAGGATTTACAATATTTATATATAGAATGAATGGACAAGTAATAAATATGACTGAATGTTCTTTACAATTTGCAATTAGTGGACAATCCACTTTATGTCACATGTCACACTGTCACAGTTTTACAATAAAAGTATTGCATATATACAGTATATCTCATAATTGACTGTATGCTTCTTTGTGCTGAAATTAAGATGATGTGATCTATGGTCAGGTTAAATTTGGTTTTGAAGTGGGCGGGTTTTATAAGTTCGTAGACTATATCGCCGACGTTTCATAATGGATTGTTCCGTTGCCGCCGTAGGATCCGCCAAAGGTCCCTCATTTTCGGCTCATCTTTTGCTTTTGTGTTGGCATTTGTTGACATTCTAAACTCTGGTCGATTTACGAGGACTATGGTTAACTGGTCCTCAGATCTTTGCAGAGTATATCCAGACAGCTAGCTAGACTATCTGTCCAATCTGAGTTTTCTGTTGCACGACTAAAACAACTTTTGAATGTACAAGTTTCATCAAAACAAGTGTTTTCCCAAGGGTATTTAGCGCCTCCCAAGACGATTCTGATTGCTTTAAAGAAATGCTATTAACCAGAGCACGTTTTTCTCCTATCCCAAGAATGTTGTGTGGACTAGCCAGACTTTCCTATGCAGCCTGTGGAGGTAGGTCTGGCAATGCAAGACTAAATGCGGTCATTTGATTTATATGCATTTTTCTATCAATGCTAATGTTAGCTCCAACAGAAACCCCACATGCCGGGGTATCGCGCCCTCACTTGGGTGAGAGAGATGTGACAGCAGAGAGTGGAGACCGCTTCTATGAAAAGAAAATACATATTGCCTGGCCATTGGCAAACAATGCTTTACTTTAATTTTGATCTTCACAGTTAAAGATCAAACATATAACTTTTTACCTAGTCAAAACATACAAGTGCTTGTGTGTTTGAGTGTTGAGTGTTGGGCTCCTCTTTCTCTGGCTTGCTCATCACTCAGTGTTTCCCACACTGGGCGTTAGTTCCTTAAAATGTTAACACCTTTTCATTAATTCAAGTGCTACTGTTGAGAAAGGCTATGTTAAGTTGCATTAAATTTCCTTTTCTGTATTGTTGTTATAACTTTACATTTGGGCCACCTCATCTAGGGGCATGGGGCATGTGCTTAAAAATGTTAGCGTCTAACCCCCCATAGTTCAATCATAAATTCCAATGGCAATTCAGTGCAATGGCATTCATTTTTTGCACACACTTAGGTAATGGCTGGCTTTTTTTATTTTAAGCAGAAGCACTTTAAGTTAAAAGATTTTTTATATATTTTATATAATTAATTAATAATTCTGTACACATCAGATTTATTTTTTAATAAAATACTTTTTTCAAGTCATCATATATACATCGTATAAATTTGATTGGGATATTATCCTAATGTGAGTTTTTGGTATTGTTACATCCCTACCAGATAGGTCAGACCAGTCTTATAAGCAGTTTGTGAAATAGTGACGTTATTTAATCTATTGATTTGTGTACAGGGACATGATTTTTTTCGTGGTGGTGAGAACAAAGTTTAAACTAATGTATTTTAATCGGAAGCATCTTTCGTGATAACAGAACGATTACGGTAGTGAGCAGTATTAAAAAGCCGAAAATATTGCGTCTTGCATGTGGCAGCTCCTTTCCGCGTTCTTCTTCTCTTAACCACAACCGTCCCGTTGTTGTAGCACATCCCACGTGTGAAAGTCAGTCCTGTTTTTGGCGGCCGTGTGTGGCGTTTTTATTTTCCTATTTTTGCGTCCCCCAGAGACTGCGGATCGTGTCCTGGCAGCTCTTGTTGTCACCGTCTACCGAGTGTGACGTTTCATTTCCCCGTTGTTGCATCTCCCAGAGCAGGCTGCAGCCCAGTCTCGTGGCAGTTCGTGAAATGGTCACGTTCCATTTTTTCGTTTATTTCGTGGTGGTCACCACAAAATAAACACATTGTGTCACTATTGACGAATCAATAGATCAAAATAACGTGACCATTTCACGAACTGCGGTGAGACCGGGTTGGATATGTATATAAACTTTGCTTTACTGCAACCAATGGTCAATTACGAATTATACCAAATTTGTATAATCAATTCCCTCCTTAACATCCTAAAGGATTTTTTCAAATGCTACAATGTATCCACAGAAGGTGTAAAATGCTTCTAAAATAGTCCGCCATTGTTTATGTCTATTCCTGTCAAAATAGAAACAGTGTGTTGTACCAATTACCTTGTGAACTTCTTGTTCTCTAAAAGTTGTATAATGCATTTATGTTGAAACAATGTGCCTGTGTTATAATTGTTTAAATAACTAGAAATTAGAAAGTATGTAAAATAGACAATATGTAAAATTGTGAAATCATGTTTATATGATCATGTTCCAGGTTTGGGGATGGCTACATGATCACAGTGAGGACCAAGAGCAGCTCGAATTTGAAGGAGGTGGTTAGATTCTTCAACAGAAATTTCCCTGAGGCCATACTAAAGGTAGATAACTGTCAATCCACTGAGCACCAGAAAATTGATGAAAATTTTCCCTCAGGTTGATCAAGGACTACAGAGTCCAGAAAAGTCTCAATTCATGCATACTGCATACTAGGGATGAGCGAGTACAGCATTATCTGTATCTGTATCTGTTTACCACATGAATTATCTTTAACTATATCTGTACTCGGACTGGGCGGGGCCTAACCCAGGGCTTTAACCGGTATGTTATTTTAAGCATGCAATTGATATGGGTTGATTAGAAATTGTTACATTGTTATATTGTTGGACTGTGTTCTACGGATCAAATAGATTTAAGGCAGAGGTTTAAAAAAAAAAAAAATCTTAGACGGCAGAGACGCAACGCGAGTCTGAAACCCCACAAAACCAGAAATCTACTGGTTAAGTAAGTACTACAAACCGAAGTAAAAAACAAACCTGAAGCTGAAGAAACCCTAAACGTTAACGGAAAAGACCCACGGACCTGAGTGACTGAGGGAGAGGGAGAGAGAGCTGTTCACTTCTCAGTGTTTTGCGTGTTAGTGAGCAGAGCATGTGTGTGTGTGTTCTATCACAGAACGCAGATGCAGTCGTCTACCCAATCAGGATTTGTATTCAATCCGAGCACAGATATTGACTCGTATTACTCGGATGATACTTATATTCGGCAAAAATGCTTTATCTGTACCGGATACTCGTTTCAGCCGAGTATCCGGCTCATCTCTACTGCATAATAACAACAGTGTGAAAACATTGTAATTCCCCCTTGTGGGGAATAAAGTATTCATTATTATTATTATTATTATTATTATTATTATTATTATTACTATAAATCACTATTTTTGTTCTGCGCTCTTACAAAGGCAAACACTGGAATATAAACTCAGGAACACAGACTGAGATGGTTTGACACATTTTTAGTAAGTCCATTTGTTTGGTCTTGTCCTGTGTGATATTTTCCATTTTATATTTACAGGTGTACTTTTTTTAAATGCTTCAAAGAGATTATTGTCCCCATGTTCAGACATTAAATGCTAAATGCTTGATTATGGGGAAATTACTGTAATTGTTGGGTCTGATGGTGGTAAAGTGTAATCTGTAAGTCTTTGTTATGTTTTGATACTATAAATAAAATTGAATTGAATTAAGCCACCTGTTAATTGCAGGAGCGTCACCACACTAAGGTCCAGTACCAGTTGAAGTCTGAGCGGATATCACTGGCTCAGGTCTTCAGTAAGATGGAGCAGGTGGTGGAGGTGCTGGGTATCGAGGACTACTCTGTCAGTCAGACCACTCTGGACAATGTGAGTCAACATGCATCATTATGTTTCAACTTCATGCAGGACTTCAACAAGGTAAAATGAAAAAAATAAAATAAATCAACTTTTTTGGCTCAGGTGTTTGTCAACTTTGCCAAGAAGCAGAGTGACAATTTGGAGCAGCAGGAGACGACGACCTCAGGTGGGGGACAGTCCCCCCTGCAGCGCATCCTCAACCTGCTGAAGTCTCGGCCTGCCAACACAGAGCTCAATGCTCTGATTAGCGAGGCACCGGAGGAACTGGAGAGCGACGATGATGAAGGACTTATCAGCTTTGAAGAGGAAAGGGTAAGTAAACAACACTTGCAGTTTTATTTTTTATTCATTTGATTTAGAGTGTGTAATAAAAGCTACATGTACACAGGGATAGAGGTGCACCTTAGTATTGAAATAAAAAGGAAGAAGTGCATTAGTGCAGGTAACACTGTAAAAGACTATATTATGAAAAAGACTATGGAAAAGACTATACATTTTACTCGAATGTCCATACCAGTTACTCACAGATAGATTTTTTTTTGTGTACCATAACAATATATGTATAAGATTAAAGACTGCCGCATTGAATCAATAACAACAAGTTACCATGCCCCTGTATTACTAACAGTTAACATTACTCTCTGACCCAGATGTAGTGCAATAAATAAAACAATATATTAAGGAATATTTCGGCATAAATATAACTGGTAGGTGACACAATTGATATTATGGGAGGGCAAGGCGGTAATTAGGGGAACGATTGTAGAAATTTCATCTAAACTGAAAAAGACACGATTAAAAAATAAAAGGACCTTAAGGATATTATCAAGAAATTAGAAACAGATCACAAAACAAGACCAAACAATAATATTTTAGAGGAGCTTAAAAAAATGAGATAAGCCTTGGATTGCCTCTTAACTTATAAGGCAGAAGGAGCTCTACGCTTTTCCAAGCGGAAACGGTATAATGAAGAAAGTAGCCGAGCTCGCCGTCTACTTGCATTTCAACTCCAAAAGGCCAAAGCAAATAGAGTGGTATCACAAAGATAATTCACATGGTTTCCTGGAAAAAAAGTGACACACCCTAAGGACTAAGCATTGTTTTATGAAACTTATATAATGGCTATGATTCGCTTACAATTCAGAGTAAGTCCAAGATTTTTTTTCTCAAAAACAAAATTACCCACACTATCGGATGATGCGGCATCAAATATGATAAGACCAATTACAGTATTAGACAGTCCCTCCAGGATTTCACGGCCTTTTTTTGAGATTGTAGCAGCCCAAAATGCCTGATTTTGTCAGGAGATTCTGTAAAAATATTGCAATGAAAGTTGCAATGTTTGTTTGTGTCGCAAGAGAGAGTGAAAATTGCACAAGGAACCTTGTTTTGGGGAGAATAAAACTACTCTGGGCTGAGTTTTCCTAGTAACTTTACCAAATAGGCTCAGGTATAATATGAAATTGGGTGGTGGATTTAAGACAAAAAATAATAATTTATAATTTATTATCTGTCAGTGGCTTGTTGATCTTTACATTGTTATTAGGGCTGTAACGATATGCAAAATAAAACCAAAATCGCGACACTCCCAACTCCCAGAGTTATCCTTCTCGTCCAGATCCAATGCTACCGCATCTTTAAATTACCATTAGTATTAGTCCTGTTGGTGCTTTATCCCCGTTTTGTCTGGTAAATTTAGCTTACTGTAAAGATGGCTAAAAGCAAGGGGGGGGGGGGCACCGGTAATACTAACGGAGGTGTAACGTTTTGAATGGCCGCTGTTTGACTCGGGTGCCTGGGTCTGTTTCCCGACGGTTCAGTAAACTGCCGTTAGCGTCCTTAGCACCGGAGTTAAGTACTTACCAGGATGGCTGCTAGCTGGCTGGGGGCTGACTGTGGATGTGTCCCCAGGGCTGTAATGATAGTGAATGGTTACTAGCTGCCTGGGGGCTGACTGTAGAATGGATGTGTCCGCGGACCGGGCTGTTGTCAGCGCTCATCCCAACTGAAGCCTTGCAGCGCTGGCAGACTGAGGCAGAAGACAATCATACTAAAAATAACTGAGCGTGTTGAACGGTGTCGTAATGTTGTTATAGCTAACGTTATAGACCAAGCACATTAGCATTAGCATCATATCACTTGTCTGCTGTACAACTTTCTTATTGGCTATATTAGCACTCATACATAACCTGGACTATGGTCATATTCCCTGTTACATAATGTTCTTATTCTTATTCAGTCAGTCAGTTTATAGGTTATTATGTTTATATTTTATAGTTGGTCAATATTTTATCATCAAAAAACCAAAGCACTTTTCCTCTTCATTCCCCCTTACAGGTTTGGGAGCGGAATTGTCCATTACCATTGTGTCCATTACCATTATGTCTCATTCGAACGAGTTAATGAACAATGAAACGATTTTGGAAACATTATTTCAAGGTACAAAAGAATCTTTGATGTTGGATTGATCGATATTGAAATCAATCAATATCAATAAAAATGGTCTCTGTTGTATAACTCTGTTGCAAAATGGGATGTAATCAATGATAAAACAATGCCATCTGGAAGAAAAAAAGTTATTACATTTACTGAGAACACCCCCCCACCCCAAAAAAAAGAATCAAGGTTTGTATCAAATTGTGAGTCAAAAATCGTGATACAAACCAAACCCTGGGATTGGTTTATCGTTGCAGCCCTAATTGTTTGTTAATTTCCTATCCTGGTCTGGGACACATTCATACGGTTTGACAAAGGACTTATTGGACTTTAACTTATTATTGCACCTACAATAACGAGTGTAGCTGTATTCAATTTAGGTCATCCTGCTGCAGAGCGCCGACAGGATTGAAACAGCAGAAGCTTTCAGCAATTTTAGAGTGAAAAATGTTACAGCATACATTGATGTTAAAATGTATACAAACTGGCAGGACGGTCTTTCGCTGTACTTTATGTTAGTAAATGTGAGATGTTCGAGTCCCACACGTCTCCATATGAGAAACATGGAAATGAATTTGGCGACATGCGTGTCAGTCTATAGTTTTAATGGTAGGTCCATTTTAACAGTGAGAGACAGAATAGCAACAAAAGAATCAAGAATGCCAGTCAAGCATGTTATGAATTGATTTGCATTTTAATGAGGGAAATGCAAAACATGACTTAGTACTTGGTGGCAAAACTCTTGTTGGCAATCACAGAGGTCAGAAGTTTTCTTGTAGTTTTCCACTAGATTTACAGGAGGGATTTTGTCCCATTCCTCTGCATATCTTCTCCAAGTCATTAAGGTTTTGAGGCTGACGTTTGGCAACCCAAACCTTCAGCTCCCTCCACAGATTTTCTATGGGGTTACGGTCTGAAGACTGGCTAGGCCACTCCAGGACCTTAATGTGCTTCTTCTTTAGCCACTCTTGTTTTTTTGTTTTGGGTCATTGTCATGCTGGAATACCCTTCCACGACCCATTTTCAATGCCTTGGCTGAGGAAAGGAGGTTCTCACCCAAGATTTGACGGAACATGGTACTTGGGGTCGTAAGCAGCATTCCTCCTCCAAACACGGCAAGTTGTCTTGATGCCAAAGACCTTGATTTTGGTCTCATCTGACCAGAACACTTTCACCCAGTTCTGCTCTGAATCATTCAAATATTCATTGGCATTCATTGGTACTTCAGACGGGCCTATACATGTGCTTTCTTGAGCAGGCAAGGCAAGGCAGCTTTATTTGTATAGAACATTTCAGCAACAGGGCAATTCAAAGTGCTTTACACAAAAAACAGTTAAAAATAATAATAATTAAAACTTCAAGCTGTGATGAACGGGCCCTCGCTAACCTGCGCGTCGGGGTTACTGGCAGACGCCTCTCCTTGCGGCCGCGCATTTGCGCGTCACTCAGACACTGAAAGTCGTCACCAAGAAAAGGGAACTCCCTGCTGAGTTCAAGACTATATGTCATACAGTTCATTATCTGTGAAAGGGGGCGTGGCTGCATGATAGGGGGATGGGTCAAACATCACCAATAAAAAGGAACTCTCTGCTGAGTTCATTGATACCTCACATAAGACTATACCTAAAATGGGTCACCAGTTATAAAAGGGGGCGTGACTTAAGCATAGGGGGTGGGCTAAACCATCACCAATAAAGAAGGAAGTCTCTGCTGAGTTCAGTGACACCTTACACAAGACTCTATGTCATACAGTTCATTATCTGTGAAAGGGGCGTGGCCTCATCATAGGGGGGCGGGTCAAACATCGCCAATGAAAAAAGAAGTCTCTTCCGAGTTCAATGACACCTCACACAAGACTGTACCTTAAACGGTTAAAATTTTATTGGGCGTGGCCTAAGTGAGTGGGCGTGGTCAAAGTATAGGGGCCGGCTCAGTATCACATGTAGACCACACATTTTAAGTTTTATGTAAATCGGATGATGTTCGTCATATAAGGCTGATTTCCTGTTGCCAGTTGGTGGCGCTGTCTCCAAAAGTCCATATTGGCCTGTAGGTGTCCTCAGGCCTGGACTCTTGGTGATTGTGGGAAATTTCAAAAAGATACGACTGTAGTTACAGCCACTTTCTCCTTCATTGCTAAATACTCAAAATGGCCGCCATGCTACGCCCACACCTTATGACGAAAAGTTTTTCTTTTAATAACTTTTCATCGTTAAGGTCTTAAGATGACTGACACTTAATTTGAAGTTGATCTGATGAAATCTCTAGGAGGAGTTTGTTAAAGTATAGCACCTTGTCTTTTAGGCCTACTTCCTGTAGGAGTTTTATGTCCGCCCTACCATGCTACATATGTGTACCAAGTTTCGTGACTCTACGTTAAACGCACCGCAGGGGCTCAATTTTTTTAATATTGTAGGGGGTGTTAGCGAGCCATTTTTGTGCGCCTATTCCCAAAACCATTAAAATACGTAAATTTTCACCAGACTTGATGCGACCGCCAAATATAGTGAGTTTTTGAATATGATCAAAAAGTCCCTCAAAAAGGCAATTCATTTGCCGGGAAAAAGAATACTAACTAGAACTGCACGCAGTTACAACGGGGTCCAAGCCACCCCACGCAAGTCAGCGCCCACGACCAGCGGAGCGCACGAAAACGGAACCCAAAGCGAAACGGCGGGGGAGGCAGACGTCGGGAAATATCGATAGGCGCAAGTAACAGTACGGATTAATAGCACAATGAAACTCTGAGCTTTCTACATCTACCCTGTTAATTTCAACTAATTCACTTTAATGGAAGTGGTTAATCCAGACGTTGGCCCATAGGCCACGCCCACTTGAACCAATCAGTATCCCACTGTAAGGACCACCTCAGGAGTGGGCCTAGATGGTATCAATCAAATTTTGTAAAAATCGAATCCGAGAGATAATTCATGAGATATAAACGTTTTGTATTTGTAGCGCCCCCTAGTGGCCAATGTTCGTGAAAGTCGTTTTAGAAGCTCAGAGGGTCATAGCAAAGAATAATCTAAAGTTTGGTTTGGACAGCATTTATTTTGGCAGAGATATGGCAAAGTACGTTCATGAGAAATAAACTTTTTGTATTTGTGGCGCCCCCTAGTGGCCAATGTTGGTGAAATTTGATTCAGAGCCTCAGAGGGTCATACCAAGGAATACTCTAAAATTTGGCTTTGATAACATTTATTTTGGCCGAGAAATGGCAAAGTCAATGTTTTAGCTACACAAATTTGTTTGCCCGTAATATGCGCAATTTTTATTCTATAAAAAATCTTTATATAACTTTGAGTCAGGTCGGTCTGGAGATGCTATGTGCCAAGTTTCATGCAGATCCATTGCACGGTCTAGTTCTGGCACATCCAGCCGTTAATTTGTTCAATGCACTTCGTCAGTTTTTGTATTGGACTATAGTCCCCTGGCAATAAGGTTATGTAAATTTGTGTGTCATCCGCATAACTATGGTAACTTATTTTGTTGTTTTCCATCATCTGAGCCAGTGGAAGCATGTAGATGTTAAACATAAGAGGCCCCAGAATGGAGCCTTGGGGAACTCCACACGTCATATTTGTATGCTCAGATGTATAATTACCTATTGACAAAAGTAGTCCCTATTCTTTAAGTAAGATTCAAACCAGTTTAGTACTGAGCCAGAAATGCCAACCCAGTTTTCCAATTGGTCTAGTAATATGTTGTGGTCGACCGTGTCAAATGCAGCACTGAGATCAAGTAATACTAAGACTGACATTTTGCCACTATCTGTGTTGGTGGATGTCATTAAAGACTTTGACAAGAGCCGTCTCAGTGCTGTGGTGTGGTCGGAAACCCGACTGAAAGGTATCAAAAATGTTGTTTAGTGACAAGAAATAGTTTCGCTAAGTAAACCGCTTTTTCAATGATTTTGCTTAAAAACAGAAGGTTTGATATTGGCCTGTAGTTGCTCATTAGGGATGTGGCTAGATTGTTCTTTTTTAAGAGTGGCTTGATTACTGCAGTTTTCAGGGCCTGTGGAAAGATACCTGAAAGAAGATACGTGTTCACAATCTGTAGAAGATCAGAAGCCAAACAATTCTAAACATTTTTGAAAACACCCATTGGTAGAATATCAACACAACAGGAGGAGGTTTTCAGATGTTGTATAATGTCCTTCGCTATGGTTGAAAGTATGAAATTCTGTCATATTGGAATTAGTTTTGCCTGAACACTGTGACAACACATATCCTGTACTTGATATGGAGGCACTGACTGTTTGTCTAATCTTCTGAATTTTGTCTTTGAAGAAGGAGGCAAAGTCATTGCAGGCCTTGGTAGATAAGGGAGACCTTGCGGGTGCTGCAGGGTATAAGCCCTGCACGGCGTAATGTGTTACCAATTGTTTGATCCTCCTGTGTGGTTCTGGGCTGATTCCTCACTGTTCTCATGATCATTGCAGCTCCATGATGTGAGATCTTGCAGGGAGCCCCAGGAAATACATATAAGTAGGATCCAGTGTACTATATTAGCGCCAATCCGTCCAATGAGAAAGCAGAGTAAAAAAGTAAACGGAGGCAGCCAAAAATGTGAATCCCACATTTTACAGATAAATCACTCCATATTTTCTATGAATGCCATTGCCTTTCAGGTCCTATTTTGAGTTTGGCAGGATACAGGATTCTAAATCTCACCTCTCTCTTACCTGTCACCTGAACCTGTCACAATTTATCTATGTTGTTTTTGAGTAATCTGGGAAAATCATTATGTTGTTGCTCTGCCAATCCAGCTTGCCCTTGCTCTTCATCGCCGGCAACACCAAGTCCCTGTCCGATGATCTTAAGAATCTTACCAGAATGGTCATGGTTCTGTTTGTGTGCACAATAGGGATATCATGAGAACCTGTACTTCGGTACCAAGTTGGTACCAAAATTCTGAAAACATGACAGTACTTGATTTTCTACAGTACCAGGAGCTGCTGTGGCATTCATCAGAAACTTTGGCTTTAAAACTTCAGACAAGGCCCAAACAAAACAATTACATATGTTGTATCAGTGGTATGAGTGGTTGCCTGCCAATCGGAAGGTTGGTGGTTTGCTGTAGTGTCAAAGTGCCATGTCAAAGTGTCCTTGGATAACACTGAGCCCCTGAGTTGCCCCCTAAATGTGTGTGAGTGTTTATCTGATGAGCAGGTGGTACCTTGTACGGCAGCCTCGGCCACAGTGTATGAATGTGTGTGAATGGTGAATGGTTCTTCTACTGCGCTTTGAGTAGTCATTGAGACTAGAAAAGCGTTATATAAGAATTTTCCATTTACATTTTGAAGTAGCCTACACGGAAGTTGTCTGTTGTTTACACTTGCTAGCTTACTGAGATGAATGTGAGACACTAGATGCAAAACATGTTCCTCAAGCTTAAGTTGTTCACTTTCTAGTTTGTAAAACTGTAACATATTGAACAGTAAATGATCACAGTAAAAGACAACCATTTTTGGTCGTCATTCAAAGCCATTCCACTACAGGCATAGTTACTGCAATAATATTTATTTGTAGCAAGCCTAAACATTAATTCCCAACATGTTGATATCTGTCAGCAGCTCAGACACACTGCTGTCTGCGCTGACCTACCGTCACCTATTGTCTGCACCTGTCTGGTTCTGGCTCTGACCACGGGAACAGATATGGGACAGCTCGCTTCAACGCAGCGTAATAACTCCTGAAAATATCCATCTTGCAAATGTATCTGTTTCTGCTGTCATCTCAACCACTGAATACAGCAACAGGAAATAATACTGGCAGCTTTTTTTTCTGTTTCCAACAAAACACACTAAATGTTGTGTTGAAATGCGTTTGAGATTGTAAGGAGTATAATATTACCAAAATTGTATTCATAATTTGTTATATTACTGCGTTACAGTAAAAGGAAAACTTTACTGTAATTGCGTTACTCCCAACACTGACAGTTAATGTGTATGGGCACGAAGAGAAGACTAACTGAATGCTAAAGTGGAAAATAAGCTCAAGTGGAAAACACTGCTGCGGAGAGGTTGAACACCCAGACTGTGTAAATGACGTATGGGGAGCTTTCACAGCTGTTTGGCTGCAGCGTTTTTACAGTTAATCCAAGGAGAAGCCACAACATCACAAGCAGCATGCTACTACTAACAAGCTACTAATGCAACCTTGCCTCTGAGCCTGAGGTAAGTTGTTGATGCTGTGACATGCACACGCCGCGCAAGTTCACCAGGGGAAGGGTGGCCGCTGGTCTGTGTGCTATAAAATTACATTGTTGATTGAAAAAAAAGTGTAATTCAGATTTTATCTATCAAGGCCCATGTATAACCTATGAATGGGAAACACTGGGGGTATTCTCAAGCCAGTATTTAGTATTCTAGCTTAACATATGGATGATACCAAAATATGTGGACATGGTACTGTTGGACTGGGCTCCATTAATTGTTGTAAAAACTTGAATCAGATTTTACCAACTGTGTGTGTGTGTGTGTGTGTGTGTGTGTGTGTGTGTGTGTGTGTGTGTGTGTGTGTGTGTGTGTGTGTGTGTGTGTGTGTGTGTGTGTGTGTGTGGCAGGTGCAGCTCTCCTTCAACACAGACACTCTCTGTTAAAATGAGGCCCTTCAAAAGAGCAGAGATGAGGAGGGTGACAGAGTGGGAAAACCAAAACCTGTCTCTCTGAGGCCTGGAGGGAGAAGAGAGCAGCTGATTCAACTCTGAAGAGGACCAAAACATGGAACCAGTAGTTCAGTATTTTAGCATCAATTGATAACATGCCAGTAGGTAGAGACACAGCAGGAGTGGTTGAATTTGGATGGAAGACTTTGTCCTGGAATGTTTTCATATTCATTTTTGTTGAGAATGTATCTTAGTAAATGGATGATGGCTACAGTAGGTTAAGTACTTTTGTTAGTACATGAACATATCATTGGTGATATGTTATAAACCAAGTGTTTGACAGCACAGGTTACTTTGAGTTGGTTGTACATACTCCCAACCAAAAGGCCTCATGACACCCGAGTGGTCCCTTGTCACTGTACCAAATTAGACCTGCCTTGAGAGCATGCTGTGATGAAGTCTATTTTTCTGTGGCAAGAAAATAATTTATTTGGATATCAAAGCAGATGTGTGTGATTTATTTTGCAATAACAGAGGATTTAGTGAAATGCACCTTGGGCAGTGTCAGATGTGGACATGCATGTTAGCTGTTGGCCTTTTCTTTTAATTTGATGTCAGAGACATGGAGAGAATGTACAAGGCATGGTTATGGTCTTGATGGTGTCTCCACTCTATCTACTGTTTTGACACTGTACATTTGGTCTCATTCTACTAAATGCTTTCTTTTGTTCTTTTAACATGTTACTATGTTGTGTAGATCCTCTACCGGACACAGTGTACAATAATAATAAATATAATAATACTAATAATAATAATAATAATCTAACAATCTGAAACTGCAGTGAACTCTTATATTCCCTGAAAATAACTGCACTACCATCACTGTGAAGGGAACTCAGATCAGAATAATCTATTGAGTAAAAAAAAAATGTATTTGTAATGTGATAGTTGAGTTGTAACCTGTCCTGTTAAAAATAACTGTTTCATTACTTCTTTCACAGCTAATTGCTATATTGTTATATTTTTGGTGACTATTATAGCACTGGTGGGCTGTTTACTGATACTGTTAATTGAAGGGGTTATAATTAAACAAGGAAAACTGACTTGTAATTTCTTTTCTTACTGAGAAAGCTGGAGAGAAGTTGGTTGCCGAAATATTTGAATTAAGTCAATTATAAAATACAGTCGAAACAAACTCAACCATAACACTGATTTTTGTGACCCTAAACCTAAGTGGGATGACTTCTTTGAGTTTCATTTGGATCTTTCTGTGACTATAACATAATTAAAGCTTGGAATGTGTAAAAATTACATAATATACATTAACAAAACATAAATCTCAGTCAAACAATGAAGAGATAACTCATGTCACCAACAAGCACTAGAGTTAACCAAGTGGTGCTCACTGCAGTAATCAGATCCAGCCCCACCCGATTTTACTCTTAGGTCTAGCTTTTGGGTCTAGCTCTGCCTAAGCCGTGTTAGCTGTTTAACTTTAACATTACCCCCTTGTTAGCCTTACCACCTCTAGATGTTTATGTTACTGCCATAGTGTTATGGTTGAATAGGGATAGGACCCAGATGCAGAGATAGGGACGGCAGGTAGGAGGGAGCTTCAAAAAGAGGCTTTATTTAACAGTCCAAAAGCAAAGGGAACAAAACGGCAAAATCCAAAGAAAACCAAAAATCAGGCACAAGGGAAGACGGAGCTAAAGCAGGGCAAACCACGCAGGGAAAAAACTCACGGGGAACAGCAGGAACGCAGACACAACCACGTCGACGAGACATACAAACTAGAATGATCCGACAGGAGACAAAGGAAACACTGGGGTTAAATACAAGAACAGGTGAGACGTCAGGTGAATCACATTAGGGCAGGGCTGGACAATCAGACAAACAAAGCGAAGCTAGACAAGACAAGACAAGACAGGAAACCAAACTATCAAAATAAAACAGGAAGTAGAACAAACAGACACAGGGGAACACCAGACAGGACCAGCAACATAAGACCAGGGAAAAGACCAAGACAGAAACACAAAAAAGGCCAAAGAAAGGGAAAAATAATCCCAACGACAAACCCAACCCACAACACATAGACTGTTAATATTAATGGACAGAGCATGTGTGACGTCACCCATTGGTTTGTGGAGACGTTGAGTTTTCTGTTTAGGGGGGGTCGACTCAAGATGGCGACATGAAAAGTCGTACTTTGCGACGCTAGCAAATAATGTGGGAATTACTGCACACGTTATTAATGTAATTTCATTTCGTTGCCTAAAGAAGTTAATATTTGTATTTGAAGAAGCAAATGGACATTTCCCGCTGATGTACTACATGTTTTTTACGTCTGAATCTGAAACTACAAGAGGTGGAACTATCGGTTTCTAAGCTGTAAGCTAAAGCCAACGCTACCACATGCTAGCGATGGATAACTTGGAGATAGACGAACTCCCGCGACTGGAAGTTATGGAGGTTGTAATTGATAAAGAAAAACGGAACATAAGCGAAATTCACTCGTATGCTTGTCAAGCGGAACACGGTGAAGATTGCAATTCCTCTCCTGCTACACCTGTGAAACACCAAGCTAAGAAGACAAGAGGTAATGGTAACGTCAATTCAAGAGAGAAAACACATCCCGGCCAAACCGTCAAAGAACCGTCGCTCTCTGAGCTGCAGAACACAATTATTACAGTTGTCATTGAGAAGATAAATGAAAGAGCAGACAAAAACGAGAAGGCTGTCCACTACAACACAGTTCAAATTGACGGTCTTAAAAAGTCGCTGGACTTTTGCCATAAAGAAGTTCTGGACCTGAGAAGACAGAACGTGGCTCTTAAAGAAACCTGTGAGCAGCTTCAAAAAAAAGTTACTGACATGGAACTGAAAATCAACGAGGTCGACCGCTACAGTCGGTGCCATAACCTCCGTCTTCACGGCGTTCCTGAAAAAGTGGATGACATTCAAACGAGAGTCCGAGACATCTGTCGAGCAGTGTTACCTGACACTGAGGCCGAGAAGGTCACTTCTGCAATAGATGTTGTCCACAGAATTGGCAGACCCAAAGGCGGAGGATCCAATCAACTAATACGTCCATTAATTATCAAGTTCATGTCCAGAACAGCCAGAGATGCGTTGTGGAGGGGATCCAAGAAGAATGACTACCTGAAGAACAACCGGCTCCACTTCAAAGAAGATCTGACCGCAGCTGACAGAGACACCCGCAGTCGTTTATGGCCTGCAGTGGAGGCAGCGAGGAAGAGAGGAGACAAGGCCTACTTCGTGGGAAATAAGGCGTTTATTAACGGAAAAGAGATTAAAATTGACTGACCAAGAATTTAAATAAGGGAACAGAGGTATGTGTCAATAATATAACCTACTCCTATGTAAACTTGAATATTTCAGGTAAGACTCGGTCATGATGGAGTAGCCTATATTCTGTTAAGGCAACCAATATTCAACATTTGTGCAGTGATTCCTGCAATTAACCAAAAAGTTTAAGTCTAGAGAGAGTAGTTCTTTTTTTGTTTGTGTTCTCAAATGTCTATTTCTGTTTTATCTGTCAATGCCAGGGGTATTAGGAATCAATTGAAGAGAAAATGTTTATTCTTATATTGCCAGAGTAAAAGTGCAGATTTTTATTTTATCCAAGAAACTCATGCTTCAGATGCAGATGCGTCATTTTGGAGGAGTCAATGGGGAAGAGATGTGTGGTTTTCATTTGGCAGTAATAGGTCAGCAGGGGTCGCTATACTGCAGGGAAAGTTCAAGGGTCATGTCGTTAAGCACCTAACAGATACAGATGGTAGATGGATAATTCTTCTTGTAGACATTGACCAATCTCTGTTTGTTTTGGTTAATATCTATGCTTCCAATAATAGGCAAAACAATACAGCTATTTTTTCAATAGTAGAATGTAAAATTAATGATCTCTTAATAGTATTCCCTTTAGCTAGAGTTTTATGGGGAGGAGACTTTAATACAGTAATGGATGAAAGTATGGATAGATGGCCACCCAAAGACAGAGCAACAAATGAATTAGGAAATATATGCAGTCGATTGGACCTAATTGATATCTGGCGACATAAACACCCAAATCAAAAAATATATACTTGGAATAATAAGGACAGATCTCAACAGTCCCGTATAGACTTCTGGTTGGTCTCATCAGACTTGGAGAATAAGGTGGAGTCAATGTTGATAGAACCCACAGTTTTTACAGATCATAAGGCTGTAACAATTAATATGAATATTGAAATGGGTAGACACAACCTTAACAAAGATTACTGGAAATTAAATAAATTACTTTTACAAAATAAAGAATTTAAAAAAGAAATCCAAACAATAATTGATAGATATTGGACTCAAGCAAAATTACTCAATAATTTTGGAAATTGTTGGGAATTAATGAAATATGAAATCAGAAATTCTGCGTTATCTTTTGGAAACAAATTGCTAAAGCAAAGAAAGAAAGAGAGTCTCAAATAATTACGAAACTGATAACATTATCAGAGAAAATAAGTTTATCCGGAGAAGAAGTAATTGAGCTATCATCTTTACAAATGGAACTGGACAAAATGTACGATGAGAAGGCCAGGGGTGCCTTTATCAGATCTAGGAGGAAGTGGCTTGAACAAGGTGAAAAATGCTCTAAATACTTTTTCAATTTGGAAAAGAGAAACTTTGAGTTGTCTTCCCTGTGTAAACTTAAAATTAATAATCTAATATGCGAAGATGTTAAGGGTATTTCAAAATATGTCGCTGATTTCTATCACAAGTTATATGCAGCCGAATGTGAAAATGAAAGAGATATGGATAGGTTTCTGGAAGATATGGGAAGTAACATGAAATGCGTTGATGACAGTTTTAAATCAATTTGCGACCAGGAAATTAGTTTAACAGAGGTCCAAAAATGTATTGACTGTCTTAAAGAAAACAAAGCTCCTGGGAATGATGGACTGATAAGTGAATTTTATAAAGTATTTAATAAGTCATTAGCACCTTTTCTAGTGGCTATGTTTGTAGAAGCCATAGGAAAAGGGGAATTTCCTCCAACTCTTCGACAAGGTCTTATTAAATTAATTCCTAAACCAAAAAAAGATAAACTGAGTATTGAGAATTGGAGACCAATTAGTCTGTTAAATAATGATGCTAAGATATTTGCATTGGTCTTTACTAAAAGGTTGAAATCAGGATTGGGTGATATTATTGATGAAGAACAATCGGGATTTATGCCAGGAAGAAATATCTGCAATAACATACGATTAGTATTGGATATGATAGAATATGATGAATATATATTGGACAATAGCTTTATTTTATTTGTAGATTTTTACAAGGCATTTGATACCATTAGTCACCAATTTATGTTTAAAGTTATTGAGTGTCTTGGATTTGGTAACCAATTTTTGAAAGCTGTCAAAACACTATATAAGGGCTGCAACAGTTCAATTAAGTTAGCTCATGGTACAACTCCTAGATTTGATATTGGTCGTGGTATAAGACAAGGTTGTCCACTTAGCCCATTCCTATTCCTCCTTGTTACACAAATTATGGCTGTACATATTAAAAGGGTAGTTTCAAGGTATAATTTCCTTAGGTAGAGAATTTAAATTATCCCAACTAGCAGATGATACAACAATTTTTCTAGCTAATAGACGTGAAGTGTCAAAAGCAATTAGTTGTATTAAGGAATTCTCTGATGTGTCAGGTTTAAGAATGAATTTGAGTAAATCTGTTTTACTACCACTTAAGGATTGTGTCCTCTCCGAAGTAGAGGGAATCCTGTGAAGCACACGATTACATACCTGGGTGTTATCATTGATAAGAACGAAAAACGTCGCAATAACCTAAACTTCAGTCCTATAATTGAACAAATAGGGAAAAAATTTAATACATGGTTGATGAGAGATCTGTCATTGAATGGTAGAGTTTTGTTATCTAAAGCTGAAGGAATATCCAGGTCTGTCTATGTATCATTATCATTGAATGTCCCTTCCGAAATATCCAAAAAATTGGACAAAATCTTATTCGACTTTATTTGGAGGAACAGATGCCATTATTTAAGAAAAGACATCCTGTGCAACATTAGAAGACATGGTGGTCTAGAAGTTTTAAGTTTTGAAACCTTAAATAATACTTTCAAGGTGAAATGGTTAACTAATTTGATTGAAGAAAACGATTGTATTTGGAATACTTTCCCTAAACATGTATTTGGTTTAGTTGGTGGTCTCAAATTTCTGTTAACTTGTGATTATAAAATTGATAGATTACCTGTGAAGTTATCAAATTTTCATAAACAAGCTCTGCTGGCCTGGAAATTAATTTACAAGCATAACTTTACACCAACCAATTACTACATTTGGAATAACAAGGATATTCAATACAAAAACAAATCTCTGTATTATGGAAGATGGGTTGATAATGGTATTATCTTGGTAAAACAACTCCTTAATACTGACGGGCAGTTACTAAAGTATAATGAGTTCCTCTCCAAATTCCAGTTGGCAGTCACGCCAAGAGAATATGCAATAGTTGTTGATGCTGTGCCGAGATGTGTACTGCAACTTCTTAGAGGGTCAGTAATGACAGGGATCAATCCACTCAATAGTGGTATATTCCTTGGGGGAATTGACATTACCAAGACTCCAAACCATGTTTTGAACACTTCTTTCAAGAACTGCATCAATACAACAGCACCATAAGAGGCATTAAGAACAAGAAGGCAATTAAGACTGGAATTGTGTTTGATACATTTTTCATGTATCGGTGATACATTTGACTTTGTTTGCTCTACACTTTTTATTTGTTTATTTTTATTTTTTTTTTGATTTATTTATTATTTTTTTCTGTATATGTACCCCTGGCTTTGGAATTATACATACTGGCTATGTAACTGTTCTTTGTTAATAAAATAAAATTAAAAAAAAAAAAAAGAAAAAAAAAAAAGTTTTCTGTTTAGGGCGCAGCCATCTTGGTTGCAGATGACGATTTTAGACCAGAGGGAGGAGAGAAGGAGGAGCCATAGACTGTTGGGCGGTGTCTGACTGTGATGTTAGCTGAGATTTGGCAACGCTACTTACACTCTACATTAAGTTATACACTTTCACTGGCAATCTAGATGCAACTGCTGCTGAGAGCTAGCCTGTATAATTCGAGGTAAGATTTAGCTTTGCTAGGTTTTAAATATATTTTTGTCCCATAGTTATATTACATATAAGAGGAGTCACATTGTAAAGTAAATGTATCTGAAATTACCATGTAAATTGTCTGTAACATTAGCTAACCACCATCAGAGATGGCAAAAGTACTCACTTCCTGTACTCAAGTAGAAGTACACATACTTGTGTTAAAAAATACTCTGGTAAAAGTAGAAGTACTGATTTAACTTCTTTACTCAAGTAAAAGTAACAAAGTACAGGCTTGGAAATGTACTTAAAGTATAAAAGTACACTGTAAACCCAAACAGTTGTACAAGCTCATAACTAATAAGTTCATCACAGTCAAATGTCGTTTTGCAGTTGACCAAACTATAAAGTGTTGAGCTCTGTTGACATTTATGCCACTTTAATCGAAAAGGGCTCAATATTTTATAGCTAATTTCTGTGGAACGCTCAAAACGTTTAGGAACCATACAGTAGTGCCGTGACGTTACCGACGTCATGACGTTCTGGTGGATGGGTCTTATCTCTCCCTCAGGAAAGCGGAGTCAGCCATCTTGAATTTGCCTTGATGCGGCGAACTTTTGGCCATCCCGTGTGGACTTGGAACACAGTTTAATTTGTTTTTATTTGTTTGCAATTGTTGGGCTATAATCCTGCCCTTCTAGATTCTTTCAGGAAGAAGGGTTCAAGTCCGTAGGTTGGATAAAAGAACGTTTATTCATATGGGGTATATATATATTCCAGAGACAAAGTTACAGAGAATATGCATCCATAGCTCTCCCAAGTTTGTCTAAGCCGCTAGCCCTTCCTGCATGATTTTTGTCCTCGGGGGTTCAGTTGCTACCACGTGACCTGTTCGTAAGATTCGTGTCTAGCAGCGATTGGCCTGCACAATAGATAACAGGTCTCAGACTGCTACTGGAGAGGCCCTTTACCCAAACACAAGACGTGTCCCTCACCACCCTTGGCCCTGCTTTTCAGACTCAACACACTCGGCAGAGCTATGGTTGGACACATTGTACCAAAACAACCTATGATAAGGTCACAGTGAACCATAAACTACATGCTTCTTATTCAGAAGTGTACCCAATAATCACACTGAAACCAAGCAGACTATGTGTAATGCTTTAGCTCTTTTACCTGAAAATCTAATGAATTTAACACATATGATTAATATAATGCACTACATGAATATGTTTATAAGCACACATGATATGAATATATTTTATTCCAACATTTCCCCCTTTTGGTCTCACCAATGAGACCACCTTTATTGAATACCTATTCAGTGAACAAAGCAAAATGACAAACATCATCCCGGCATTAATCATGGAGTTTTTCACTCCCCCTTTTGAACTTTTTTTAAAAGTTCATCATTAATCAGAAATTCTCTACACAAAATCAGAATCACAGTTATAATTACAACAGATAATACAAATAATACAAACCGCTTCATTTGGGAATGGGATTTCATCTTGACCGTTGACCTGGATACCTTTATACCAGAATCTTTGTCAACCTGGTGTCCACTTCTTTCTTCAACCAGGGATTGTACTAATCACCTGGAGTTGGAGCTTGGGAGGGGATTATTCTGCCCCTTTGCTGGTCCCTTTGCTCTTCTGCGCTCGTCCCCTCGTCCGAAGGGATGCGTGCGTCTCCTTCCAGTGCGGCTTGCACTTCTCTCAGTGTCCGTCCTGGCTCCTCTGCTGGCGTGCACTGACTCCAATGATACCATGTGTCCCCCTTTCCGCGTAGTCTCACTGCGTGGCTGGTGCGTTCAGTCACCTCGAACGGCCCGGTCCACCTGGGCTGGTTCCACTTCCTTTTTATCACTCTGAGGCGGACCCATGCAGCCTGGGGAACCGTGTGGGCTGTGGACCTCTCCCCTTTCTGTTGGGAGAACTTGGACACAAACACTTGTAAATCATAAAAATAGGCTTTAGGCAACCTTTTTACTTTCTTTTCTGCTGGCCCAGCAGCCGCCAGACCAGGAAATTGTCTGCCTTTCTCCAGCTCAAATGGAGTGAATCCAGTGGACCTGTTCACAGAAAAACGTATTGTCATTAGAGCAATAGGCAAAGCATCAACCCACTGCATCCCAGTCACACTGCAGATTTTGCTCAGTTTCTGCTTTATGTTTTGATTCATCCTGTCCACTTTACCCTGTGACTGTGGATGGTACACTGTACCGAACTTATGCTGGAGCCCCAGCATTTGTTCAACTGTTTGTAGGTCTGAATTTTTGAAGTGTGAGCCGTTGTCAGACCTTATCCTAGAAGGAAAACCATGAGTGGGGATGTAATAGTTGATTAGACATTTTACCACTGTTATGCTGTCATCCCTTTTTGCTGGCCAAGCTTCAGGCCATCCTGAAAAAGAATTTACTGCCACTAGCAGGTATTGGCACCCTCTGCTGGTGGTTCCCATATCAGTAAAGTCAATAATTACCTCACCCATTGTGTCACATGTCAGTGGGAAAACTCCCATTTCTGGTTTTACTGTTGGTTTTGGGTTATACTGCAAGCATGTCTTGCATTCTCTCACCCAGTTTTTTGTCATGTCTTTCATGTGTGGATGCCACCAGTGACATAGCGCTCTGTCCATCTGGTTTGGTCCCACATGTCCCAATCCATGTGCTTCAGTCAAAGTCTGTCTGGTAAGGCTAAGAGGTAACACTACTCTTCCGTCAGGTCCACGCCAGAGTCCCTCCACCTCTCTAGCTCCTCTGTTTCTCCACAATGTTTTCTCCTCTGGGGTGGCTTTCAAATGTAGTTCTTTTAATGTGTCTTGTGTGTTATGTTGTGTTTCATCCTCTGGTCTGCACACTAGTTGTCTGCACGAACGGTTGTCGTACCCTGCACTCCTTTTAGCTGCTTCATCTGCCGCTCTATTCCCTTCTGCCTCTTCTGACTTCCCCCTGTCATGTGCCTTACATTTAATCACTGCCACCCCTGCAGGTCCCTGTAAGTGATGCACTAGCAATTTCATTTCCTGGTCATGCCTAATTGGGTCTCCTGATGCAGTTACAAACCCTGTTCTTACCCATTGCTGGAGGTTTAAATAACAGGCCCCTACCACATATGCTGAGTCAGTGTAGATGTTCACCGTTCTGTCTTTTGCATAGTGTAAAGCTTCCAGGACCGCTACAACTTCTGCTCTTTGGGCAGATTGTTGTCCGTCCAACTGTCCTTGTCTCACTGTCTGCCATCCCTGTGGAGTCTTTTCTACTACGGCCCAGCTGGACCGTAGTCCTAACTCCTCATCCCTGTAGCAACACCCATCGGTGTATAATGTCATGTCTGGTTTCTCTAGAGGCGCAGCCTGCAAATCTGCTCTGATCTTATCTGTGCGCTCTACTCTTTCCTCACATGAGTGTGGTTCTCCTGCCCCCATGTTGTCTGCCATGTTTATCCCTTCATGTGTGAACTTCAAGTTAGGGGCTGACAATGCTTTGGCGATGCGTTGTCGTAATGAGGTCATGGTGAAAACGGCAGAGTTAACATATGCTATGACGCTGTGTGTAGTTAGGATGTTCAGAGGGTGTCCCATGACCAAATGTGCTGTCTTGTCTACAATTGTTGCCAGCCCATCAGCGTGTGTCGTGCATGTTGGGTGTCGTTTTTCAGCTTTGCCCATCAAAACGCTGCAGTATGTCAGTACATGTCTCTCTCCCCCTATTTTCTGAAACAGAACCCCATTCACCACCCCTTCTGTTTCAGAAACATCAAGGTAAAACAGTAGGGAGTAGTCAGGCACTGAAAGAGCGGCCGCTTGTGACAGGGTTTGTTTGAGACGAGTGAATGTTTCTTCTGCCTCGATCGACCAATCCAGGCGGGCATGGAGGTTACGCATGCCCGCAGTTTTGACCAGGTCGCGCAAAATTTGTGTTTGGCCTGAGTAATTTGAATGTAGTTTCTGCTGTACCCAGTCAAGCCCAAGAATGACAACATGTCTTTTACAAACACAGGTTTGGGATGTGACAAAATAGTGGATCTGTGTGCAGGGGACATGGCTGTACCTGCACAGGAGATGGAGCGTCCTAAGAAGTCAACACTACGCCTACACAGTTGGAGTTTTTCTTTGCTGACCTTAAACCCTTTGGCGGCCAGATGCTGTAAGGCATGCTTCGACCGTAGGTGCTGCGACCAACAGGTCATCAACGTACTGGATGATAGTCGTATCTGCGGGGATAGGCAAATCAGACAGAGCATTGTGTAACACGGTCTTGAAAATACCTGGTGAGAGAGCAAACCCCTGCGGCAGTCTCGTGTACCGGAGTTTTTGTCCTCCTATATTAAAGGAGAAAATATCACGACACGCTGGGTCTAACGGGAGACAGAAAAAAGCGTTAGCCAGATCAATGCATGTGAACCATTTTTGTGTAGGCAACAAATTTGTCAGGGCTACATAAGGATTTGGAACGGGGCATGTTAGTGTTGCCAGATTAGCATTAGCATTTATTTTTCTCAAGTCATGTACCATTCTGTACGGCAGCCTGGGCCTTGTAAGTGAGAAATACCTTCAAAAGCTACTGGTTTAATGGGGTACTGAGGCTGTCTGATGGGTTGTGAGGTTTTCATTTCAAATGTGACAGGTTTACAATGTACCAACCCTACATTTGTGGAGCCAGTACTCCACATGGATTCAGGAAGGGAGGCCACCAGTGCAGCATCAGGGTGATCAGTCATTTCTCTGCCATGTGACCTAGAGATGAGACAGTGCTCCAAGAAAGCAGTATTATGCACATATGGTGGAAACATGCGGATGCAGTATGTGTCTGTACTGGGTGAGTAGAAAACAAGGTTAATCTGAGTGGATCTAAAATCTTTAGCAGCTACTGCAGGTTTGATCATTGGGCCTAATTTCTTATCTTAATGTTTGGGGTTTATTGCCAGAGTAATGTGGGGACCAGATTCACCTGATATCTTAAACCAGGACATTTGTTCAGGGGTGAGTTCTACCCCAGCAGCTACAAATTTGAGGACCTGCATAGATATTGGTGGATTTCAAATCCCACTATTTCCCAAATATGTTATCAAAAACCTCATTATAATAGAGAAGGTCATTTTCCCTGTCATAATGGAGGGTGAGGTGTGGAGGATCAGCAGGTGGTACATACGGACGGAGGCTGCAAATCCAGGGTTTCCATTGTAGGTAGGCAGACAGGATGCCAGTGTGAGTGGGTGTCTCAGGAGACAGACAAGCCCAATAAATGTCAGCTTTTGCGGTGAGATCCAGGGCAGGTGCCAACAGTCACTGCCCCCTTTTGTCCCACATCCCACAGTTCAAAACTGTCCCATCAGGAAAGGTGAGAGAAATACCTTCAGGTGAGCAGAGGATCGACACTCCCAGTTTTATGCCGTAGCCGGGAGCAAGGGTAGGGTTTGGGGCCTGGTGTCCCCCTCTTTGTCCTCTGCCTCGCCCTCTCTGCATTGGTTGAGCATGTGGGCAGGCGGCTTTCCAGTGGTCCATTGCGCCACACACGAAGCATCCCTTCCGTTGAGGTGGTTGGGGTCTGTTGAAACGAGTTGCAGCCCCCCTGTATGCACCCCTGTACTGACCTCTGGATGGGAAGAAATATCCCTGGGGAGATGGGAAAGCAGGAGGATAGGCTTGCTGAGGAGCAGGGAAGGGAGGAGGGAATTGGGGAATAGGAGCACAAGGGTAAGGGGAGGGGATGACTGGAGGGGGTGCAGGATATGGATTAGTTATTATGGGAACAGTCAACAGGTGTGGTTACAAACATTTGTTTCTGAGCATCCTTTTTATTAAATTTAGTCTTTGCTTCTTCTAACTGCAGTTTCAAGAGCTGTGTCTGCAGCTCTGTGGTTTCATTCCCCTTTTTGTCAGCCTTACGTTTAGCAATGTCTAAATGATGTCTAACATGTTTCCGCCATACTGCATCTTCACAATCATCATCTAAATCAGGATTTTCTTCCAATTTTACACACACCTCTGATGGCAGCCCTGCAAACACTGCCCTCCTGAACCACACAGATGTATTGCCCTTTTGTGCTGGATTTTGTCCTGTCTGACGCAGCCATGTGTCATAACAATCAGCTAAATAATTCACAGGTTCAACTTTGGGGTCCCACGGGGAGCTAGGTATTCCCGCGGACTGGGGCAGAGGATAAAGTCTCCTCATGACCTCTGCAATTCGATATAAATGAGGCAAAAAAGGTGTTTCATCATCTTGGAGTTCAATTCTAGCTTCTTTCTCTATTGTGCGGACCTCATGTGCAGAGGCGCATCTTGCGAGGATAGCTCTGAAGTCTCCCAGGGCCACACCTACGCCATGAGAGTAGGAGTCTAGTCTTTCCAACCATAGACCCCCTCCTGAATGGATATCGGGCATTTTTTCTGCTAAGGCGGTCACATCGGCCATACGCCACGGTTTGTACGTTTTCGAAGTTTGACCCGGCACTTGTATCAACGGAGCTTGGTAATGTTCAGAGTTTTCACGTATGTGCGAGCGGGTGTAGTAATGTGGTGTGTTTAAGCCATCTTTAGTAGCCGCATCTACTGGGGGCACGAGAACCTCTCTGGTCCTCCTATCATCTTTCTTCCCAGCCACTTTACCTCTTTTTACTTTGTATTCTTCTCCACTCCCTGAGTCTCCCACATCTCAACTGTCCTTTCCATCGCTATCAGTTTCTCCGTCCGATTCACTGCTATCTCTCCAATTTCCCTTAATCTCTGCAGCAACCATTACCTGTCTTCCCTTTTTTCTGTCCTGACTCTTTGATCTTTTTCCCTTTTTCTCCTTCCTCTGACCCTTAATTCTTTCTCCTGCCTTTTCTCCATAATCACCTACTCTCTGCTTATGGCCTGAATTACTCTGTCTATCGCATTCCTCTTGCTGTTCTCGCCTCATTCTATGACTGAATGGAGCATTCTCTTGACTGTCTGTCTGCTGCTCTGAGCGAGCGCCTTCCTGTTCTACAGAGAGAGAGGAGCAGAGAGGGGAGGGGCTCGGGGGCGCGCTTAGCTCCGGCTGTGTGAGCTGGTGTCTTGAGTCGAGGGAGAAAGTGACCGTGCCGGCCATCACATCTATAAGTGGGTATAGTCCGGGGGTCTGGGGGGCCTTTGATTCGTCAGTCTGAGTGTCGGATATAGTCACATAAGAGGGAGGCTTAATGTCATGTCTCGGGTCTAAGTCAGTCTTGTTCTGAAACGTAGGACCTTTGGCTCCCTGGTCTCCCTTGTTCTTTTTTTATTTTTATTTTTCTGGCATAAGATGACTCACACTTTTTTAATTTATGAATTTTCACACCCTGTTCTTGAGTTTTCGTCGCGGTACCAGAGTCTTTAAGTCGGCTAATTGTTTCTTACACTCTTCTAAATCTATTTCTGACTTTCCACAAATCTGCCAATAATCTAGTTGTGGTGTCTTCTGCATTATGTTGAACATGTTTTTCAGCTGTCTTATCTGCCATTCCGCGCATTATTAATTCCATTTGTGCTTTCCATGGTTTATAGGGTCCGCAACCTACGCCGGTAATTATATGATCTCTTTGGGCCTCCATTATTCCAAATTTATTTATTATTTTATGTATTTATTTAATTATCTTTTATTTATTTATTTATTTATCTATTTATCTATTAATTTACATTTAATTATGTTTATGAGACTACTTTCACACTAGTTAGTCAATGTCAGTGCTACCATTCGTGATCACTCGCCGGTGTCACTACCGTTCACAACTCTATCTTTAGAGAGGTTACCTTTCGTCTCTGAGACTACTTTCACACTAGTTAGTCAATGTCAGTGCTACCATTCGTGATCACTCCCTCAGTGTCACTACCTTTCACAACTCTATTTTTAGAGAGGTTACCTTTCGTCTCTGACTCTTCACGCTAATTAAGCCAATTTAACGCTGCCTTTCGCATCTACTTAACGATCATCTTTGCGCGATTTTCAGATCTTTTCGATGCTACGTTCACACTTTCTCTTTAAAGTGCTACCACTTAGAGTCTGTACTATACAACAACAAAACAAAATTCATCACAATATGAAACGTTCCCACAATCCAACCTCTATTTCTAGATGTCAAGATACATCAAAATACCATTCTAAATTGTCAACCAGAACCAAGGACCTCACACATTCAATTTAGCTTTCTCCAATAATGCAGATTTGATATAAACAGGTTCTGCTTACCTTTTAAGTGAGGCGCCTTGGTGAATGATCAGAGTGTCCGGTTCTGGTTGTTCTGTCCAATAGAACCTCTTCCTCCTGGCTGGCTCACCAAAAATGTTGGGCTATAATCCTGCCCTTCTAGATTCTTTCAGGAAGAAGGGTTCAAGTCCGTAGGTTGGATAAAAGAACGTTTATTCATATGGGGTATATATATTCCAGAGACAAAGTTACAGAGAATATGCATCCATAGCTCTCCCAAGTTTGTCTAACCCGCTAGCCCTTCCTGCATGATTTTTGTCCTCGGGGGTTCAGTTGCTACCACGTGACCTGTTCGTAAGATTCGTGTCTAGCAGCGATTGGCCTGCACAATAGATAACAGGTCTCAGACTGCTACTGGAGAGGCCCTTTACCCAAACACAAGACGTGTCCCTCACCACCCTTGGCCCTGCTTTTCAGACTCAACACACTCGGCAGAGCTATGGTTGGACACATTGTACCAAAACAACCTATGATAAGGTCACAGTGAATTATAAACTACATGCTTCTTATTCAGAAATGTACCCAATAATCACACTGAAACCAAGCAGACTATGTGTAATGCTTTAGCTCTTTTACCTGAAAATCTAATGAATTTAACACATATGATTAATATAATGCACTACATGAATATGTTTATAAGCACACATGATATGAATATATTTTATTCCAACACAATGCGCACTTTTATGGGGGATGATTCAAACCACCACCACCTCAGTTTTTTTCATTGGTCTTATTGCCGTTGTTTTCTTAAGTGCCGTCTTCTCATCAGCCCTAATTTGGTAAGTAACGCTAACGGTTTTTTGTCTGTTTTAATTTTTTATTGAATTTCGATAGAGAGATAAATAGTTTTAAATTTGGAACTGGGAATACATTTGTACAAATTGCACAGTAAATATTTGTTGTAAATATTTTACAAATCCAAGTAATTGTAACTTTAGAAGTTGTTGAACGTGACAAATACGTTATGTTAATTCATCTTGCAACGGTGTAACGTTATTGCCAGGTTGCCCGGATGAACTAGCTACATTTCATAAAATGCATGTTTGCCCGGGAGGAAGGTCCATGCTTCCCTCTTTCTGCGGGT
Organism: Percina caprodes; assembly: GCA_013375575.1. Lineage (NCBI taxonomy): Eukaryota > Metazoa > Chordata > Actinopteri > Perciformes > Percidae > Percina > Percina caprodes. The sequence continues at coordinate 424,962 of JABXJD010000099.1, read as the reverse complement.
TGTTGTTTTCGATGTTCGTCGGTAATGCACGTGCTTACTGTGAGTATAGCTTACTTATTACAATAAGTGTCCGCGTTACAGTCAATATTTTACGTGTGTGTGTGTGTGTGTGTGTGTGTGTGTGTGTGTGTGTGTGTGTGTGTGTGTGTGTGTGTGTGTGTGTGTGTGTGTGTGTGTGTGTGAGAAACGAGCAATGCTAAACCTCATAATGTTAGTGTTATCATGATGCTAACCAGGCCTGTGTTTGAAATTCTTCGTAGGCTCAAGTGTGTGGTCGGGAGATCATCTCAAAATTGGGTTCACTTCAACACTTCAGGTAGGATGTTTTATGAAATATTGTTATTAACAATTGGTTTTATTTAATGTGTTTCCACAGTCATTCTTTTGCTAATTGTGAAATGCCAGTAAATAAAGTCTACTATGTATTCGCTCTTTTGGAATTATGTATAGTATATTCATCTCACACAATCTCTTTCCCTCAAACAACCTGAAACAAACACACACAAGTGCACTCACACACACACACATACACAAACATACACCTTGATCCATCTCATAAATCAACAGGGCTCTCTGAGATGGCCTGAAACCCAAGGACAGCTCAGACACGTGGAGCAGACACAGCCGAGACCTCCTGGTCCCACGTTAACTGTGAAGTCCATCACTTGAACCCTTTATTAATACTTTGTTAAAAACAAAAACATCAACATCAGAAATGGCAGATCTATAAGTACACATCTTTGATGCTTTGCTTGTTAATAACTAACTTGCTCATCATTTAACATTTTAATTTTTACTATGATTAGTGTAAATTTTATATTAGTGTACAGTGAATGTTTTTGATTGCTTTGGAAACTTTATCTGTATATTCACTCTTTTAAATTTGATTATCATTATGTATTTTAAGAATGTTTTTGAACATTAACAAATCATCTTTGTGTGCATGTTGTGTACAGATATCGGACTACAAAAAGTGCTACAAAGAGTCAGCGTTTCGTCATCAGACAGGTGCCAATAGGTGAGTTTTGTGTATTAATTTGAATTTAAAAAAATATGTTAGCCTTGAATTATTTACAATGTTTAGATTTTTTCAGCAGAACTGACTTAATCAAATTACTGATGTGTTGTCAACTAGTTGGCATAATCATTACCCCCCTCATTAAAAATTTTACACACATTTATTCATTTATATTTTTTATTTTTATTTATTTTTATTCAATTTTTGAATCGCCAAAAGTGCAAAACAGGGCTATAATGGTTTAGACTTTAATTGAAAATATTTAAATTGCAGGCTGACGTTGGCCCAATGGAGTGGAAGTGCAAGTTGTGTTCTGCAACTTCAAATACCCGGGGACAATTATTTTGGCATTATACTGTACTGCATAGCCAATATTCAAGAGTGTCCCCCCTGCCATGTCTCTATGACAGTTGTATTTGTACTTTTCCGTCATTCCAAAGAATGAAAGCTCATCTGTCAAGATCTCATAATGATTCATGTAGAGTAGATGCAGCTGAAGGAGCATGTGGTTTTTTTACATGTCCTTTGTGTAATTTCAAGCAGCCTTTTTCTGAGGAGATTCTATTTGTTCATTTGAGAAGTCATTTATGAAGTCATGAGATGGTATCATGCCCTTTCAAGAACTGTAATTACAGAACAAATAGCTACTCAGCGTTTAATGCACACAAAAGTAGAAAACATGGTGCCCCAGGTGTAGTTGCAGCAGAAAGTCTTGGGGAACCTGCTGAAAGTCACAGTGCAGGGTCTGTGGACACATTTGATCTTGATGAGGTAAACAGTCAGTGTGACATAGACACTTTTAGAGCCCAGTTGAACCATAACTTGGCATCATTATTCCTAAAGATGCAATCTATTCTTCATGTATCTGACATGGCATCTCAGGAAATAGTGGAACATTTGACTCGGATATTTTCCTTGTCCCAACCAAAACTCAAACATGACATTAGAGAGGTCTTGCAGAGACATGACATCACTGTCAGTGAAACACTTCTAAATGAGGTTGTTAGTACTGTCGTGGACAGTAATGTTATCGTCAGTGCCACAGCTAAGGGGAAGCAGTTATCCTCAACCAAGAGAAGGAAAACCTTTATCGAAAATAATTACCCTGTGGTAAAGCCTGTACAGTATCTGCTACAGCCAGGACACACAGCAGTGCATGTTCCCATTCTTGAGATGATACAAAAAATCTTCAATCATACAGATATTCTGGACAAAATTAAAGAAACAAAAGTGGCACAAAAAAGTCATTATGTAAGCCACAACGATGGTTTGTACTTTAAAGAGAACACATTATTGTCTTCAGATGAGTTAAAGATAACACTCATTTTGTACATTGATGATTTGGAAATAGCCAATCCACTTGGGACATCACGCAAAATTCACAAAATCTGTTCAGTATACTGGACGCTTGCTGATCTTCCCAGTAAATACCGATCAGCCCTGCATGTTATTCAGCTTGCAGCTTTATGTAAAGTGGCTGACATACAGACATTTGGCTATGAAAAAGCACTTGGTCCTTTGTTGAGAGACCTCCGTACCCTTGAACAAGATGGGGTATTCATTGAGTCTATTGGTAAGGTAGTTCAAGGAACAGTCATGTGTGTGGTGTCTGACAATCTTGCAGCCCTTGATTTGCTAGGCTTTCCAAAGTCTTTTAGAGCAGAGTATTTTTGCAGATTCTGCACAGCGACACAAGCTAAACTTCATGAATCACTGAGTTTTAGATGCGGTCGTCTTTTCATTTTGAATTTAACATCTCTTTCTTTTATATTAGCCTTTGAGGAAGTGGTTGAATGTTTCAACTCACCTAACTCAGATCAGCTGTTCTGGAACTGAAAACTCTGTTTCACTTCACAAGTTAAGTCTGCTCAGAGTTCAGGCTCAGTGTGTTGAACTTCCTTTCTGGAATAGCCCCCAGGACCTGTTTATGAAGTTTACTTGAGTTGTTATTCTGCAAATTGACATGTAGAAATTACATGAATGAAAAGGTAAGTATAAGCAAAAAGTATGCTAACAGATAAGTGTGAAACTAACTGTAAATAAAAAGGTAAAAACATGTAGCTTAGTTGCAGTCTAAGTGCTAAGTGACCATAATGTCTATAAATCATTAGCATGATTTGTATCCTTGAGGGGCTGAAATCATTCTTGTATTATTTGTGTTTTATAGTCAGCAGATGGTCCAGACCTCACTGACACTCCCGTGGCTCTCCTGACAGTCGTCACTGATGACACTACTGATGCGGCCCTCTTCAGCCCTGAGAGCATCTGTATTGTCGTCGAGGATGAAATACTTGTGAGTGGTCCCACAAATCTGGCTGACTCATTTCTCGAGCTTACATTCACATTTATCCAAAAAGTTGTGATGTGTCTTGAGGACAACAAACCACTGAAAGGGCGTCTACTGATGCTGAAGAATGATTTGTTAAATGAGTGAATCACTCAGAATGGACTATTTGTTGTTGTTATTGGGGAAGTTTTTTGTTCTTTTTCCCCACCTTTAACAAACAAATAATTTGCCTCTTTTACCTCAGATTTACGACATTGATTGTTAATAGATAATGCACTTTAAAACACATTTTGTTTTTATGGGATCATTTTCTTTTGTTTTAATTTAGGACAAGTACTTTGTTTTTTTTGTTTGCTCCTTTTGATTCGTGCCTTTTAAAAAGCACATTGTCTTGAAAAATAAAAGTTGTTAAATTGTCACTGTGGTGTCACTTTATGTTTTCTAACATTATTAGCTGATTATAATTATGTAGTGGGCCGACATCAGTATTGCAGTTTAGGATTCATTTTGAGTGCATGTCCCACATGACATTATGAGTTCAAAAATATTGAAAATTTTGAGTGAATTACTCCCTAATTTTAAGTAGAAAAATATTGAAAATGTATTAGGGTTTACAGTGTAAAAGTAGCCTTGAGAATGACAAAGCTACCTGGACCAGACACATGTTACTAGAGAGCACGCTGAGAAACTACAGTGGACATGAATAAAGGTTCTTTATATGTCACTGCCTACAGTTTAAATGGATGTCTGCCAATAGGTCTAAAACATATAGCTTATTTGTTGTGACAGAGACTCCAGGTTAATAAGATTCTGACCGAGTAGCAAGATATGAATTCAATTGTGATTTTGTGAGATATTACCATCCAATTAGATTCAATTTGGAATTGATAATGCAAAAAATAACGGGAACTCCAGTGAAATTATTTGAAACTTGTTAGTGAGGACTAGATTAGGACTGTATTTAAAGCTGATTTTGGTTTCCAACTTGGCCCCAGGTGTGTCTGTTAAGACACAACAGAGACAACCTCTCTCTGTTGATGCTTTATTACAATCAAACAACAGGGCATGGGTAGCTCTGCTATGGCTGTGTGTGTGTGGGTGGGTGTGTGGGTGTGTGTGTGTGTGTCTGCAAAGAAATAACATTGTAAAGGCTACCGTACACAATGCTTAGCAATAATATATGTTAGTAAATAACAATAAACCCACTAATTCCATTATCTTAATGCAGTGTAACTAATGTAGCGTGTAAATAATGTACCTAAAATACAAGCGTGAGCAAGGGCATTCAACAATCTTCATTATGAGTCAACAGCCAGGTGTAACCTAGGTAACAGGTGTAACCTAGGTAGATGAAGAACACAACAAAATCACTAGTTAACTTTAAATGTGCCAATAAAACAATTTAACAGCTTAAATGAATTGACAACATACTGTAAGTTATACGACTTACAGTTCTCAAGGACTCACACACACAATCTCAGCTGATTCTCCTCCAGACAGCTAGTCTCTTTTTCTTTTCTCTTACTTTCGTCTCCGTGTGCCGTGCGCGCCCGCTCGCCATGTGAGGCGCGTGTCCGCGCTATTCTCCTACATGCACTCACAATCACACCTGATGGACGACTTTTTGTACAAAACTAAAGTAACGAGTCAGTTTTGTAAAATGTAAGGAGTAGAAAGTACCAATATTCTTCTTAAAATGTAAGGAGTAAAAGTAAAAAGTCCCCAAAAAAATAAATAGGAAGGTCTATATCTGATATTATATTATCTGATAATATCTGAAAAATCTACTTGAGTACAGTAACAAAGTATTTGTACTTTGTTACTTCCCATCTCTGCTTATGGTAAAACATTAACTAACGTTAATTTGCTGCAAATTAACTTTACGCTTTCCTAATTTAAACGTAGTGTCAACGAAATGCCAAACGGGGATTGTCAATGCTTATTATTATCCAACGCTAACTATTAGCAAATGTATAACCAAGTTTCTCATAATGTTTGGTTAACTGTAATAAACGTTAGGGACAGATAAGGACTTCCTATTGTCGCGCATTTAGACTTGACATGCTTTTAAGAGCTAACGTTAGCAGAACTATGTTATTATTTAACTATGTTAGTTACACTAAAGAACAATAGATGTAATTTACACTGGATTGTAAAAGGTGAACTACATTATTTAATGAATCAATTTTCAACATAATCTTAAAAATATTGCCAGTGTTGTTTCTGGTTTTATGTAATTGTTGAAGTTAGTGCCCCTTTCAATGTGAAATAAAGGTCTTTGTTGTTTTTTTGAAATAACTATAGGAACATACACAGTATTGTAGTCAGACAAGAATACATTGGTAATTTAATAGAATTTGTAAATCATTAAAAGTGTTTTTGTTTTTGGCTTTAATCAACATAAACATAATTTCTTAAATGTTACCATACTTGAATGTTGACAAAGAAGGATCAGGAAAATGTAGTTTGTGCTTTTCTTGTGTGTCTTTATGAAATCCTTGGTTAATATATGGTTAATTTTGAAATATTCAAGTGTTTAGTAAGTAATTGAAAATGAATTAGGTGCTGTTTAATATGTGTAGGATTATTGTAAATTCATTATAACAAAAGTATGACCACAAATTGCAAAGGAAAATAAACAACTTATTCAATTACCAATTATTAAAATGTTATGATTAAATCAAATGCACCTGATCTTTATTGCACTAGCATTTTCAAAGTATGAAAACTTAAAACCATACAAGAAATGCAGTGTCAATATCAAACTTAATGGTTTAATCCTAAATACATAAAATATATAAATTGTATGTCTAATACAAACTTCTAAAGTGTATGTGAAATTACATAATACTTTTGCCTGTGAAGGAGGTGACTGCTAGAATAGATCCATCATTTTCTTCCAGTTTAATATTTATAATATTGTTGTAACACTTTACTACTACTTAATGTTATTACTATCACATATCAAACTACAGCAGAAACCAAGTTAAACACAATAAATTGAACCCCTAAATAACAAAGACTGCTAAAATGCCAAAAGTTGGCCTGTCCTTTCAGCAGAAGAAGCTGAACGTAAAATGATTTTCTGGCATCATTATAATCAGAACACAATTGAGAACTTTGGATGTGTGCAATGCAGTCTGTTTTCCACAACCAGATGAATGGCACTAAATGCTACTTATACACCAGGTCTTCCTTCTGTAGGCTCTGGTCATTCAGTTTTCAGTGTGTATACCTTTGTAATTACAGTAAAAGACAAACATGTAGTTAAGGCATGGTAGATCACTGTTAGAAAAATTATTACCAAAAGACGACCAAGAGTCACTGGAGTCATTTTAACTTTGTTTACTTGCGCAAGAAGTCGATCACATACACTTCAATGAGTACAGAGATGGACTAAAAAACAACTTCTTCAGTTTCCACTTATACACTGTCCCCTCCCACCTCTATGCCTCAAACAGCTGTGCTATCTAAAAGACAAAAACAAAACTCCACCTGGTGTGGGAAACTGGGGAGTTAAAGTCTGGCACAGTTCTTCTGTGAACTATGTAACCTTGGGTGGTTTTTGACAAGGATGGCTATTATAAGTGAATACAAAGAAAGAGATGTTCAGTTTAACAGTTACATTTTCTAACAATCACAATGAATTATATCAATGTAGAAATGCTTCAGTTGAGGACTTGCAGTATTAAGTAAACATCATCTTATTCACTGTATTGTAACACTTTTTTTTTGTGATGTCAAAAGTTTAGGGTCACTTACAAATTTCCATTGAATTCCATTGTAGACTAGAATAACAGCTGAGATCAGTTGCATTGTTTTTTTTAACCAGGGCAGCAGCTACAGAGATGATTTTCACATAATGATTTTTAGATTACATTACGTGCTTACATAATTGCAAAAGGTTCTTCAATGTTTTTTTAGTTTTTTAAATGATATCAGATTACTAAACAGAATGTGCCTTTGGAACATTGGATGAATGGTTTGATAATGGGCAATGTAGATATTGCATTAAAGCCACCCACTCAGATCAGCTGGTATTCTGTCCATAATGGAGTGATAGGTAACATTGTAAGTGATCTCAAAATTACAAATTACACAATTTGTTTGGTAATAAACAGCATTTATTAATATAGATTTTAACATGTATGTGACTCATCTTAAAACAGACTAATGTGCTGACAGAAGTTCCTCGAATAGATTAGCAGACACAACAATGGTGTCCTTCAGCCTCCTCTTACCCCAATGGGGCATAAAACATCAGCAGGTAGATTCACATGATTATAATACTGTACAAATTAGGGCATATTCTGAAAAATAAAGTACAGACTGTACAGACAACACTTTTCAGGGGTCCATTTGCTGGTCTCTCTCCTCATGTTCACCAGCTATTGCTTCAGCCTGGCATCATCAGAATGAAATTATACGGTGGGCTGAGGCTCCGTATCTGCTTTACTTTTCAAATTGGATGATCCCCATGGAGGGAGAACCGGGATTTGTGAAGTTGGGCCAATTATTTTATTCTCAACAATATGAAAAGTTTTGCCACTCCCATTTATTGCACATTTTCCCCAAAAAATATACACGACCCTTTAAATATGCATGCAGTTCTTCGGCTGTGCTTCCACCCAGTATAGTCCCAAATCAACTTGTGTTGAGTGAGGGCCAACCAACCATTTCATATAATACACAGTGATGGGTAGAGTAATTTGCATACATTATAAATCTCAGTGCTGAATCCAATTATTTCAACAGGGTCTTTGTGGCGTGGCTGTAAAACATATCTCCATAGTCCAAAACTGGCAAAAAGGTAGATTCAAATAACTTTTTCCTGCTTCAGAAGCTTCTTTCTGTGTAAAGTCAAAACTATTTCTTAAGTAAAGCCCGGCTTTAATTTCAATTTAGTAAGTAATTACTCAATATGCAAATAAAAGACATGTCTTCCGCCAATATAAATCCCAAGTATTTGTATGAGCAAACTAATTCTATTGGCCTGGCCTGTAATGTGTGGAGCTGAGGCAGGAAATGTCCATGCTTACGGGTTCTAGTAAAAAACATGCATTTGGTTTTCTTATCATTAAGAACTAACATTAATGCATGTAAATTGAGCTGATTTATATATAGGTTATTATATATTTTGTAAAATGCCAGGCCCCCAAAATAGAGCCCTGCCAACCCTGCCAGCCCAGCCCCAGAGTCAACAGTACGTTTCTCAGACATGTAGTCATTTAGAAGTATGCGTTGACATCTGTTATCTAAGTAGCTACTGACTCAAACTATAGCAGTGTCAGAGAGGCCAGTGCAAGCCAACCGTGATATTAAAATAGCATGACTGACTGTATCAAATGTTTTCTTAGTTAATACTTGTTAACGCAGCACATGTTTTATGATCATCTAAAGCACTGATTATGTCATTAAGTACTTCCATAGTAGTGGTGACGGTACTATGATTTTTTTCTAAAGCCAGACTGAAAAATAGATAGAAAACTATTACTAACCAGGAACTGTTTTAATTGTTCACCAACTTTCAAAATTAGTGGAACCAGAGAAGATTTCCAATCTTCAGGAACAATGTTCCATTGCAGTGATAAATTTAAGATATAAGTCAATGGGTCAGCAATGTGTGATGTATGGGCGCAATCTCATCAGGCTCTGCAGATTTACAAGTGTCCAGTTTTGTCATGACTCGTAATAGGCGAAAAATTTAATCTAGGAATATAGTCTCCCCTTGAATGACATACGTTCAAAATATTTTGAACTGAATATAGACCCAGCTGATACAAAATACTTGTTAACGCAATCTACCATCTCGGTTCTAGCAGTTACAGTATTTGCCTTCCGTTTATTGTTAGTTGGTTCAGGAAGCCATTACATGATTGAGTGGGGGATAACGAATTGATGGTTTTCCAAAACTTAGTTGGGTTATTTAGATTTTTTGTTCTTTCATTAAGATAAAACTCTGATTTTGCCTTGCGAACCAGGGCTGTGCATGTATTCCTCAGGGCTCTAAAAGCCATCTAGTCCTTTTCTTGGCTAGGTTTTCTAGCTCTGGTCCAAGTTGAATTCCATTCATGAAAAAGCTCAGACAGTTCATCAGTGAACCAAGAATTATTGGGGCCCATTTCTTAATTGGTGCATGGTTATTCATGACCTTTAAAAATAATGTATGGAAATACTGCCATGCAGAGTTCACATCAAGTATTCAAACAAGTTTATCCCAGTCACATGCAAACAAATCATGCAAAAAGCCTTAAATATCAAAGTTCTTAAAACACCTTTTTTAAATAATCCTGGGTTTTACTTTTGGAATCTTACAATTTCATATAGCTGCTACAGCACAGTGATCACTGACGTTGTCTTGAAAAATTATGTGTGTGAATTTACTTGTTAGTATGACATCAATTAGATTGGAGTTGCTTGGGTTCTTAAGATTTTGTTCTTGTGGGTGTATTTATGATTTGAGTTATGTTCACTGAATCACAATATTCTTTAAACTGGTTTTCCAAGTTGGTTTGCTTATCTCACACCACAACGCAAAAGAAAAAGAAATAGCTACAGCAAATTTGAGCAAATGCAAGCTGTCAAAAGAAAGAGAACAATGTATGATGTTGTATTGATGACTGTGGAGACACCTAAGCTCAAGAGGGTAGAGGTTAGACAGCTGATCACAGCTACTGTAATTCTGCAGTCTATGCTGAGAACAGCGTACCATGCTCCAATGAAGCCTGCCAAAAAACTGTAAGGAGACTGACAGACATGTGTACTGCACTGAGGTAAGAAGTTTATCAGCCAGGAAACCTTCAAGGCCAAGGCAGGGCAACATGGTGCAGGACTTAACTGGCCTCCCATCCTTTGCCAAGCTGATGGTTGTCTTGACTTTTGCAAGTTCCTCAAGGTGGGACCTGGATTGTGTCAAAGCCTACTGAAGGCCACATTTTTAACAGTAAGTTAAATGTCTTCCATGATAGGTTCTCTAGATTCATACTGTGGCCCACTAAGTAATAGTTTCAAATTATGTTTTAAAAATAGTATTTACAGAAATTGTACATCCATAATAGACTGCTTTGAAATTTTCATTGAGAGACCTAAAACTGTAGAGCCAACACATTCATACAATAACACCACAAAACTGCCAAATACTTGATAGAAATAACTCCACAGGGAGTCATACTGTTTGTGTCTTATGGCTGGGGACATTAAAGAGAACTTTGGCTACCTGGAAAATCTGTTACCTGATGATTTGGTCCTAGCAGATCGAGGGTTCAGAGTAGAAGATGCTGGGGGAATGTACAGTGCTCATCTCAAAATACCTGCCTTCACTAGAGGGAAAAAGCAATTGCATCCAAGTGAACTTGAGCATTCAAGGGGACTAGCAGCTGTTTGAATTCATGTTGAATGAGTGATTGATCTTGTGAGGAACAAGTGCACAATTTTACAACAATACCCATTTTTCTCTGCCTGACTAAAACTCAAGGAAAGCTTACATCTCTTGACAAGATGGCCAGAGTGTGCTGTGCTCTGTGCAACATTTGCCTGTTGTCCCCTCACAATAGCATGGGTGGCAGTAGCATTGTTTTCCTTAGTGTCACAATGTTAAACAATTGTGTACAACATATTTGAATTTTTGTTTTTTATACAAGGCTGTTAAACTTATGTTTCCTGTAAAAACATTTTGTGTTTGTCTTGTTTACTTGTTTCTAAAACAAGTAGACTATCACACATGTGTGTGTATATTATTACTGGCTAAAATTAGTTTGAAAATAACTATTCTTATTCATTCAATTACCTAACACTTTAGTGAGGTTTATTGTTCTTTTTCACATTGCGATAACAATACATGAGCAATTTATACATTTTCCATCACATTCCATTAGGTCAGTCAGCTCCCCTGTCACAGACTGGTAATACTAAACTTGTTTTCTACACTCTACACATTTCCATGTCTTAGATACCCTGGTCAGCTTAAGGAAGGTCTTGTGTAAGTGCTTTCACCTTCAGTTTCCAGATGTGCAAATGATGACATCTGGGCCTGCTGGTTGACCACAGTAGCATCCCCCATTTCCCAGCAGTTCAGGCAGCACTCCAGTCTTGATGAAATTCACCACTTTGTACCACCGTAAGCATCGTGGAAGACAGGATGGAATTTACTGGGTGAAAACGTCCTGTGGTGTCCACACCATGAAGTCACAGTAGTGACGTGTGATGCCCTGCAGTGCCCATGAACTACTACTACATATTTCTAGTCAGAATTCCATTATCTTGATTGTGACTATTAATGTCACTGTTCCTCATACTCCCAACCGGCATCGTCAGACACCGCCTACCAAGAGAATGGGTCTGTCCGAGGTCTCTCCCTAAAAGGAAGTTTTCCTCACCACCCAAGGTATCTCCCTGAAAGGAAGTTTTTCCTCTGCACTGTTACACTAAATGCTTGCTCTTGGGGAAATTACTGGAATTGTTGGGTCTTTGTAAATTATAGTGTGTTGTCTTGACCTACTCTAAAGTGTCTTGAGATAACTCTTGTGATCTGATACTATCGATGGAATTGAATTGAATTAATAATCTCACTTCATTTTTGTCTACAATCGTCTCTACTTTTTCATCATGAGAAAGAATATTCAGCTGTTACGCCTTCAAAATATTCTGAATGAGTTTGTGCTGTTGCTGCAACATGAAACTACATGGAGCAAGAACACAACACCCATAGACAGTAGCAAACATAAGAGATTTCTGGCAGAGCGACAAGCACCGACGACATGCTAGGTAGAAGGAAGAGGCTCGAGATTTGGTTGCATTTTACGTACAATGATATTGAGTCTGAATGTGTCATTATAACTGATGGGAAACACTGTGGACAAAAAGTATCGGAGGAAAACAAAACCAACCTTAAGCGGCATCTAAAGGCTAACCATCCACACTTTATGGTAAGTAACTTAAATTAACGTCTCATAAGCTAATTCACTTGAGAAACCTGACTCAATTAAAATACCAATGTAATAATATTCTATCTCAGAAGGTTGAATTCAATTTATTCAGGGCAAGACAAAACTATTTTGAATTTGGAGACAAAGCAGGAAAATTACTCGCTAGATACATAAAACAGGGAATTGGTTTCACTATTTCTGCAATTAGATCCAATTCAAGAGCTGTTTTTACAGCAACTGTAGGCATTAACAAAATTTTTAAAGAATGTGACACTGATCTCTATAGGTCATTGTCTACCTCTACTGATGAAGAAATGTGTTCTTTTATAAACCCAAACTGACAGAAGAGCAAAGGAAACTCCTTGATGCGGATTTGACTATAGAGGAAATTAAAGAAGTAATGGGGCCTGCATGCGTGTAAGGCCCCAGGGCCGATGGATTCACAGCAGAATTTTTGAAGAGTTTTGCAAGTCATGAAAACTTGCTCTTGGTAGGGGAACATGACAGGGCTCACCTTTTCCTCTTTGTTGTTGTTGTTTTGTTTAGCCATAGAGCCTTTGTCAGCAGTCATAAGGGGGCAGACTAATTTTCCAGGTGTTATGGTAGGATGGGTAGTGCATAAACCTATGCTTTATGCAGAGGATGTATTACTTTTATGTCTAAACCTAGCAGATCAATACCTTGTCTACTCAGGATCATTGACTCATTGAAATTTTCAGGTTAAAGGGCACATTCAAAAAAAGAAAAAGAAAATAACAGCTACATTTTGTTAATTACAAAAGCCAATTGATAGAGCAAGTTTGGGTCTACCAAAGATTAACATGATTATACTTGGTACCAGATTGACCAAGTATTATTACCATGCTTTTAATTTAAGGCATCTAGCCCACTGGTTACTTCCTCCTGAGAGAGCCACACCCTGGTATTGCATCAAGTAGTCTCTTCTTGCCCTTTTATTGGCCTTACAAAGCTTGTCTGTCACACTGTATGGTAAGGCAAAAAACACATCTTTGGACCGGTTTGAACTGGATCAATATCAAAATACCTAATCAACTATTTGGCAAAATCCAAATTTGTGTATTGGTAAATCTCCTCTTTTTTGGAGGGGTTGGTTGGAAAAGGGATCTGTATCTTGGTGGCACAGTGAAATCCTTTGAGGATCTGACACAGTAATTTGGAATCCTTAGGTCTTAATTTTTCAGATATTTGCAACCTCGTCATCTATTAGTGGGGTATAATGGATCCAGACCTTCAGCCCCAACGGCACAAGAATGCTGCTGAAATTTGGAAAAGGTCATGAGGCTTCTGGGTATTATTCTATGCTTATGCAGAACCTGTTGATGGGGCCTGGTCAGCCCTCAAAAGACATGGGAAAAGGACCTGAGTATTACACTGGATGAGGAGGAGTGGGACAGAATTTGGAGGAATATTAAAACTATGTCAAGCAATGTGAGGGTATGCCTCATCCAGTTCAAGATTATGCATCGCTTCTGTTGGACTCCCTACTGATTGTTTAGACTTGGTTTGAAAGAAACCAAATAGTTGGAAATGTAAGACACAGGACAGCCAATTAAGTCTTGTTCTATGGTCCTGTGATAAAGTCCAGGATCTTTATACCAGGATACATGATAGACTGGTAGACTGCATCGTCTACAAACCTGTTTGTAGATGCTCTATAGGGGAACTGAGAAGAGGGGCCAGGAGTGGGCCTGTGAGGGTTTTGAGGTGAGCCAGAACAACAGAGGTCAGGGCAACGGGTCTGTAGTCATTTAGTCCTGTGATCCTTGTTATATGTGGAGGACTTGGAGCAGGCTGGTACATCGTTAGGTGGCATGTCTTCAATGAGGTGTTAGATATGTCTGTGAACACCGGAGACAGTTGATCAACTCAGTGTTTCAGTATATTTAGTTACTTGCCCTTTTCAAATCTTCAACCACATTTCATGGCCTTCCTTAACCGATCGAGGTGCTCAGTTGTCATGGAGATGGTCAAGTTGTGAGACTTGACCATCTCCATGATGGTCAAGTCTCACAAGTAAGTATGGAGTTACCTTTTGTAATTTTCTTTTTTATTATTGTTATTATTGTAATTGTCCTTTTTTATACTGTATGTGTCATTACATGGAGCGCAAACTGTCCCTATGGCTGATACTACAATACGAAATTTTGTAATGAGAGGTCTTAAAACGCATGGCACGCAAATGCAGGCTCAGAATGCCTAAACTTTATCTGGCCTTGAAAGTGCATATGAACTGGCATTAGCAGTTATATCATAGGAATAGTACAGCAATGTATGATACTGGTAAGAGCACATTATTATTTTGTCCACATACTTGCTATATTTTATTCTAGTGGCCAAAAGTTTCCTCAAAGTTGACAAGCTGTTTTATCTGCTCACTCTGCATTGAGTGTCGTCTCCACATTTTCTTGGCTTTTAAATCCCTTGGGAAAACAGGTGCACACGGTAGAACAGGCTTTGACCCTGTAATTACGCCATTCAATGTCTTGCTACTTCCACTAAAAGGGTAGGAAGAGTTAGAACTGACTCCAATATTTGGTATAGGAACATGGGGATTCAGAGGAGGGAGGTATCCAGGGCGAGCGTGGGCAATGTGATCCAAAATAAGGGCCCCTGATGCTCTTCGCTCTAGCCCGGCAACGCTTCGTCTTTGGACAGTGCTATCCAAGGACTCCCTGGATCCTGACAGAGTGGAGGATCTGCTGTTGATCAGCTTGTGCTTTTCTGCTCCCACTTTAGCTCCACCACTATTCTTGGAGCTACTGTCTTGGCTGCCAAACTGTGGTAACTGAGAGTCAGAACTGTAGTGGTCAATACCAATGTTCTGCCGATGGACCACATTTTGCAGACTGGAAACATTAAATTGTCTGAGACAGTCAGAGGAATCTTTATCCACGGGACTGGATTCATGGGGCAAGGGGAGACTGCCTTGATGCAAGTTTGGGTGTGAAGCAGAATGTTGTGAACTTGCAGCACTGTCAAATGACCTACCAAAGCCTTGTCTTCCACCTCTTCCCTTATTCTCATTTACTGACATGTTTTCTAGTGCTTTCAGAAACCCTTTTGCATCTTTGACATCGATGCTGTTGTGCCGTGACACAGCTGGAGGTCTTATGTGAAAGTTGAGTCCATTGACTATAAAGGACAGGTCCTCCTCAGGTGTAATGTCTACCGGCTCCTCTGACAGAGAGGAGGCCTGGCTCTGCTGAAGCAGCAAGCAAGGATTTTTGGACCACTGCTCTGAGTAAAGACTCTGAAGATTAAGTTGTTTATCTACATCAGGAACACATAAAGGACTAAGATGTTGGATTGGAGAACCTGGTCGAGATGGGACTAGACCAGGCCTTGAGCCCAAACACTGGGGATCACTGAAGCCAAGAAGAGGGCTACCAGGTTGGGAAGAAGCAGTTGCTGTAAAGCCCTGTGAAGGAGGGGGATATGGAGACAAGCAACAAGATGTTGGGGTGTAATGCAGATGCTCCTCAAGGTCTGGAGGTGGAGGAACATTGAGGTATTGCTTTGTCATCTGATGGCCGGATGGCAGTTTGTTGGTGGTGATGATGATGACATCCTTACCTTTGGCTTTACAGGCATCCAGGAGGAGCCTGAGGATGTCCCTGTTGCCTGAATTGACTGCATAAACCAATGCTGATAAGCCTGCATGATCCTCCAGAGTTGGATCAGCTCCACTCCTCAGCAGGAGTGACAGAATTTCAACTCCACTTTTTTCGAGGCATGCATGCATCAAAGCTGTTTTTCCTGTCTTGTCTTGGATGTTTGGATCAGCACCATTTTCCAGAAGATACCTATTGGGAGTAAAGATCACATTTATATACACATATATACAAGGAAAGTTAAAGCTAGTAATCTTCAACAAATCACGTTTTCAAGAATCAATATACATACATTTTCTGATAGAACATACCAAACCATCTTGTGTTTGGGCACACTCTGTGAATCTGAATGGTGTGTCTTGCAGACCACCATAAGTGGTGTCTCGCCATATTCATTACTCTCGTTTATGTAGGCCCCTCCCTCTAGGAGCAGCCGAGTCAGACGCAGACGACATAAATAGACAGCCTTCAGCAGAGAATTGCCATCAGTTCGAACCTCTCTTGACTCATCCATTGTAAGGATCTTGGCTGCCTCTAATCCACCTTCAGTGTCTTTTATAAAGGATTGTCACGTTTTTTCCAAAGTTACACACAGCCCAGTGCCTGCAATAGAGGAATAGGAACACTAAATTCTCATAATTTTTCCCCATTAATTACAAACTCTTCCAAACCCATGGCCAGTCTTCACTGCACATAGTTACTCTGAGCTTCTCACATACTTGCTTTATATAGATATTTTTTCAAATGAAAATAATGTAACAGCTTTTTCAATACAGCAAAAATGCAAGAAACTTTGTCATGCATAATTCGTGTAGGCAATTATGGGGGTACAGATTCAATTATTATTATTATGAATAAAGTTATAAATATTGATAACTTTATTAAATTGACAAATAAATGGGGCCCCACCCAGAACTCTGGGGCCAAAAATCTGTTAATCTGTCTCTGAAGATGGGGTTTGCTTAAAATACAGATATTAATTGAGTAAATTAATTAATCTCATATTTATAAAGTGAACAGTGAAGGAGTGAAATCCGAGCACTGACCTGCAAAAGTACAGAAAGCTACAACTATAACAGAAAAGCAATACCAAGCAGTGTGTGTGTGTGTGTGTGTGTGTGTGTGTGCGTGTATGTGTGCGTGCGTGCGTGCGTGCGCGTGTGTATGTATGTATGTATAGTAAATGATTACAGTATGGTAAAAGCATGAACAAGGAGTAAAGTAGCCTTTTACTTCTTAAGAAAAAATGCTCAGATATTTAGATCTGTTTAAGAAGCTGTGTAAGTTAGTAACCTCCCTTTGTATAGCCCTTTAAGCTGCTAATTACTTTAATCACTAACAAAACTGTGCTATTTACATTTGGGCATTTATTTTTATTAATTGGATTTTTGCTTTGATCTGATCTTAGCTGTGCTGCGTGCCACACAGAGTAAGTGATACTTAAGACAAACAGATTGGGAGGTCATGTTGAACAGGGATGACCACACTTTCGCACGTCATTTGAGGATAACAAAACAACAAACAAGGTTGGACTACCTTGTAAAGAAGTTGCAAGAGAACTGCCTGCACAGTGAGGAAAGACACCGGTGCCTAAAACCCAAAAAGTGTTAATGTTCCTGTGATAAATAGCACATCAAAACAGCTTCAGGAAGATGTCTGACAAATTTGATGTGTCATAGTTGTCCGAGTCATTCTTTAGGTGCTGACAATCATGTCGGGCATGGGGCAAGGTTATAATCATTAACAAAAACGAAATAAATGACATTTTTGTTAACTGAAATAAAAATAAAAATGAGGCATTAGAAAAAAAAGATTCCTAACCTGCAATACCTGCAATCCTAACCTGATACCTGCAATGTCTGTTTGTGAAACTAACTAAAATAAAATAAATGTATTGCGTAATTCCTTTTTCTTTTTGTCAATGTCTTTTACAGAGCAAATAACGTTAGATCTTTCAGAGTTGACATTTCCGACCATAGACCTGTTATATACAGTCTATGCCAAATGACTGTAAAAAATCTGTTTCTGCTGCTGCCTTCTGCATTTTACTTTAGTAAAAGTACCACAATGACAACCCTATAAGTAAAAGTAAAAAGTACCTGATTTGAAATGTACTTGAAGTATTAAAAATAAAAGTACTTGCATAAAGATTTATTCTCATAATGTCTATATTCTATTAAAAAAAAGTATGGGCTGTGGCATTAGTTTTAGGTTAATGTAATTGTGCTTACCATCTGTGGTCCAGTTTACAGTGTGACTTACAATTCTGGTTATCTATCAGGGTGATCTGCAGTTAAATATCATTAGCAAAACTAACAAATAAGACTATGGTTATACAGTACATCTTTAAAAGATTTATTTAACAGGAACATGTATTCTCTGCTTAGTGCTCTGCTTATAGTGCATCTATTTCAATCTTCACACAATTCCATTTCAAGTTTCCATTAAGTATAAAACTTTCCTAAAATTAACATCATCAGAATTTAAACTCAGTTTTTAGTCTCTATCAAGTCTCAAAAAAACATACAAAACAACCTGGAACATTTGGAGCACTTTTTAAAAACTTCACATCACAAGTATTTTTTGTTGAGCTTGAGAAGGAGTTGGTTTTCAAAGTTCTCTGAACCGAGCCTGCCTCTTTTGGGGGTAAAAATCTGCCCTGCTGAGCTGAAGAGTCTCTCACATACTGCACAGGCAGGCAACGACGTATTTACCTTAAGCGACAATCTGTTCACGGCAGGCACTGATTTGAGAAGGTCCATGGTGGTAGCTGTGCTTGCCAGGTATACATCCAGCTGCTTAGAGGTCTCTTGGACATTGTCTTTCATGATGTCAAAGTAGTCATCCTCCTCCTCCTGCTGCTCTGACTGGTTAGACTGCACTGGCTCCTGCTGCTCCAACTGAGACTCGAGATAGTTCATGCCTGTCCATTGAACCAAATAAAGGGCAGAAAGAAAAACTATTGTATGTATCTCCATAACCAGATATGACCATAAGGGTGACTAGGCCATGGTCATTTTCCTCCTCAGTAACTATACAGGTTTATGCATTTTATGCACCCCCAATAACCCACATTTGTCAGCCATCAAACCTGACTAACCTGGAGATATTTTGTAAGGATTTGTAATTGTTTAAAATACGTGCAGTCAGACATCAGGGACGAAGGTGTGGTTAGTGGAAACATTGCTATTTCAGGAAAAGGGCTCCACTAAATACTGATGTGTTTACTCCATTGGGACACCTACGCTTTTTCACCTGTCACCACTTGTTGTGATACAATTTACATTGTTAATGTTTATTTTATAAATGTTATTTTGGAACTGAAATGTCATTAATTACATAAGGTGCAAAATTTCACGTTGCTGCTTCTAAAGCCCAGCAGATAAACTGATATCTTAAAAATTCTCAGAGGCGCCCAAACCTTTGCATAAAACTGTAAAAACACATTTTTGATTCTACTGTTAAGAGCTGCGCTTTGCCAGGCTTTCCATCTTGCAATTTAAAGAGCCAATGACTTACCCAGTTTCAGCAAGGCCGCATTGATTGTCCAAGATGCCCAAAACTTCAAAAGTAAAATTGCAGCAGCGATGAGTTTGGGGTCGAGGTCGGGGATGAGGTTAGGAGGCAAGCTTCACAGTTAGGAGGGTAATAGTGGGCACCAACCGTCCCATATGGACATTCACTTCTGTCTGCATCATGTTCAGTGCCTTGGCGAGTGGGCTCATGGGAGCAGCATATTCAGTCAAAAAGGCAAGTTCTGCAGGGCTGAACCTGTCACACAGCAATAGAAAATAATACAAAATGTCATATGGCGATGCAAACTGCTCTGATGGCTCCTTCTCCCTTTCTTGGATGACTCTTAGCAATTCTTGCACTGAAAGAAAGAGTAAGTTCCACCTAGTGTCATTTGGTTGAATAAGTTGGAGCTTGCGCTCCCATTCAATCACCTTTGTAAATGCTGCATGTGACATTTTTTGTAGATCTGATTTGAGTTGGCTTTTGCACTGTTACAGAAGATGACATGCATAACAGTGATGCTTTGGGAGCAGTGTTGGGCAAGTTACTTCCAAAATGTAATACATTATAGATTACTAGTTATTGTCATTTGAGTGTAGTAAGTTATATTACAATATTACTGTCTCTGAATTTTAATGTGTTACACTACTTTTGAGTTACTTTCACCAAAATAACACCGGAAGTTTGACTTGGCAGCTAGCGTGTGAATTTCACCACCGGATCAATAAAGTCTCCTCTTTATCCACTATAATATATATCATAGATCATTCATAATATTTTGTATAATTAATATGATTATGCAAAGTAACTACAACTATACAAATACATAAGTAAAACAATACTAGGCGAGCAGGAGAAAAAGAAAATACTCAATTAAAGGTACCTTACAATGCTGTATTGAAGTACAGCATTGTTGTAAATGTTTGTTTAAAGCACTTGAATAAGAAATATATGTTGTTTGGTTTAAAATTAAAGGTAGTCTAGGGTTCGTCTCCATTGGCCAATGAGTTTTGGGAGTATTTTTGAGTCAGCTCAGTGCCTGCCTGCCTGCCTGCCCGCCCTGACGTTTCAGTACAGCTAACGTTAGAGATTTTGGGGAATACACAAACCAGTCCAAACAGCGGATTCCTACAAGATAAATAAAGTGTAAGTATTGATCATACATATTGTCTGTGATCTACTTTGCAAGCAGGGGCGGAGCGAGGGGGTGGCTTCTGGGGCTTCAGCCCCGAATATTTTCCCAAAAGATCTGAATCTTTGAGGGTTTTAAAATAACTTCACGTTTGTGTCATTTCCAGACAAGTCTCTGAGCTACAGTTCAGAAATTTTGGCATTGGGCACTTCTTATGTTTGGGCCTTATATAAAGTTTTTGGCCGATTTCTTTGTTGCAGATATGTTACATATTATGTGTTATGTGTAGGTTGGCATTAGGTTATGCAGGGAGGAGAATAACATTCAGCTTATCAGACGTTTCCTAAAAATAAAGATTATTCAAGTCCCGCATCTTGAGTCGAGTCTGAAGTCTTTTGAGGATGAGCCTCAAGTCAGAGTGTGTGCGACTTTAGTGCAACTCAAGTCTGAGTCTCAAACTTGATCCCCATTTCTGGTTATTTCCCCTCAGTCTCTTTGACTGGACCAGCAAATCAATAAAGAAAAAAGGAAACATCGCCATTAATTCTCTTTTATATTAAAAATAGGTTAAGATTAATATACTGTTTATGACAAATTTCTACCCCTTCCTACATTATGTAAATAAAAAATAGGAACATTCGCACAACATAAGCAAAGTCTGGATTTTACTCAAATCTACTCACATGATGTCAAGGCCTTTTGTTTAGATTTTTTAACCTTAGGTTTCACAATGATAAGGACAGTTGGAGAACAATTAGATACAAAACAGGATGTCGGCTCTACAGGATTGTTGTGGTGTGGGATTTTTCTTGGGATTAATTTTCCCTTTTTTTTGCCTCTTTGTGTTTGTGTCTTAGCATCCTCCCCGGTCTTGTGTTGTCGGTCCCGTCCTGTGTTCCTCTCAGTGTCTGTCTACTCTGTTTCCTGCTTTATTTTGAAATCGGTTTTCTGTCTTGTCTCGCCCCTAGTTTTACTTCCTGTGCCTGCCCGCTCTTGTGATTAACCTGATGTTTTCCACCTGCTCCCCTGCCCTCTCGTCACCTGCCTGTTGTTACCTAATTACCCTGTGTATTTAATGTCTGTGACTCCCTTGTGTTTGGATCATTTTGCCCGTTTTTCTGCAACCTGTGAGTTTGTCTTGTCCTGTGTCTCGTCTGGAGCTTCCCCCCTGTGCAGCTCTTTTCCCCACTGAATGCCTTCTCTGCCTTTGCCTTCCCTGTGAGTTTCCCTCCCTGTGCCTTCTCCTCCCCGTGAGTTATCTTCCCCATGATGTTTGCTAGCTCTAGTGCTCCGGTTTTGTTTTTTTCCCTACTCCTGTGTTTTTTGCATTTTGCTTGGACTCTTTGCTCCCACACTCTCGCTTCCACATCATTTAGAAAACACAACTTTACTTTGCAAAAATGGATCTCTGCACATAACACTTTGTCTGTCACGTTTTATTTATTTATTCGAGTTTGGTGACTTTGTTTTTTATATGATGTGGCGTTTTATCTTCTGTCTGCAATATTTTAATATTAAACTCCTGCCTTTGTTGCAACCTCCACTACCTGCCTCCTGTACTCTGCTTTTGGGTCCCCCCTCACTCAACAGAAGGATCCGACCAGATTATGGACCCAGGGGAGTTTATCTTTGAGCCGCTTCTTCCCAAAAAAATCAGCGTGGGCCCGTGGTTTGGACCCCCTGCTGGCGCCCGTCACCACGGACCCACCATCGCCACGGACCCCCTGCCGGCGTCCGGCGCTTTGGACCCCCTGTCGGCGCCCGGCGCCTCAGATCCCCTGCTAGATCCCCAGCGGCCGACTGGCCCCCCCAGACCGGCCGACTGGCCCCCCCAGACCGGCCGACCAGCGCCTCAGATCCCCTGCTAGATCCCCAACGGCCGACCGGCCCCCCCAGACCGGCCGACCGGCCCCTCGACCTTGACCGGACACCCTGCACCTCTGGCATTCGATGGCCCTGGCTGATGGCCAATGTTCGTGGCCCTCCTTCGGAGGTCGGCGCCCCTGACCCCCAGCCGGTGTCTTGGCCTCATCCCTCCTGGGGCACTGGTTCCTGGGGCCCCTCTGGTCCTGGTTATGGAGGTTCCGCCGGAACCAGTCCCCCCAGATCTAGTCCCCGGGTCCCCAGTCCCCAGCATTTTAGGTCCCCTCAGTTCTAGTTTCCCTGGTCTCATGTCTGTCCCTATCTCTGTGTCTATCCCTGTTCCTGTCTGTGTCCCTATCTCCGTGCCTGTCCCTGTGCCCGGTTCCGTCCCAGTGTTTGTCTCGGTTCCTGTCTTCCTCTCTACCCCATTGGCGGTCCCGTCTGTGTCTAGGTGTGTCCTGTCTAAATCTGTCCCATCCATGTCCAGACCTGTCCCTTCTCTTAACATCTATTCCATCCAAGTCTGTCCCATCGGCGTCTGCCCCATTTGTCTTTAAGTCTGTTTCATCTAAACCCATCCTGTCTGCGTCCAAACCTGCCTTTACGTTTGTCCCGTCTGTGTCCGCATCTGTCTCTAAGCCTGTCCGTCCTGTCTGTGTTAGATCTGTCCCACCTGTTACTATGTCTGTCCCGTCCAAGTCCGTCTTACCCCGCGTGCCCTCTGTTCTCCGTGTCCCTTCCTGTGCATTCCCTTGTGTCCCTCTTCGGTCCCTGTGTCTGAGTCTCTTTGTCTGTCTCTCTCCAGCTCTCTCTCTCTATTCCCTAATCCCTCCTCTACTTCCTCTCCTTGGGTCCCTCACCTGCTACCTGTTTCTGGTCTTTTTTCTAGTCTGCCTAGTGCCCTCTTTTCATGCCCTTCCCTCGCACTCGCACCCTCCTCTCCATCTTGTCTACTAGGCTTTTTTTGTCTCTTTGCCTCTTTTCATCTCCTTGCCTTTCTTTTCTCCTTTGATCTTGTGTCCTCTCTCTGGTCAACTCCCTCGTCTCCTCTTTCGTTTTGTCACCTCTTCTCTTTTGTCTCGTCTGGTCTCCTATAACCTCTTTTGCCTCCTTCGTCTCCTCGCCTTTTTCGTCTTGTCTCGTCTCCTCCCTCATCCTCTAAATCGTCTCCATCTCCTCCCTTGTCCACTCCGTCCTCTCTTCTGTCTCCTTTCTCATCCCGTCTCCTCTTTTGTCTCCTCCGTCGCCTGATCTTTTATCTTCCCTCTCTGGTCGACACTCCCCCTCTTGTTTCCTCGTCGTCTTGCTCCTTCTCTAGTTTCCTCTCTGGTTTGCCCTCCTTTGTGTTCCCTCGTGCCCCCTTGCGTTGCTTCGTGCTTCTCAGTGTTCCCTCGCGCCCCTTCGCATTCCCTCGTGTTCCCACGTGCTCCTTTGCTTTCCCTCAGACCTCCTTGCGTTCCCTCGTGTTTCCCTGTGTTCCTCGTGCGCTTCCTTGTGTTCCTCGTGCGCCCCCGTGGGCTTCCTTGTGTTCCTCATGTGCCCTTCCGTGGGCTCCTTCTTGCACCCTCTTTTGGCCTCCCTCACGGGCGTTCTCGCGTCCTCCCGCACTCCCTCTTTTCCTTGCTCACTCTCTTGTTTCTCCTCGTTGGCCCTCTGTCCCGTTCCCTGCGCTCCCTGGTTCCCTCTGCTTCTGTCCCTAGTGCTCCTTTTGTCCCCTGGTTTCCTGTGCCCTGGTCCCCAGTACCCTCTCTCCCGGTGCTTTTTCCGCCCTTTGTGGGTTGTTTGTTTTTTTTTTTTTTTCCTGGGGTTCCTTTTTGTGACATCTGGTATCTGTCTTTTGGGGGTACTGTTGTGGTGTGGGGTTTTTCTTGGGATTAATTTTCCATTTTTTTTTTTTTTTGGCCTCCTTGTCTTAGTGTCTTAGCGTCCTCCCCGGTCTTGTGTTGTCGGTCCCGTTCTGTGTACCCCTTAGTGTCTGTCTGCTCTGCTTTATTTTGAAATCTGTTTTCTGTCTTGTCTCACCCCTAGTTTTACTTCCTGTGCTTGCCCTCTCGTCACCTGCCTCTTGTTACCTAATTACCCTGTGTATTGTCTGTGACTCCCTTGTGTTTTGTTGGATCCTTTTGCCCGTTTGTCTGCGACCTGTGAGTTTGTCTTGTCCTTGTGACAGTTGGCGTTGTGCTGTCCTGTCTTGTCTGGAGCTTTCCCCCTGTGCAGCTCTTTTCCCCACTGGATGCCTTCTCTGCCTTCGCCTTTCCCGTGAGTTTCCCTCCCTGTGCCTTCTCCTGCCCGTGAGTTATCCTCCCTGTGATGTTTGCCAGCTCTAGTGCTCCGGTTTTGTTTTTTCCCTACTCCTGCGTTTTTTGCATTTTGCTTGGACTCTTTGATTAATAAACTCTTGCCTTTTGCAACCTCCACTAACCTAACTCCTGTACTCTGCTTTTGGGTCCTCTCTCACTAACCGTAACAAAGGATGATTCTTTTCTTTGGCAATTTACATGTTTTCACTTCCAATTGATGTATATTGTAGGCATTTTATTATCAAATGGCTTAAATAATAGTGCACATAGTTAAAGTAAATGGAGGCCCCCAGACTAGATTTGGGTTGAGGCCTGGTGTGTTAGTTAAAGTACATAGTTTGGACAGTAGTAAAAATACATTTTCTAAATATTGTTGAAATTTACAGCATTAAAATATACAAAAATAAGTCGGTTATCTACCATCTTGCAGCAGTGCAATAAAAGTGTGTGTATAGATAGAACATTATCTGATGTATGTGTCAGTCTAAAATAGAACACAATATATTCACAACTTCTACATTGTACAACTTAATCAATACTCTAGCTGGATAAGTTATATTATTAGCTACGTTACTGACCTACCTGGGACAGCATCGTAACTCGGCTCAGGTTCTACAGAGACGATAATACAGCTCCATTGAGTAAGGCCTCACTAAGCCTACATGACTTCCATTACAAACTAGCTCTGTAACGTAACGCCTGTAAGCCAAAGTTACTTGGCTTGGCTAGCATATGTTTTAGCAGTTAATGTTAAATGCTAACTTCACAGCTTTCCTAGCTAGCAACTTAACACAACAAAACATCTAGTAACCATGCTTGCAATGTAGACCTCAGAAAATATGTATGATCAATACTTACAATTTATTAATCTTGTAGGAATCTACTGTTTGGACTGATTTGTGTATTCCCCAAAATCTCTAATGTTAGCGCAGGCAGGCACTGAGCTGTCACTCAAATACTCAAAGTGCTCACCACTTGTCCCTTACACCTTCTGGTTTATACAAGTGTTTATTTTTTGTAATTTACCATAGCATGTGTAACAGTGCACCACATACTATCCTGGGTTGTTTGTGTTTGCATTATGTTACAGTCTACAGCAAAGCATATGATAAATAAACAGTCAAAAGTTAGTTTCAGTTCCATTTTATTAGGTTGCAAGTTTAACCATGGTTTTCCTGTGGTAATACTTACAATTGTTTGTTCCTTTGTTCAGTTCCACCATGCAAGACAATTGTTTGGGGAGTGGCCGGCCTAAGCATTTCCTGTTTTGTAGGAATAGGGTGTGTCTGTACACAATCCGTCCTGCTGCGCCGTTCATGATTACCATCTGCGCGTGCGTGAACATATTGCACATGCGCAGAACAGATTGTGCTGGCAGGTCGGATTGTGTACGGACAGGGTGATCATAGATAATATCACCGGACCAAACCATGAAGAGGGTTTTCTTTATAGGAATGTTTCTTTTGGTTGTTTTTGGTTATAATGTGTGAATAACCCTGACCTGTTTTCTAGTCAGTGGGAGCGGAGTGAACTGGTAACTAAGTTCAATATGTTAAGAGATATATTTACCAATGATATTTTTTCTGCACAAGATAACAATATGTCTACAGGTGCAATTTTTATTGACCTCACTAAGGCGTTTGACATGGTCAATCATTATATTCTTCTTGACAAATTATATGCTATTGGTCTTTCCAAATCGGCACTTCTCTGGTTTAATGCATATCTTCATTATAGACGTCAAAGTGTGTCTCTTAATTCTATTCTTTCACAGTCTAGTATAATTGAAACGGGTGTCCCTCAGGGTTCTTCCCTAGGGCCCCTTTTATTCACTATCTTTATAAATGATCTTCCTCAAATATGCTTAGACTGTCAGATTCATCTATATGCTGATGATACAGTTATATATACATCTAAATACAAAATATCTGAGATTCAAACCTCACTTCAATTTGATTTCAATCGTATTCAAACATGGTTATCTTCCAATCTGCTTTTAATGAATAATAAGAAGTCTTATAGCATGCTTTTTGCAACTAGATCTGCACTACATAAGCAAAATAACTCTCTTGAGGTTAAATTTTTGGATGGGGCACCTCTAGTACATGTCAAGGAGTTTAAATATCTGGGCCTCTGGCTCGACTCTCAACTTACCTTCAGACCACATATTACTTCTCTTGTGAAAAAAATAAACTGTAGTTTAAGAATGTTATATCGTTCAATTAATTGTTTTACAAAACAGATCAGATTAAAAATTATTACTCAATTAGTATTGCCTATAATTGATTATGCAGATGTTGTTTACCAGAATACTGCTGAAACCAATCTTAAGCCTCTGAATGTGATGTATAATAGTCTTTGTAGATTTGTCCTGAGGTGTCCATTCAGGACGCATCATTGTCAGATGTATCAGTTGTTGAATTTTTCTCACTAAGTGCTCGGCGTCAGTTTCACTGGCTGCAGTTTGTTTACAAATGTATTTTTTCAGATTATCCATCTTATTTGAAACAACATTTGATTGTATATCGATCAACCTATAGCCTCAGAGACACTGACCATCTTTTCTTCTCAGTACCATATATATCTAAAGAAATTGGAAGGAAAGCTTTTAAATTTAAAGCCCCTTCCGATTGGAATGGTTTACCAAGGTCTATCAGAGCTCTTTCCTCATTTCACCAGTTTAAGATGTCTCTTCGTAATTATCTGCATACAAGCTGCAACTGTTTTTCTCATGCTTGATATTCATAATTGATACTTATACTTGATTTTGTTTATTTTTAATTATTTTTCTGTGTATATGTATATGGATGTACACGTACAGTATGTGTATATATGTATATATATGAATGTGTGTGTAAGTATGTATTTGTATATACTATGTTATTATTTTTTTTAATTTTTCTCAAACTGTCTATATTAATAACCTTAACTGTTTATGGTTTAATATTTATTGGTTGGAATGGGGAGGATATGGGTAATTTTGGTGTGATGGAGAGCTTTTTCTTTTTCTTTTTGTTTGTTAGTATGTGTGTATGTTTGGGATGTATGTTTTTTTTTTTATCTGTATGTCCCTTCAAGTTGTTTTGTTAACTGTTTTGTCTAAATTGTGAGTGTACTTTATTTTTTTTTTTTTTGTTGTCTTTAAGGACTCCCTCGAAAACGAGATGTTGCATCTCAAGGGACTATTCCTAATAAAGAATTTCAAATTTCTAGGTATTAATGTTATGGAGTAGATTAACCTGCATCAGAATGGGATGGGCTGAAGCAGGGTGTGAATTGACCAACCTATATAAACCGTGAGATTTTGGTGGCTGGGAAGGGCAGTAGTGTAAAGAAGAGGACAATGACGGGGATGAGGGAATAGTGCCTTCACGAGCCACGATCTGCAACTGCGGCAATGTCAATTGAGGCCAAGAGGGGAGCAAGTGGTGGAGAAAAGACTCAGAAGTGCCAAAAGGGTCCTGCAGGGAGAGCTCTCGTGGGAAACGTGTGTCTACTGTATAGGTAGAAGGGTGTGACTGGGGCTTGTGGACGTGTGCGCAAGATGTAAACAGTCAAATGCCTAAGTCTGAAGCGCATGCTGTACATCAGGCACGGCGCCAGGATTCCAGTTTTAGATGGGCCTGACCAATTGTGGGTGGGCCTTAAATTAAAACATGTTATCAAATCACTGTTTAACCTAATACAAATGAATAATATAGTGTTATCTTATCTTTGCTAACATAATAGAGATTTTAATAGCTTGATGCTCTTTAAATATGTTGTAAAAGAACATTGTACAAACGTTTTGGTGTATAGGACAGCCCTATCGGTGATCGCTCTCCTTGGTTCTGACCAAAGAAGAGCGCTTTGGAATCTCCATTACGCACCATACCTGGCTGTGCTATAGTGCCTCTATAGACCTAAGGCCTGTAACAGTGGTTGGGCATTCAAGATTTCCCCAAAACATAGTTTAGTTCTGCTTGTATAACAGGAGGCCAAATACACTCACCTATATGATTATTAGAACACCATACTAATACTGTGTTTGACCCCCCTTTTGCATTTAGAACTGCCTTAATTCGACGTGGCATTGATTCAACAAGGTGCTGAAAGCATTCTTTAGAACTGTTGGCCCATATTGAGAGGATAGCATCTTGCAGTTGATGGAGATTTGTGGGATGCACGTCCAGGGCACGAAGCTCCCGTTCCACCACATCCCAAAGATGCTCTATTGGGTTGAGATCTGGTGATGTTCAAGAAACCAATTTGAAATGATTCTAGCTTTGTAACATGGTGCATTATCCTGCTGGAAGTAGCCATCAGAGGATGGGTACATGGTGGATAAAGGGATGGACATGGTCAGAAACAATGCTCAGGTAGGCCGTGGCATTTAAACGATGCCCAATTGGCACTAAGGGGCCTAAAGTGTGCCAAGAAAACATCCCCCACACCATTACACCACCAGCCTGCACAGTGGTAACAAGGCATGATGGATCCATGTTCTCATTCTGTTTACGCCAAATTCTGACTCTACATCTGAAGGTTTCAACAGAAATCGAGACTCATCAGACCAGGCAACATTTTTCCAGTCTTCAACTGTCCAATTTTGGTGAGTTCTTGCAAATTGTAGCCTCTTTTTCCTATTTGCAGTGGAGATGAGTGGTACCCGGTGGGGTCTTCTGCTGTTGTAGCTGTTGTGGCTTCACAAATGCTTTGCTGCATACCTCGGTTGTAACGAGTGGTTATTTCAGTCAAAGTTGCTCTTCTATCAGCTTGAATCAGTCGGCCCATTCTCCTCTGACCTCTAGCATCAACAAGGCATTTTCACCCACAGGACTGCTGCATACTGGATGTTTTTCCCTTTTCACACCATTCTTTGTAAACCCTAGAAATGGTTGTGCGTGAAAATCCCAGTAACTGAGCAGATTGTGAAATACTCAGACCGGCCCGTCTAGCACCAACAACCATGCCACACTCAAAATTGCTTAAATCACCTTTCTTTCCCATTCTGACATTCAGTTTGGAGTTCAGGAGATTGTCTTGACCAGAACCACACCCCTAAATGCATTGAAGCAACTGCCATGTGATTGGTTGATTAGATAATTGCATTAATGAGAAATTGAACAGGTGTTCCTAATAATCCTTTAGGTGAGTGTATTTCACAATTCTGTTTGTTTTGTTTTCAACAATACAGATCAACAACACTGCCCGACAGTTTCATTTAATACTCGGGCACAGATTTTTTTTCATTGATGTCATCTGTCATGTAAAACAAGACTCAAGTTATTTCCTAGAGACAAACTGTTACTTTAGTGTGATTCATGTTATAAACACATTTAACAAAAGGACATAAATCATATTAACAGGCATGGTGTCGATAACAAGAGAAACCCATGAGGGGAAAAAGAACTCGACAATAGTAACAAGCTGGTATAGAAATAGAAAGGCACCTGTAGATTTGTAACGGGTTATGAATTGATTTTAATATACCTCATATAACGATATAATACAATACAGACAGTGTAGCCTTCACATACCTTACTGTTCTCCCATTGTGGTACACAATTAAACTCGCTAAAGTAGGCCTAGAAGAAGCAAACACGGAACGACTCATTTCCTCTTTTTCTCTTTGTTATGCAGAGATGGCAAAAGTACTCACTTTCCGTACTTAAGTAGAAGTACAGATACTTGTGTTAAAAAATACTCTGGTAAAAGTGGAAGTACTGATTAAACTTCTTTACTTAAGTAAAAGTAACAAAGTACAAGCTTGGAAATTTACTTAAAGTATAAAAGTAAAAGTAGCCTTGAGAATGACAACAATTTTTTATGCAAAGCTACCTGGAGCACACAAATGTTTCTAGAGAGCACGCTGAGGAACTTCAGGGAGAACACGGTCTTTATATGCCATTGGCTACATTTTAAATGTATGTCTGCCAATAGGCCTAAAACATAACATATATGATTATTATGACAGAGACTGGGACTCCAGGTTAATGAGATTCTGACTCATTAGCAAGATATGAATTCAGTTGTGATTCTGTGAGAATTCACAGATCCAGTTTCTATTTTTAATCTTCCCCTTAACATTTAAATTAATCTGCATGTATGTGTGTGGGCTCAGATATGGCTTCTGGAAAGAAAATAAAGGGATTAAAATATGAATGACTAAACAGACATTAATGAAGAAGTTCCCCCGGCACATTGGCCAGGAGTCCTTCTTGATGCCTACTGTCTCAAACATCTCCCTCAGATAAGGCTGAGGATGATGTCTTGCTGCTTGTCTGCCGGATCTCTGTTTTCTTCATTTTCAACCATGTCGCCATCCATACTACTAGGCTATGTGCTAACGTTAGCGGCATCAAGCCGCAATGATTTGCTGTGAATTAATGCAGAATGCCGAATCTGTTGAGAGTCTTAGTCGTGCGTCAAATGCAACGTAGCCTACAGTAGATATATTCCCATCCATTTAGATTGAATATGGTATTGATGACGTAAACAATAACTATAACGCCAGTGAAATGATGTGAAAGTTGAGGACTAGATTAGGACTGTATTAAAGCTAATTCTGGTTTCCATCGCCCCAGGTGTGTTAAAACAGTGACGGAGACAACTTCTCTCTAGATAAGTTTCCATCCACTTGTCAATTGAATTACAGAATCTGAAGTTCGGTAAAAAAAACCAAAAAAAAACATGCGAATAAAGCTGGTAAAATTGTTGATGCTTCATTAAGATCAACGTGCAACCTAGCTAACAGGTGAAGAACACACCAAAATCACTAGCTAACTTACTTTAAATGTGCAAGAACTATAGACTAACTAAAGAAAACTAAAGTAACGAGCCAATTTTATAAAATGTAAGGAGTCGAAAGTACCGATATTTGTGTTAAAATGTAAGGAGTAGAAGTAAAAAGTCGCCACAAAAATAAATAGTAAAGTAAAAATATCAGAAAAATCTACTTGACTACAGCAACAAAGTATTTGTACTTCGTTACTTCCCATCTCTGCTGTTATGTTACTAAATTTCAACATGTAGCCTCGCAGTCACACACACATTGACACAAATTACAGCATTGAAAGAGCTTACAGTAACTCTCGACGACTCGTCGAGAGTTACTGTAAGCTCTTTAAATGTTCTTTCTTTTCAGTCCTTTATTTATCTGAGAAAGACGTGCTCTCTGTCTGACAGCTGTTTTGGCCAGAGTGCTGGATCATCTTGAATCATAACACATTGATTAGGGTGACTGCTACTCACGGGGTCTAGTTGCTGAGTATTATGTGTGTCACCATCTTCATCATTGCCATAGTTATCATCATGGACAGTGAAAGCAGCAGTTTCGTAACCATCTCCATTCGAAGGATCCTGTAAGGTTGTTTTGTATGTAGCCCCCGCATCGCTAGAGCAACCTGGGCTGACACTACTCTTCATCAGTGTTAGCATAAGGCTCGTTCGAGATGAGCCAGGTCTGCGCAGAAATGATCACCGGCGATCAGTGCCCGTTGCATGCCGGTTAGATTTGTGTCCGACTTGATCCCGACTTGCTCTGACGTCATGCATATGTAAGCAACGATAATCTCACGAGAGCAAGGCGGCCGCAGTTCTGAGACGCAGGAAGCACAGTTGCTTTTCACCGACTGCAAGAGCCAGGCGGACCCAGAGCATGCTGGGAAACGCCGGCTTCTCAGCTGATTTAGCAGCTGATTGGTTCACAATCAACTCAACATGATGACGTCTTGTATAAACTTTTTATTGATTTTGAATCGAAGGGATTTTAATTGCTATTTGTCTGATTTAAAGGCTTATTCTGTACAGAACACACGTTGTGTGGCTGATAGTGACGTTTAGAAGTCAGAGAGACTAAAACCGTTCAGATCACGGATCATCTACAGTCTGTTGTTGATTAAAATCAGCAACAGATTGCATGTAGAACATTTTGAGAGCTACTCTGTCATAATTAAAACAATTAGAGTGTGTACAAGCTGATACGGGGGTCTGATAACATTTTATGTAATCGGAATTGCACCAGTGTTTTTGTCACTTCCTGTCCAGCCTGAAGGCGGCTGAAAAATCGGATGGAAACTGTCTGACTTTACCGCAGCTTTTTGTCCCCCGCTGCTGCCGTCTGCTCTCGTCCACTTAACAGGCGAGGCGCAGTTAATCTCGAACGAGCCTATTGCTAGCGCAACCTGGGCTGACGCTGTCGGTGGGTTGCTCCTCAGTGTTAGCATTGCTAGCGCAAGTACCGGCTTCTTGCTGCTCTTTAGTAACATTAATGTTAGTGTTGTCAGTAGCCGTCGTGAAAAAGGTTGTTACCTTTGCTAAAAACGTTCTGCTTTCTTCCCTCTTCTTCCTTTTTTCAGAACCACTTTGGTAGCTTCGCTTCATTTTTCAACCGTCTGTAGCCTGCAGCTTCCAGCATGCTGAGCCGTTTGTTTACAAACACACACAGATGCGCAGTTGGATAATGGAATAGTCCAATGTAGTGGGAACTGGGGGGAGTTTCTCATCATGAATTAAAAAATCGGATAGCACTTTAGCGTATCAATGTTTAGAGATATAATTAATTGGTGAAAAGTATGACAACAAATCGTAACCATAAGTTTATGAGGCGTTTTACGGGGCCCTTGGTAGCTTGGGGCCTAAGGCAATTGCCTACCTTTGCCTAATGGTAAGTCCGCCTCTGCATCAGGATTGCCGCGGATGCCACGAGGCCATAGGTGTCACTGTGGAATCGAGTGTTAAGTTCATTATGCTGGCAGTCTATTAGCGCGTTGGAAATATTGCGCAGGTCACTGTCACTCCTCACCCTTGTCGATTTCCCCAACGCAGATGTGACAATACTTCCCTCAAATCGGCCTGGGAGCTTTCTTGAGGGGGTACATCCCAGCATCATGATCCTCAATCTTATTTGTTGTTGCAAACATCTCTGAGAACGCACATTCACCGAAGCAAATGTCTGTCAGCTCTTGTTTGAGGTTTTCGATCAAATAAGTGACTGTGGTGATGGACTGAAGGCTTTTAGACATGAAGTCTGATTTACTGAACAGCTGCTTGAAAAGTACAAGGAGGAATATGAACTTTTTTGTTCTGATCTGCTGAAGGAGTGACTGTGCCTCAATGTCACTCTGCCCCCCCACTTCTGCGTACTGTGCCAGCACCTCCACAATTACATCATACAGAAAAAACTTTTATCAGTGCGGCCGATCTTGAATCCCACCTGGTGTCACACCCCCGCTCCAATTCCAATGAGCTCTTATCGGGCCGCATCTATCTTTGCGCGTTAAGGAAATGGGCATGACGTTTGTTGCCGCACATGAAGGTGTCAAAAGTGTTGAGTGTCGAAAAAGGAGGGTAATGGCCTATGCATCTTGCACACTGACCGAAGCAAAAAAAAACTACCATCTTCATTCAGGAAAACCTGAATTTCTGGCCTTGAAGTGGTCGATTACGGAACAATTCAGCTCATCCTTATCAGCTCATCTTGCACTGTATATGCGGACAACAACCCACTTACCTATGTGTTATTGACAGCCAAGCAGGACATAGGTGGGTTGAGTTAGCAGACTTTGATCTAACAATCAAATATCATCCGGGCAGAGAGAATTTTGATGCTGATGGCGTTTTCAAAATGCCCTGTGACATAGAAATGATAATTGAAAAATGCTCAGAGGAAATGTCCTCCCCTTCTGTACAAACGACAGTACAATTTGCGGAGATAAATGTCTCCCACAGAGTGTGGTCCATGCTGGCTACTGGGTGTGCAGAAACAGATGAGAACATGCCTATACCCCTTTCCAGAGCACCTATCTGTCAAGCTCAGAGAGATGAAGATATTGGCCCAGTCATCCCCTGCAAACAGTCAAATGAGAGGCCTCCTGTTTTGGTACAGCTACACAACGAAATGGGACCCCAAGGTGTGACCCGCACAACATCACTTGTTTAAGATCGTTTCTTTTGGCCACACATGCAAAGCTACACCTGCCTTGAACAGAAAAACAAAAGCTCCACTCACACCAACCATACGAGCCATACGAGCTAGTATCCATTGACTTCTTGCATCTAGAAGTGTAAAGGTAAATAAATACATATTATTAATAGTGAATCATTCCACGCGCTTTGCACAAGCCTATCCCACAACATCGAAATCTGTCAAAACTGTTAAAATATATATATATATATATTTAATATTTGCTCTGAAGTTTGAGTTGTGACCAGGGAGGGAAATTTAAAAAGCAATCATGACAATGATTGGCATCAATTTCATTGTTTATTTTTTGGTATTTATTTCCATTGTGGTCCATGTTGAAAAGTAACAGTTTTTTCAATTTTAATATTGTTTATTAAAGCCTTTTTTATGACTGCAGTTTTAATATGGTGCATTTAGTTCAAAGGTCTGTGTTTTCATTTTTAAGACAACCAAGTCTTTATCATTTGGGCGTATTTATGATCGGAGTATATTTTGAGTGTATAAACAAATTATTTATTTATTTATTTATATATATATGTATGTGTATGTATATATGTATGTATGTATATGTGTGTATTTGTGTGTATGTATGTATGTATATGTGTGTGTATGTATGTATGTATATGTATGTATGTATATATGTGTGTGTATGTATGTATGTATGTATGTATATATGTGTGTATGTATGTATGTATGTATGTATGTATATATATGTGTGTGTGTGTGTATGTATGTATGTATGTATGTATGTATGTATATATGTGTGTGTATGTATGTATGTATGTATATATGTGTGTGTATGTATGTATATATGTATATATGTGTGTGTATGTATGTATGTATATATGTGTGTGTATGTATATATGTGTGTGTATGTATGTATGTGTGTGTGTGTATGTATGTATATTGTAAGGCAGTTGAAGCTGTTCATAAGCATATAAACCTAGTCTTGTATTTTGTGTTGATTCTTCCAAGCCAAGGATAGGTCAGTAAACGCAACACAGCTAATCTAGATAACGTTTACCATCGCGAGAGCTGTGATTCAGTTTTTACTAGTTGTACGGCACTCATGGCTACCTGCATGGACACGCTAAAACGCTGTCTATGCCTGAGCTAGAGGCCAAAACAACGCTGTGTATCATCTAGAACAACATCGGCTGTGATTGTGAACTGTACCAGTTACCAGAGCAAGTAAAGTTCGTAAAGACGATTCCTTGTCGTGTGTCTCACTATACCCACGCACCTCCATCACACCGGAAGGTAAAGCACGACAATATACAGTGGTGTGAAAAAGTGTTTGCCCCCTTCCTCATTTCCTGTTCCTTTGCATGTTTGTCACACTTAAGTGTTTCGGAACATCAAACCAATTTAAACAATAGTCAAGGACAACACAAGTAAACACAAAATGCAATTTGTAAATGAAGGTGTTTATTATTAAAGGTGAAAAAAAATCCACACCATCATGGCCCTGTGTGAAAAAGTGATTGCCCCCTAAACCTAATAACTGGTTGGGCCACCCTTAGCAGCAACAACTGCAACCAAGCGTTTGCGATAATGTGCAATG
Source organism: Percina caprodes (assembly GCA_013375575.1). NCBI lineage: Eukaryota > Metazoa > Chordata > Actinopteri > Perciformes > Percidae > Percina > Percina caprodes. The sequence continues at coordinate 388,780 of JABXJD010000099.1, read as the reverse complement.
AGGCTTTTACAGCGTCCTGGAGGAATTTTGGCCCACTCATCTTTGCAGAATTGTCCTAATTCAGTTACATTAGAGGGTTTTCGAGCATGAGCTGTCTTTTTAAGGTCATACCACAACATCTCAATAGGATTCAGGTCAGGACTTTGGCTAGGCCACTCCAAAGTCTTCATTTTGTTTTTCTTCAGCCATTCGGTGGTGGACTTGCTGGTGTGTTTAGGATCATTGTCCTGCTGCAGAACCCAAGTTCGTTTCAGCTTGAGTACAGGAACAGATGGTCGGACATTCTCCTTCAGGATCTCTTGGTAGACAGCAGAATTCATAGTTCCTTTCATCACGGCAAGTCTTCCAGGTCCTGAAGCAGCAAAACAGCCCCAGACCATCACACTACCACCACCATATTTTACTGTTGGTATAATGTTCTTTTTATGAAATGCAGTGTTCCTTCTACGCCAGATATACTTGGACACACACCTTCCAAAGAGTTCCACTTTTGTCTCATCGGTCCACAGAATGTTGTCCCAAAAGTCTTGGGGATCATCAAGATGTGTTGTGGAGAAATTGAGACGAGCTTTGATGTTCTTTTTGCTCAGCAGTGGTTTTCTCCTTGGAACTCTGCCATGCAGGCCATTTTTGCCCAGTCTTTTCCTGATGGTGGAGGCATGAACGCTGACCTTAACTGAGGCAAGTGAGGCCTGCAGTTCTTTGGACGTTGTTGTGGGGTCTTTTGTGACCTCTTGGATGAGTCGTCGCTGCGCTCTTGGGGTAATTTTGGGCGGCCGGCCACTCCTGGGAAGGTTCACCACTGTTCCATGTCTTCGCCATTTGTGGATAATGGCTCTCACTGTGGTTCGCTGGATTCCCAAAGCTTTGGAAATGGCTTTATAACCCTTTCCAGACTGATAGATCTCAATTACTTTCTTTCTCAATTGTTCCTGAATTTCTTTGGGTCTCGGCATGATGTGTAGCTTTTAAGGATCTTCTGGTGGACCTTACTGTGTCAAGCAGCTCCTATTTAAGTGATGCCTTGATTGTGAACAGGTGTGGCAATAATCAGGCCTGGGTGTGGCTAGAGAAATTGAACTCAGGTGTGGACAACCACAGTTATAGTATGTTTTAACAAGGGGGGCAATCACTTTTTCACACAGGGCCATGATGGTTTGGATTCACCTTTAATAATAAACACCTTCATTTACAAATTGAATTTTGTGTTTACTTGTGTTGTCCTTGACTATTGTTTAAATTGGTTTGATGTTCCGAAACACTTAAGTGTGACAAACATGCAAAGGAACAGGAAATGAGGAAGGGGGCAAACACTTTTTCACACCACTGTATGTGTATGTATGTATGTATATATGTGTATGTATATATGTGTATGTATGTATGTATATATGTGTATGTATATATGTGTATATGTGTATGTATATATGTATATATGTGTATATGTGTATGTATATATGTGTATATGTGTATGTATATATGTGTATGTATATATGTATATATGTGTATGTATATATGTATATATGTGTGTGTATGTATATATGTGTGTGTATGTATATATGTGTATGTATGTATATATGTATATATGTGTATGTATATATGTGTATGTATATATGTGTATGTATATATGTGTATGTATATATGTGTATGTATATATGTGTATGTGTATGTATGTATATATGTGTATGTGTATGTATGTACACTACCGTTCAAAAATTTTGGGTCACCCAAACAATTTTGTGTTTTCCTGAAAAGTCACACTTATTCACCACCATACGTTGTGAAATGAATAGAAAATAGAGTCAAGACATTGACAAGGTTAGAAATAATGATTTGTATTTGAAATAAGATTTTTTTTTACATCAAACTTCATCCATTTGCAGCAATTACAGCATTGCAGACCTTTGGCATTCTAGCTGTTAATTTGTTGAGGTAATCTGGAGAAATTGCACCCCACGCTTCCAGAAGCAGCTCCCACAAGTTGGATTGGTTGGATGGGCACTTCTTGGTACCATACGGTCAAGCTGCTCCCACAACAGCTCAATGGGGTTCAGATCTGGTGACTGCGCTGGCCGCTCCATTACTGATAGAATACCAGCTGCCTGCTTCTGCTCTAAATAGTTCTTGCACAATTTGGAGGTGTGTTTAGGGTCATTGTCCTGTTGTAGGATGAAATTGGCTCCAATCAAGCGCTGTCCACTGGGTATGGCATGGCGTTGCAAAATGGAGTGATAGCCTTCCTTATTCAGAATCCCTTTTACCCTGTACAAATCTCCCACCTTACCAGCACCAAAGCAACCCCAGACCATCATATTACCTCCACCATGCTTAACAGATGGCGTCAGGCATTCTTCCAGCATCTTTTCATTTGTTCTGCGTCTCACAAACGTTCTTCTTTGTGATTCAAACTTGGATTCATCCGTCCACAACACTTTTTTCCAGTCTTCCTCTGTCCAATGTCTGTGTTCTTTTGCCCATCTTAATCTTTTTCTTTTATTGGCCAGTCTCAGATATGGCTTATTCTTTGCCACTCTGCCCTGAAGCCCAGAATCCCGCAGCCGCCTCTTCACTATACATGTTGACACTGGTGTTTTGCGGGTACTATTTAATGAAGATGCCAGTTGGGGACCTGTGAGGCGTCTGTTTCTCAAACTAGAGACTCTAATGTACTTATCTTCTTGCTCAGTTGTGCAACGCGGCCTCCCACTTCTTTTTCTACTCTGGTTAGAGCCTGTTTGTGCTGTCCTCTGAAGGGAGTAGTACACACCGTTGTAGGAAATCTTCAATTTCTTAGCGATGTCTCGCATGGAATAGCCTTCATTTCTAAGGACAAGAATAGACTGTCGAGTTTCAGATGAAAGTTCTCTTTTTCTGGCCATTTTGAGCGTTTAATTGACCCCACAAATGTGATGCTCCAGAAACTCAATCTGCTCAAAGGAAGGTCAGTTTTGTAGCTTCTGTAACGACCTAAACTGTTTTCAGATGTGTGAACATGATTGCACAAGGGTTTTCTAATCATCAATTAGCCTTCTGAGCCAATGAGCAAACACATTGTACCATTAGAACACTGGAGTGATAGTTGCTGGAAATGGGCCTCTATACACCTATGTACATATTGCACCAAAAACCAGACATTTGCAGCTAGAATAGTCATTTACCACATTAGCAATGTATAGAGTGTATTTCTTCAAAGTTAAGACTAGTTTAAAGTTATCTTCATTGAAAAGTACAGTGCTTTTCCTTCAAAAATAAGGACATTTCAATGTGACCCCAAACTTTTGAACGGTAGTATGTGTATGTATGTGTGTATGTATGTATATGTGTGTATGTATATGTGTGTATGTGTGTGTGTGTGTGTGTGTGTGTGTGTGTGTGTGTGTGTGTATGTATGTATATATGTGTATGTATGTATGTATATATGTGTATGTATATATGTGTGTGTGTGTGTGTATATGTATATACTTTCAGCTTCACTGTCATTTACAAAACCCCAATTACATACATACATATTTTCTGTATAGGGTTACCATAATTGTACAACGTTAAAAAAATCCCTCAGAGCTGTATATTAAATAACAAATGTACTAAATTACTTGCCACCACTGGAGATTGGAAAGTACTAATTACCAGGCAGGTGCAGTTTATTTTGAATGTAAAGCTAAACTTTTGATTGCATTATAGGAACTGTAGGAATCAACCAATTTTGGAGCTTGACCTATACAAGCAACTAGAAAATATCTCGGTCTGCTCAACAGATTTTGACCATTCTTCTTTTAATCTGTCTCTTGTGAGTTTCCTAACTTTATGGCTGTGTAGTGCTAAATAACTGCAGTACTTTTTTAAATCTGTACAATGCTGTCATGGTTTGATTGGGAGGACTATAAATTTAAGGAGCAGGAGGTTTTAATATATTCGCAGCTCTTTCAGGTGACATTCAAACCCCCATCTGTGCTTCTTTGAGGGTACAGGCATGGCCTTCAGCAAGCACCAACACAGACAGAATAGCTAATGACAGAGGCAGCAGAGAAAATGTCATTTTATCATGGTTTTTCATTTTATGTTCCCCTAGTAGAGACTGAGATAGTGCCTTTATTATGATGTTCTGTGTAAAGAATGCTGCTCTATATATATGTCCTTGAATGTGTTAATACAAGCTACTAATGGATTTAGTCATATTCACAGGTAGCACTGGAATATGCTGTTATTCCATCACAAAAGCATAGTTCAGGATAGGAGTTAAAGGAATTAAAATGTTTCACTGAAAAGTGCAGAAATATCCCTGTAAGGACAAATAAATCAAATCAAAATCTTTTGCTGCCTTTCTTCCAGTGCATTAACATATTCTAAATGATCACTATCTTTGTCTATATATATAGGCTATAATGTTGTCATTCAATAAAAAAAAAAAAATTAAACAGCCACACATCATAGCATACTGTAAATGCAGCAGGATGTGGAGCTAAACTGTAACAACTAACATATTTGTATATTTATTATATCATCCCCCCTTGGGTGTTCTGCTTTCTTTAAATATTAATATTTCTACTTTGATTGTTAAATAGAAACTCTTACCTTAAGGAAATATATGGCACATACAATGCAGCAACAAACTGTTATTATTTCAAACTGACCAACTAAAGTGTAGAAATTCTACTCTACAAGTTATTGTTGGTTTTTGCACAAACTTACCTGAATGTGTCTCATTCTTTGTCGTGAAAGCTGTCCAAACTGCTGGTCCCTTTCAGTTGATAGAACACTGTCACTGTACAGGCAGAGGAAAAACCAGTAGGGAGATCAGACAGGGGAGTGACTGATGAAAGGAGGTAGCGAAGACTAATATATGTCAGATGAGCGTGAAAGGCCAGCCTATGGCAGCTGAGAAGCAGGAAGCACAAAGCGAATGACAGCGTACCCTTTTGTGGGCAGCAAGAGCGCAGACATTGGTCTTTGGTAAAGCATTTGCGCCAGTAAGAGTCATTGCTTTTACCTTCAGGTATTCAAACTGTTGATGTGTGGAATGACAATAGTGTTGACGACATCACTGAAAAGTTCAAGGCTGCAGATGTATTTATTTTTGTGAAGATTGCACAATATAGAACTTCACTCACTTCATGGACAACTTATCATATTCAGAAGTCAATGATGTAGAGAGGCTCAGTAAATAAATGTGCTGTATTTATATATCGCTTTTCTAGTCTTAACGACTACTCAAAGCACTTTTACATCATACAGGATACATTCACACACATTCGTACACTGTGGCCGAGGCTGCCGTACAAGGTGCCACCTGCTCATCAGATAAACATGCACACACATTCACACTCCGATGCACTCTTGCCCAAGGACACTTCGACATGAGACTGCAGGGCCAGGGATTGAACCACCAACCTTCCAATTGGGAGGCAACCACTCTACCGTTGAGCCACAGCCACCTGTAAATAAGTGGCTTGGATATATGGTTGATTGATTAGGATTTCCTTCCTGTTAGTAGCCTATAATTTTTAAAAGGAAAATTTCATCCCTATGTCCTTTTCTAATGTGTGAAAATGTAAAACCGATTATTTCGGTCTGTGTTATAAAAGGCAGTATGAAGTGCTAAAATTTACTGTTCTGGTGTACTATTCTTTTCCTTTTACTGATTCCTCAATTTCCGTTTGTAATTTTCCAATTTACTGTGCTTTTATAGAGTAGAGGTTTTGAAGATGTTGTCCATAAGATTTTCATCTATTTTTCTTGGAAAGTAACCTATCTATCAAAAGGTGAGTTAAAACAATGGTGAATCAATCAATCAATCAATTAATCAACATTTATTTATATAGCACTTTACATCAGCCAGCAGGTCTCCAAAGTGATTTACATCAGGAACCAAGAATAAAACAACATATCATACAATAAAAAGAATGAAACATTTCAAAAACAGTTATATCAGAAAAGGTTACATAGAATCAGGAGGAGAGGGAAGTTGTCACACCACTATTAAAATAATCTAAACAAATTGGTTTTGAGTTTGGAGCAGCAACTGCAGAAGCCTGACCAACCCACTGTTTATACCTTGACCATGGGAAAACCAGGTGAAGACCGCAGTGACCGGTTGTGTAGACTGGGTAAAGCTTGCCCACTGTGCCGGCGATTTTTAGTATTTTTTATTTTTTATTTATTGTTTCAGGACAATGCACCCGTGGTGGGGGTCCGGCTGGCCGTGAGTCTGTCCTGTTTATTATTTACTTTTCCTACCTTGTTGCCCTGTCCACTGTTTTTGTTCCTCCTCGCCTCCCTTCTCCGAAGCCAGCTGATCACCCACACCTGCCTCCCGTCTACAATCAACATCCTCTTCGCCACACCTGCCAGCCCGCACCCGCTCCCGCCGTCCACACCTGCCTGCCATCATCATCAACGTCCATATATCTGCCCCGGCTTTTCACTCACTCTTCACCTGATCGTTGACTCAGCAACTTGGGTGAACTCTGCTAGAGTATAGCGTATTATCGATTTTCCTTGTCTCCCGTATGGTCTCTGTATATTTACCCTTCTTGTGTTGTCCTTTTCAGTTTCACTCTGGTCAGCTGGCTTCGGACTTCTCCCCCGGTTCTCCTCCCTCGGCGACCCCCTTCATCGTCTCCAGCCTTCCCGCTCTCCGTCTCGTGCCAGCCTCCAACCTCGGTGTCTCCCCTCAGCCCTCGTGCCTGTGTCCTCCCCGCCGGCTCTCGCTCCTGGTCCCCCCAGGACTCAACCCCCGCATCCCTCGCCTGGTCCCTCAGTCTTCGCCTGCCTCCCGGGCTCTTCACCCTCAGGTCCCGAGCTTCCGCCTTCCCACTCTCCACTCCCCTATTCCCTCATTTCCTAAATAAAATCCTTACCGCGAGTCGTGCGTTTCGGTCCGTCCTTCTCCCTGTAACACAACTGTACACGTAAAAATTCCAGATTGTGGCCCAAGGGCCAATTTCCATCTATAGTCCATTAGTCCGGTTGAAGTTACAATAAAAAATGACAAAAGATATACAATAGTTGGTATATAAAACATGAAGAAACGGAGAGAGAAAAAATTATAATAAATAAAACTGGACAATTCATTAGTAGGTGTTAAAACTGAGACAATTCATAAGTATACTCTACTTGGCTAATTCAGTACAACATACAGTTAGAGGCAGTTGCACGTTTGGTGAGCTCTAAGCCACAACTTTACTTGGCTCTTACAAGGTGGCCAATGTGTGACATTCCCTTATAGTTGGGGGTAGTATGTTCCAAAATGCACTAACTTTAACAGATGTGCATTATGGCTGAAGGAGTTTTATTTTTTTTAAAGGAACCTCACAGTCCCTGTTTACAACAGCTCAGGTGAGAGTCTGTATTTAATAAACTCCAGCAGTGGAGGTGGCGCCAGGCCATATACAGGTAAAAGCCAGTAAATTAGAATATTTTGAAAAACTTGATTTATTTCAGTAATTGCATTCAAAAGGTGTAACTTGTACATTATATTTATTCATTGCACACAGACCGATGCATTCAAATGTTTATTTCATTTAATTTTGATGATTTGAAGTGGCATCAAATGAAAATCCAAAATTCTGTGTGTCACAAAATTAGAATATTACTTAAGGCTAATACAAAAAAGGGAGTTTTTAGAAATGTTGGCCAACTGAAAAGTAAGAAAATGAAAAATATGAGCATGTACAATACTCAATACTTGGTTGGAGCTCCTTTTGCCTCAATTACTGCATTAATGCGGCGTGGCATGGAGTCGATGAGTTTCTGGCACTGCTCAGGTGTTATGAGAGCCCAGGTTGCTCTGATAGTGGCCTTCAACTCTTCTGCGTTTTTGGGTCTGGCATTCTGCATCTTCCTTTTCACAATACCCCACAGATTTTCTATGGGGCTAAGGTCAGGGAGTTGGCTGGCCAATTTAGAACAGAAATACCATGGTCCGTAAACCAGGCACGGGTAGATTTTGCGCTGTGTGCAGGCGCCAAGTCCTGTTGGAACCTGAAATCTCCATCTCCATAGAGCAGGTCAGCAGCAGGAAGCATGAAGTGCTCTAAAACTTGCTGGTAGACGGCTGCGTTGACCCTGGATCTCAGGAAACAGAGTGGACCAACACCAGCAGATGACATGGCACCCCAAACCATCACTGATGGTGGAAACTTTACACTAGACTTCAGGCAACGTGGATCCTGTGCCTCTCCTGTCTTCCTCCAGACTCTGGGACCTCGATTTCCAAAGGAAATGCAAAATTTGCTTTCGTCAGAAAACATGACTTTGGACCACTCAGCAGCAGTCCAGCTCTTTTTCCTTAGCCCAGGTGAGACGCTTTTCGCGCTGTTTCTTGGTCAACAGTGGCTTGACACGAGGTATGCGGCAGTTGAAACCCATGTCTTTCAAGCGTCTCTTGGTGGTGGATCTTGAAGCACTGACTCCAGCAGCTGTCCACACCCTTTTTTCACAATCTTGACTAGGCGCGGTGATCCCTATCGCTTGTACACTTTTTCTGACCACAGTTTTTCCTTCCCTTTGCCTCTCTATTAATGTGTTTGGACACAGAGCTCTGAGAACAGCCAGCCTCTTCAGCAATAACCTTTTGTGTCTTTCCCTCCTTGTGCAATGTGTCGATGGTCGCCTTTTGGACAGCTGTCAAATCTGAAGTCTTCCCCATGTTTGTGTAGGCTTCAGAACTGGACTGAGAGACCATTTAAAGCCCTTTGCAGGTGTTTTGAGTTAATCAGCTGATTACTTTGTGGCACCAGGTGTCTTCAAAATGTAACCCTTACACAATATTCTAATTTTGTGACACACGGAATTTTGGATTTTCATTTGTTGCCACTTCAAATCATCAAAATTAAATGAAATAAACATTTGAATGCATCAGTCTGTGTGCAATGAATAAATATAATGTACAAGTTACACCTTTTGAATGCAATTACTGAAATAAATCAAGTTTTTCAAAATATTCTAATTTACTGGCTTTTACCTGTAGTACATTATAAATTAAGCACATTGAGGAAAATTTACAAAAATGATTAAAGCTTAGTAACTAATATTTCTCTAAGATGTTGCAATGATGATAAGAGAGAGTCTTAAGTGCCGTCTTGTACAGAAGCTCAACTTTTAGGATAGTAGAACCCGACATAGACCAGCTGGTGATGCAGTAGATTTGATTTCACCCTGCAGGTTGGTCTGAAAACCTGCATGTTTAATTTTCCTGCTTCAGTTTACAATTTTGCAAGAACCAATCACAAACTGGCTTATCTACCTGGCAAGCTATTGGTGGGTTTAACACAATATCGATAGAGAAGCAACCCAGCAGCTTCTTGTTTACATTCATCATAGTGGCCACCGAACACCACTGAAGCACAGCAAATCCGTTGATGCCACTCTTGCTTCTATGTCACCTGGATCGTTGGTCTGATTGGTTGGCCTATCCAATTGCGTCCAGAGTCATTTGAACTACGCCCTTTCTCAAATCTCTTGAGCTTGGCTTGGTCTGGTGATAGCCAGACTACCGGTTGAGCTCATGCAGGGTTACAATCTCGGACAAATACACTGGGGCCAAGCCATTTAAGGCCTTGAAATCAAACAATAAAATCTTAAAATGTATTCTAAAAACACACAGGGAGCCAATGTAGGGTGTAGAGAACAGGAGTTATGGATGTATGCACGTCTAGATTTTTGTTAAAAAGCGAGCAGCAGCATTTTGCACAGGTTGAAGTCGTGAGATAGAGGTTTGATTCAGACCAACATAAAAAACATTACCATGCTTCATGAAAGGTGATTCATGCTTGAATCACCTTTTCTAGATCGTGCCTGTTAAGGAAAGGCTTAACTTTAGCCAGGAGACAAAGCTGGAAAAAGCTCATTCTAACAACATTGCTGTTTTGCTGATTTTGCAAATGTAACCCCCACATTTTTGACAACTGGCTTAGTGTATGAAGCCAGAGCTCCCAAACTCAAAGCTGGGCCGTTTGGCATGCATGTTTATCTTAATTCAAATTAAGAAAGTTATGTGAAAGCCCCAACTTAATATGATTTAATACAGCTAAACAGGGAGTTTAGTGCGACACTGTCATTCGGTTTCATACACAAATAAATTTGCAAATCATCTGCACAACAACGAAATGATTGGTATAAGGAAAGCAGGATGTATCCCACAAGAGAGAGGACGCAGGTGAGCAGGTGACGAGGAGAGGTCACCAATCATATCAGATAAGCTTCTATTTACTATAGGAGTTTAGGAGCTAAACCATTGTGCCGAGCCTCAGATGCCTACACAGTGATCAAGGCGAGAGAGGAGGACTGCATGCTCCACTGTATCGAAAGCTGCTGTGAGGTCCAAAATCATTAAACACCAGGATTCCTGGTATCCACAGACAAGGTAAATATCATTGTGTACTCTCAGTGCTGTGAAGTGATCTGAAACCAGATTTCATTTTTTCAAACGCAGAGTTCTGTTGTAAAAATGGCTTGTAACTGTATGAAAACAGTTTTTATATGTTTTGTGTGCTAATGTTTATGTATTGGCTACATGTTGTGAACCTTGGGGACATAAAGACATTTCAACTTCAACAACTTTTTCCAAAACCTTTGAAAGAAAAGGCAGACGAGAGACTGTGGCGTCAAGATGAGGCTTCTGAAGTAGGGGCCTGACCTCAGCATGTTTAAAGGCAGCTGGGACAGAACCTAAACTAAGACAATAATTTAAAAACGTAAGTAGACTCGACCCAATGGTTCTATTAAAAACCTTCTTCAATATCCTGGTGGGAACAATGTCTGAGGGAGGTAGGTTTCATGTGTTGCACTACCTCAGTAAGCAACGTCAGAGAAACTGGCTTAAGTTCCTCCAACAAAGCAGAGTGCATAGTGGCAGCAGATACAAACACACTAAAATGTAAGACTTTGTCAGGGGTTTTGCCTGACAGATGCTTCTTTGTCGAGAAAATAACAGAAAGGCTCCTCACAAGTACTGATTGAAACCTCTGTTGGAGCAGAGGTGCATGGATTCACAACCGAGTTTAGTGTTAAATAACACATGACTAACTAACTGCTAGCTATGACAGAAGAGAGATGAACATGTGTGGCGACTTTCTCTCCCTAAATTTAAATGGAGCACACAGTGACGCTATTTACATCTGTCAGTAGGAATTGGGAACTTCTGACAAGGAAAGATGCAAAGAAACGGTACATTAATCAGGAGCCTACATTTTATTACTGGACGACCATTTAGGAAACTATAGCCAGGCTTGAGGCCAGCCATAATGCCTCAGACCAGCAAATAAGGGGAAAGCAATGTCGCTTTCCCCTTATTTGCTTCACTCGAGGAGGAAAAGACCCATCTCTTCTACGGCCCTTCATTTCATTAGCTAACGTTATATCCCATGCTGCCCATTACTGTTGATTTATTGATGGTCATTCTCAAATTTGCAGTTAAATAACATGAGGGTAGTTCATCGCTATTAATCAGACTAATTGTATCTGTTCCAAACGTACCTTAAAGGTGTATTTGTCAAGTATTTGATACTCTTGTCAACAATGAAGTAGATAATATGCTTGCTTTATGCAAATGTATCTATATTTATTATTGGACACCATTAACACAACAAAACAGTGTGGTCTAGACCTACTATTTAAAAAGCGCCCTGAGATAAATTATGTTATGATTTTCAATTCAATTCAATTTTGTTTATATAGCGCCAAATCACAACAGTTATCTCATTGTGCTTTTCATAAAAGAGCAGGTCTAGACCGTACTCTGTAATGTTATTTACAGAAACCCAATAATTCCCATGATTGTTGACACAATTCTTGAATGATTTGACACTATAAATATAATTGAAAACAATGAGAAATATTGTCCAGAAACCCTAGCAGTGCTTCTGTTATCCATTTTTTTTTCCTTTGTGGGAAACTTGAAGTAACTGTATATCCAACATTACTTTACCAATGTTAGGCTTAATGTGACGACATAGAAGTACTGATTTATCGCTATTAATCAGACTTATTGTATCTGTTCAAAATGTACCTTAAAGGTGTATTTGTCAAGTATTTGATACTCTTGTCAACATTGAATAGATAATATGCTTGCTTTATGCAAATGTATCTACTGTGAACAGCCTTACCCTAAATTTAGCCTCTTACCCTTAATTTAGCAAAGCAAATGCAAGAGTAGGGATTTGAAAGTAGCATCTGGGTTTTGGATAAAGACCTGCTTTGAAACTATACAAGAAATGTCTCACTTGTTTAAACATTATAACAAGTTAAAAAAAATTGTTTAATTGTAAATTGTGTAAATTGTGTAATATCACAAACAGAACCATTGAGTAACCGGAACAGTGGCACAAAAATGTGTATAACCAATGCACACAAACCATTTTTGGCTCATTAAAAACGGTGTGATTTAAAAGCAGTAGTGAAGTGGCTCAGATGCAGTTCTCAGAGCAGACAGAAACTTAAGCCCAACTCAGCACTGTCTTTAGCAAGAAGCTGCTTTCACCTGTAAACAATATGGATCTACTGAAACGGCCCAATAATGTGACAATCTGGATGGTCCATAGCCTGTGTGCATCATATCTATTCTATCAGAGGTGCTCAACACTGATAGGATGGATGATGAGTCAAAAAGATCACATGACCACCACTGAGTTTATTTCAGTCTCTGACAGTTAGCCTCTCAGCTTCAGGCGGCGCTCTGACTGTGAATACAGCAAGGGCAGCAGTGTAGCAAGTCATGGATGAAGAGATCACACTCCACACAGAACACACTACGACATGATGGACAGGTGAATATCTAGAGACAGACACAGGGAGGGAGAGAAAGCAGATAAATCAAGATGGATAATGGAACTAAAGTTGCAATTAATAAATTAATGCAAGTACACATTTTGACATTTAATATTAAAATGTATATATTAGGGCTATCAAAAGTAACACGTTCATAACGAGCAAATATATTTCAACGGCACAAATTTTTTTAACACGTGACTCATAAAACAACTCATCAAAATTGAAGCAGCCGAAGCCAAGAGAGCTCTAAGATACTGGATCTTTCAGTTCCTATGATGCAAAACAATGGTGTCTCTAAGAAACATTCCCTTCCTAGTAAATATCTAATAGTTTATTAGATTGCCATACTACTAGTCAAGGCATTAAAACAAAGACAATGAAACAGCAACAGCCACGGTTGACAACCGCCAAGGAACCTGCATTTAATTACTCCTTGCTCTCTTCCCTTGTATCCGGTCATCGGTCCACTGTCATTAGCTGGTACTAGCGGTACTGTTGTTATTAGAATTAAGACATAAAACGCCAAAAAACATTATAATACTAATTTGTAATCCTAGATTTTTTTTTTTAATTATCTGAGTAACCCCCAGTACCCCTTGGTAACAGCAGACGTACACCCTGGATTACATTTATATCTGGCTGGAAATAACTGATACACCATCATCAGCACTATTGTCTCAGACTTGGAAAAGATCCTTCAGAGTTACAGAAGGTATTTAACCGTTTTTTTTACAAGCTGAATAGCAGTTTCTGTGACGAGTAAGCTGGACTTTTAAAAATATGGGAAGTGAACCTAGTATCTAGGAAAATAGTACGTTCTACCATCTAAAAGGCCTCTACAGATCCAGACATACACTCAGCAACTGTACTTACACTTTTATCTTTCAGCTCCCCTTGACAAGCTTGACAGAACCTGAAACCAAATCAAAACAAGTTTAGGTACACAGCGGCACAGTATCTGTGTGTGATTGTGTGAGTGTATCAGAGCCACCTGTCTCCTTGAAAATCTTCCACAGGACTCTCTGTAAAGGCTTGGAGGGGGAAGAGGTGGTGGAAAGATCTGGCGAGATGGGGAGCCGACACCAGAGTCAAACCTTTGAGAAAACACACCACACACCAGTCAAAGCTACTTCTATTGGTTTAAAAAAACATCAAAAAAGAACTACTGTACTTTTTTGACACCTCAAGAAAATTCATCCAAGTTTCCTCTAATCTTACAATGACATACTCTACAGACACAAATATAACGAATTCTTCCATCACACATACCACAGACTTTACACTCAACAGGAAGCTCTGTGTACTTGGCGTGGCACTGCGGGCAGAAGTATCCTCCCAGAGACAGACCAGGACCACTGCTGCTGTCCAGATGACTGGAAGACACACACCAGAAGCAACTCATTGCAAAGAGCACCAAACCCTCTACAGCTCTGGGCATCTTTCCATGGGCATTCCCCTCACTCTGACAACTCTCCATTTAGTGCATGTAAGGTGGGGCTCGAAAGTTTGGGCACCCCAGGTAAATTTTTTATTAATGTGCATAAAGAAGCCAAGAAAAGATGGAAAAAAAGATTAGACATTCGTATAATATGTTACAAAAGTTAGTTTTTATTTCCGTCATTTACACTTTGAAAATAACAGAAAACAAAAAATGGCATCTGCAAAAGTGTGGGCACCCTGCAGAGTTTATACCTTGTACTTCCCCCTTTGGAAAGCTGAGACCTGACAGTGTCATGGATGTCATTTTTTTGTTTTCTGTTATTTTGAAAGTGTAAATGAAATTAAATTTCTGGGGTGCCTAAACCTTCGAGCCACACTGTATAGATACTGAGCATGTGTGTGTAATTTAGGCCTGTGTGTAATGTGTGTAATAACAACAGAGTGAAATAATTTCCCCTTGCGGGATTAATAAAGTATATATTATTATTAATACACATCGGCTGCTCACAGTTCTGGCCATAAGGTTTAAATCACAGTTTTCAACTCACGACATGCTGAATGAAGGCTTGGCATCCTGGTCAGTCAGAGAGGTGATGGTGTGCTGAGGAAAACCTGAGAAAACAAGTGTGTGTGAGAAAAATATTCAACGGGTGCTTTTATAGTCATTTATTTTCTTAATGTTTTGATGAGGAACAAGAATGAATGTATTTCATGGAAGAAAAAAAACATTTTATTGGTGCCTTAATTGTCTAATAGGAAAATGGGGAAGGACTGTTCTTAGTTAAAAAGTGCTTTGCTCCAAATCTTTATCATTTTCAAATAACTTACTTAAAATTCTAGCCAATTTAGTAATTTCCTAAAACAGCTAGGCACTATAGTTTTAACAAACAGGAGAAAATAGTACATTTGTTTAGGATTATTTTTAGCGGCGCAGCAATCCACCTTTTGTGCATTAGTATTTAGGGCAGTAGGTGCATTTTGGATTGAGCAAAAATAAACTATAGTGTGTATGTGTGTGTGTGTTTTCGTGGTAATGATGGAACACATGGGGATTGTTGACTATGAGAAAATGATATTATATTGCCAGCCTTATTGTTCAAGAAGAAAAACCAGGGCTTTCACCATGTTACCAGTGGGATTTCAAATTTGGAGCCCTGCAATTAAAATAATTGGCAAATGTATCACTTTGCCCCTCACATTGATATTCTATGCCTACAAAAGTCACATGTAAGCAACTTGGAGATTAAACAGAATACAAATTTGTCTTTGACATGTTTACCTGCTTAGTAAGACCCAGTCCTAGGTCTGTGATGGCAACAAAATGCCTGTTAAAAAATGTTTGTTAAGCCAACCTTACAGCCAGTTCATAAGTGCAGTTACATTTTTGTTTTTACCAATTGGTGTATAATAGCTCTGATGTGTTTTGTTTCCAGTTAGTTTAGAACCAGAAGAGGAGGTGATTCTTTACCAAAGATGGAGAAACATATAACCACATCTGAATACTGACCCATGCGTATTAAAGAGCATTCAGATGAAGAGCTGGCTGGAGGAGGTTTGACATGCAGCATTAGCAGCTCTTTGAAGTGGCTCTCATCCAGGATAACGTGGTACGAGCCGCCCGTCTCCCTGGTCAAAACTGTACACACCCTGACCTCTGCTGACAGGCCAATTACAGACACCCGCACCTTTAGAGACTTTAGGGTCTGACAGAAAAGGAACACAGTATTTTTTTAGATTTCTTTTGGAGCATGAGATAATGACAATAAATGTGGGGAAAGACAGAGTTACATTAAGGCATTTATCTAGCTATAAATTGTGATATCTCTGTGAGTCTGTCTTCACACATGTGCTGTAAAGCAGCAGCACATGCGCAGTACAACAGCGGGGGTGGGGAGTTGCTGAATACCTACAAGGCTCATTGATTGCAGTTCACCGAGTGATGTACTGACCGCCAAAAACTCATTGCTGTCTACCTTACATGCAAATGATGAAATAGGGAAGACGCTGAACCTATATGAGCCGCAGCCAAGCCAAAACTGATTGAGCCTCGCTGCAACATTTGTTACAGGTTGGGGCTCTCCAGTATATTGTGTAGTTGCGCACAGTTCTCCGGCCATTCTGCATGCTGCTCAGCTGGGTTCCCTGCTTCTACCACCAGGGCCACATCACCTAAAACTACCACAATGTATGCCTGCTACATGACAAAAAGCGGACACGTTTAATCTTTGCATGAACCAAAGCCTAATCGTGCAACCTGCAACGTGGTACAGGTTGAGTTGTATAAAACACAAATTACAAGATAACGCACAGTCACAAGGCGCTTTATTTATGCTATATAAAACACTCAGCACAATGTACTTCAAGGTGGAGATTTTCATCTCACATTGCATTAATGCTGGCTGGTTGAATGAATGTTTAATGCTTTGTAATTTAATTGTGATATTTTGTGAGTAGAATCTGAATCTGCAACCCTCTCTGTCAGGTACTGTAAATGTATGTTTTCTTCTGAAGAACAAACACACAGTAAATTAGTAGTATAGGCCTACAGTTGCATATTAAGTGCTTTGGCGTCCTTCTGTAAGTTTTTTCGGAGTACAATGGTTTTCAAGAAAGCTAGAAGCAGCAATACAGGAGGCCAAGCAATCAGCCCATTCCAACAGCCATGTTTTGAACGGGCACTGCACTAGTAATTTAAATGCCAGATACTCAGTAAGCTTAGCAGCTGAATCGCATATCGACTATGACTGTGCACCCATAGTTAAGGGTTCAAGGTGTGACTTCACCTTTATCAGCTCACAGATGTTGGCTGGGTCACATGTAGTAAGGCTGCTGAGGATTATCAGGATCTCCCGGCTTGTATGTCCAGGCATGTGCCTTCATACAAAGACAGACACCAGATGAGGGACATTCAGTAATATTAAAAGGAACCAATCTAGGACATTTAGAAAATAAACAGCTGCAAAACCTACTTGAGGGTCTGTATGGCCAGACTGAGAGAGTTGTATATGGATGGCTCTCCTACACACACAGTGTCCACTGCTTTCTTCAGAGCAGCAGTGTGCTTCTTTGGATTTCCTGGTGGTGAAACAAGACATCAACCGCTGGGTAAAGTGAAGGGGGTTAGCCCTGAAGTGAGCATTTGAAGCAGTAACAGTTAAGGCCATAAGCATTACAAGAAAGGGTGGAGCCTTTTAGGGATATAACAGTATGAAAATTTAACCTTACAGTTATAGTGGCCAAAATTATGACATTTTCTGTATTATCCCATTATGTTTAAAGTGTGTTCAATATTATTACAAAAATATAGGCAGTAGACTATTGAAAACTGGCTACTGAAACACTGGTCCGCTGTAGGGTGTCCGGTAAGAACTTGAATCAGAGAGGTCTGACTTTGAGATCCAGGAAGATTTATTTACAACTAGAACATAACACAGTGTTTGACATTACATATGAAGTTGAATGTGGTTCTGAAATATAAGCAAATAATAATGCACATTAATAAGCATCTGACTTACTATGAACATGATTTACCAAAAAGTAAATGTTATAGCCACCAGCATATAACAAGAAACAATACTAAGAATTATATTAATTTCTCTGCAATAATTAACATAAATGTAACATATTACTCAGTAACACAAACTGAGAATAAGCCACATCTACTACAGCAGACATATCCATAACGGAGCGAACAGTGTAATACACCTTTAATAGCTAAGCACGTGGCTCCACAGCGCTAGTCGGTTTACTGGCAATTGCACCTTGCTAGCAAACTGCCCTACTACAACCTAAATATCAACACAATATTTTACATGAAAACATAATTGTTATCTTCAACATTTTTTACCATGGTTTATCGTTACACCGATAATCGTAACATCCCTAGAGCTTTGCATTCTCACCTGCCAGATCAGTAAGCTTCTCAGCCCTTTTATTCTTCGTGGTGATAATGCCTAGCTGAGGACACATAACACATGTTGTTAGGCAATTGGCAATCTGGTGAATGTCCAGTCCACAACTATGTTTAAACTTCCCCATTGCAACAAATTCTACATTACTAGTCAAGTTCTATGTCTTTGTTATCAGACAAAATCACCTCAGACAAACCTAATTTGATGTTTAGATAATGTATGTCTGCTTGTTGGAGAGCTAACTAGAGGACAACCAGCTACTCTGATCTCTGTCTTGTTGTAAATTATGGTTTTGAGACCTTTTTTATACATCCATATTATATGCATTACTTTACATGATTTACTACTTGATTTATTACTTGATTTTATGAGATACGAGTGATTATTGGTTTATCTACATAATCTAATTTAAAATACTGGCAAATGACACATAATGCCTTGAGATATGCAATTGGTTATACAGATATATTGGTTCTGATTTAGTGCATTGCTGATATAATTTTAATAATTAAGACTTTCCTCTTTGATAAATCTTATAGTTAGGGCTGGCTCAAGTGAGTCCTGAACCATCCCTTAGTTATGCTGCTATAGGCCTAAACTGCCGGGAGACTTCCCATGATGCACTGAGCTCTTCTCAACTCCTCCTTCTTTCCATCTGTATGCAACCTCATCCCATTAAGGCATGTTACTAACTTGACTTCTTCCCTTTCCAGGAGTCTTGTGCTCTCTCGACCCCGCAGGCTTGTGCTCTCTTGCCCCTCTCCTCTCTCCTCCTATCACTTCCTGCAGGTGTTTCTGACTCTGGAGCTGTGGAGTCTGGATCTGTGGTTGTGAGTCACCTGCTTCCTCCATGTCCCTGCTCGACACCCTCTGCTTCAATTATTGTTACTAGTCCTATTGCTATTATTACTGTTATTATTATCATCATTACGACTATTATCATAAACATCACTATGAATATCTGTACCATAATTCGCTCTGTCTACGGCAACATTGCCGTTACTGTCTATACCTCTGTGTGTATATTTTGTAGGCTGCTCCACCCTAACCCTTTCCTCCCCTCCCTCCCTCCCTCCAATGTTCTCCAGTAAACTCACCTGAACATGCTGTGTTTAAACAAGAGCTGAAAGGATTTTAATGCAAGCGTAAAACATGCATAGAACTCAAGATTGTATAAACATACCTGACTGATGGGGTTTTGGTCAAAATATTCATCAACAAAGGTTTCCAACAGCTGAAAAGGAAAGAATAAAGGAGATGGTGCTTTACAGCTAATCGTACCAAATGGTTGCTGGTAAACAGGGTCTGCTACAAAATTTACCTTTAAAGTAGAGGTGAGGCGGTTTGGTTTCAAGTCCTGGTCTTCCATACTTCTTGAACAGTCAATCACCACATAGAGGTGCCGCATCTAGAGCACAATATTTGGTATAGATACATTTCCAAACATGAAATTTTATTTTACTAATAACAATTTTCTACACATTTTTTTACTTGCAATAAACTTTAATATGTTTTACTATGAGCGAGAATTTATTTTTTCTCTCACACAAAATTATTCCCTTCAACTTGCTATAGCCGCAATCATACTTTTTGTTTGTAAACAGGAAAAATGAACAGGATATAACTCTAGAGTAATTGTATCCTAAAAGGAAGTTTATAATGAGGGCGGCTCACTTCTTCTGAACAACATGCCCAGACAGTGAAATTAACCTCTCCCATGGTACGGAAGTACTTGCATGCGAGGCAGGCCATCTCACTGTGTTCTTTATCCATTTCTGTTCAAGGAGGTTTGTTTCTGCTAGCTATCCGCATTGTTACAGCTGCATCGCTTCCTGATTTCCCAAACTATGGAGCGCCCCTAACGCATATAAAATGACTTGTGTCCATTAATCAAAACATTTTGTGGTGTTTAAATTAATTTTCGTTTACCCTTTACTATCGTGTTCATTCTGACAGCCCTAATTATTATATTTTACACCCTTATTCATTATTGTTATAATTTAACTTTTCAATGGCATCCACTAATTAAACCGATTTCCAAGTTCCTACTAATTCAACACATTCAAGCCACCAAACCACTGTAGCTAGATTTATGTGACAAATGAATTGATTGAGTAAAAAGGTTCTAAATGAAGGAGGCAGAACTTACTCACCATTCCAAGCCTTACTTGTCCATGGCTCTCTATCACCCTATGAAATGTATATTAAAAAAAGCATAGAGACAATGTAGTAGTACAAACATTGATTACAGGGCTCAATTTCAATATAACAAAAAAGTGTCTCGGAAAATAGAAAAGTCTTAAGAATAACTAATCATTCTCATGTTTGTGTATTTGTCAGACAACCTGCACCCACACATACACACCTTTTCCTTTTGGACTGGAACAGGATCTCTTCCACTGTGGCTTTTAGTGAGCCAGATTCGTCCTCCTTCAGCACCTCCCTGTTGTTGAATACCTACATTTTATCATGCTGCATCAAACTACATTATCTCAAGTTGAAAATATCTATAGTATACCGGTCTTACTTTTTTTTTTAAATAGAGCTTTATAACAGTTTTACAAAATACAAGTTATAACTAGACAAACAGTAAGCTACATATCATGACAGGAAAAAAGAAGAACAGACAAAAATGATTAATAAAACAATAACAAACTTAACTAATGAACAAACCGGTGCTAATGTGTAAAATTAGCTAATGAAGTGCAACCAGTGCATAGAGTCCTTCATAAAGTGCTGTAGATCAAAAGATCAGTAAGTTCCAAGAAAGGAGCTGTTCATGGTCTGACGTTTTTCTTCTCTTGAGTTCAGTGAGCACTGTTTACAAACATCATCACTGTTTACAACAGTATGTTGTAGGACCATACAGCATCATGTTTTCCAGAAATTAAAAACAAACAACACATATGATTATTTGTATCTGTTCCTTGTGCTTCTCTGATAAAACATCTATGATACAGTACATTACAGATTTATGTGAAAAGGAATTGACACCATACACTTTTAATTACCAATCTTACCATGTCCTCTCATAGCCCCCTTCCCAGCGCTTGGCTCTCTCTGGTTCTTCATCCATTATGTCTGAAAGCCAGAAATTTAACCAGTAGCGAAAGGCAACTTCACATAAAAGTCCACTGCGCAGGGTTGTCAAACTCCATTAATGGCCCTGGAATTGGAAGGAGTCACTCGTCATGCTGTCAATACACCTAACACCTATTTTAATAAAACATTACATTTAAAACGGGTTTGTGACTTATTTTTTATGCCGAAACCCATTTATCAGAAGACACCAATTATCCCTAAAAGACCGCGTTCAATAGTTGTATAGGCAGTAACGACTAAGGGTCGTATAATTCCTTAGCTAGCTAACAGAATCAAAACAACTTCATGGCAAACATTTTAGGAGATTCTAGCGTTACACACTAACGTTAGCTAACATACTTAGCCGAATTATTTGATGATAATACAGTTATCGCTAATCAATAACATCATGTACATATATTGTCGTGTGTGCCAAATATTGTGTACATTATATCAGAACACGCTAATAATTCTTTAAAAGACTGTTTTGCAAAGCGTATGGACTAATAGACACAGTTTGAGTTCCAAGTATAGCTAGCTAGCTACTGAATGGAGTTTGGCATGACCGTGTCAAAACAGAAACATTTATCGGATAAAAAAGCTAATGCTATCCTTGCAGTAACATAGCAATTGCTTGGCCACAAGTGATTTACGTTAACACTATGTTATTAACGTTACCTAAACTTAAAAAGCTAACGTTATGGTTAGCTTTTATTTACAGCAGGCTAACTAGCTAACAATTCAGTTTAAGAGCATCATTAGCTAGAGGTTGTTTAACTAGCTAACGTTAATTCCTGCTGCTAACGTGAACCAAGTTATAATATGTATATATTAATACCTTTATATTGGACGTCATACAACTTACTTTCTCAATATGCAAGCGTTAACGGTGTGATACCCCTACTGGTTTCCACAATAACTGGTTATCGTCATAGACAGTTAAAGAAATAAAAAGGTGTCCGTATGTTGTGTTTACCTAACAGCTGCCGCTGGGCTGCCTGTGGCACCAGATTCGTCACACAATCACAAACATATCCCTGCCGATTTTCAAATCGTTTCCCAAATCTACTAAATCTATATTACAACTCTCCAAATCTCGGACAACAGAGATGGGAGGAGATATATTTTGAATGTGCACAAAGTTGTAAACATGAGCAGAAATCTGATGAAACACATCTGAGCTATATGAAGTCCAGGGGTTTATAAATTCATTCAAATAAATTAATGTATGATTCACATGAATAAGTGCACATTTAAATACATGTACTTCCCCAACAAAACACCTGAGGGCCTTATTTTTTGATATTTTCAATTGTTTCCAGCATAACTTGATGTAGAAATGGGTAGAAATAGTTATAGCAGAAACATTCACTGTGTAATACTGAAAATTATATATGTCGTCACAAAATCTGGAAACAAAAGCTATGCCATTGGGTTGCCAGGCCAGCTGTGACTGGTCCAGATGTTTGTGCCAGCAAGATACTGGGAAACGTTGGGCCATTATTGTGCTTCTCTAATCTCTGTGCATCTCTAAATGTAACTGTAAATAATTCATTCAATGTTTCATAAAATGAACAAATAGTCTTTATTTTCCAAAAGTAATAAAGTAAATACAGTAAGTGGGGCACAGAGGATGAGGGCCAAACATTACTGAGCCTTGGCACAAAGGTTAAAGGATTAGAATTTATGTAAATCAGTTACATTTCTCATTCTTTAGAATTGTAGTGGTCTTAGTTGATCCCTCTGGTAGACCAACATTAATTTAACTTTGGGTCCCTGGTCCATACACTGAAAACCGTGTGTGTGGGTGTGTGGCTAGTCATGAGAGAGAATGAGAGAAGGAAATTTGTGTGATGTGGACCTGTTCACCACAGACCTACAGTAAATCTTTTCAGCTGTTGCTACTGACATATGCTGCACTGTCTCTTCATGTGGCTCATTATGTTTGGCACATTGTCTGCTTCAGTTCTTATATCATAAGAAGGTAATACAATGTGTAATCAAGTGATGACGGATTAACATTAATGTAAATGCTTAATGCCCTAATACCTGTTGATACAACAGTGCAAAGGCTCTTAACCCTACAGTTTTGCACATATCATGTAAGACTTGATTTCTCCATTTTTTTTGCACAAAACTCTCCAGAAAGTGCCATTTAATGGTTTATTTTTCAAAAAAAATTGTGGGGGGGCATACCCCCAGACCCCCCTGGGGAGAGCCCCCCATCCCCCCACACATAACAAATCCCATTTTAAACCCTGAATGATAATGATGCTGAAAGAGCCAAAGAAATTGCTTTGTACGCGGCAAAATATGGGTTGCCCCCCCCAAATCTCACTCCAAGGTTTTGGAAAAAGTTGGCAGCTCTGCGGGATATGTTTGTGATTGTGTGACGAATCTGGTGCCACAGGCAGTCCAGCGGCAGCTGTTAGGTAAACACAACATACGGACACCTTTTTATTTCTTTAACTGTCTATGACGGTAACCAGTTATTAGGCACGTTCGAGATGAGCCAGGTCTGCGCAGAATCGATCACCGGCGATCGGCGCCCGTTGCATGCCGGTTAGATTTGTGTCCGACTTGATCCCGACTTGCTCCGACGTCATGCACACGTGGGCAACGGAAATCTCACGAGAGCAAGGCGGCCGCAGTTCTGAGACGCAGGTAGCGCAGTTGCTTTTCACCGACTGCAAGAGCCAGGCGGACCCAGAGCATGCTGGGAAACGCCGGCTTCTCAGCTGATGTAACAGCTGATTGGTTTACAACATGATGACGTTTTACATAAACTTTGTATTGTTTTTTAATCGGAGGGATTTTAGTTGCTATTTGTCTGATTTAAAGACTTATTCTGTACAGAACACACCTTATGTGGCTGATAGTGATGTTAAGAAGTCAGAGAGACTAAATCCGTTCAGATCACTGATCATCTACAGTCTGTTAATTAAAATCAGCAACAGATTGCATGTAGAACATTCTGAGAGCTACTCTGTCATAATTAAAACAACTAGAGAGCGTGTACCAATTGATATGTGTGTCTGATTATATTTTATTAAATCATAATCGCACCACAGTGTTTTTGTCACTTTTGTTCAGCCTGAAGGCGGCTGGAATCGGATAGCAACTGTCCGACTTTACCGCAGCTTTTTTTCCTCGCCCCCTGCTGCTGCCGCCTGCTCTCGTCTACTTTACAGGCCAGGCGCAGTTCATCTCGAACGAGCGCTCGTCTGCCTTGCTCTCGTGAGATTCCCGTTGCCCACGTGTGCATGACGTCAGAGCAAAGTCGGACACAAATCTAACCGGCATGCAACGGGCGCCGATCGCCGGTGATCGATTCTGCGCAGACCTGGCTCATCTCGAACGAGCCTAATGACAAGAAACAACAAAATACAAAACTCTCGTAGGGGACATAGACTGCATGGTAGGGGAAAGAGAATATATCGTAGCCTAAATGTGTAGATGTAATACAGATGCTGTCAATGTACAAAAAATGATTACCTAAGCAAAAAGAAGGGGGGAATTACTTAAAAACACACGTTTCAAGCAAAAAGGCTAGAGAAAATAAAATTAACATTTTGGAGCGGCACACAAGGGGAGATTAACTACACATTTTTCTTTTTCAGGGAGGAAAAAAACAATTTGAATTAATTTATAAACCAAACAAAGGCAGGCTTAGAACATCTCCACTTACTGCAATGAATATATTTACCCATAAGCAGAGATGGCAAAAGTACTCACTTTCCGTACTTAAGTAGAAGTACAAATACTTGAGTTAAAAAATACTCTGGTAAAAGTGGAAGTACTGATTAAACTTCTTTACTCAAGTAAAAGTAACAAAGTACAGGCTTGGAAATTTACTTAAAGTATAAAAGTAAAAGTAGCCTTGCGAATGGCAACCATTTTCTATGCAAAGCTACCCGGAGCACACAAATGTTACTAGAGAGATGCTGAGGAACTTCAGTGGACATGGAAAACACATATATGTCTTTATATGGCAATGGCTACATTTTAAATGGATGTCTGCCAATTGGCCTAAAACATCACATATATGATTATTATGACAGAAACTGGGACTCCAGGTTAATAAGATTCTGACTCATTAGCAAGATATGAATTCAGTTGTGATTCTGTGAGAATTCACAGATCCAGTTTATATTTTTAATCTTCCCCTTAACATTTAAATGAATCTACATGTAGGCTATGTGTGTGTGCTCAAATATGGCTTCTGGAAATAAAATAAAGGATCAAAATATGAATGACTAAACAGACATTAATGAATAAGTTCCCCAGCACATTGGCCAGGAGTCCTTCTTGATGCCTACTGTCTCAAACATCTCTCTCTGATAAGGCTGAGGATGATGCTTGTCTGCCGGATCTCCGTTTTCTTCATTTTCAATCATGTCTATGTGTAAGTAAGTAAGGTTTATTTGTATAGCACCTTTCACAGATAAAACTCACAAAGTGCTTCACCGTAAAATGTAATAGGCTACAATACCAACAAAGTACAATACAATGCATATGACACTTAAAAACAAATGGAAAACATAAAAACAAAACCATAAAAAACCACACGTCTAACTAAATGTGCTAACGTTAGCGCCATCAATGATTTGCTGTGAATTAGTGCAGAATGCTGAATCTGTTGAGTTGCGTCAAATGCAACGTACAGTAGATATTCCCATCTATTTAGATTGAATATGGTATTGATGATGTAAACAATGATAGCGATAACTCCAGTGAAATGATGTGAAAGTTGAGGACTAGATTAGGACTGGATTAAAAACTGATTCTGGTTTCCAACGTCCCCCCAGACAACTTCTGTCTAGCTAAGTTTTCATCCACTTGTCAATTGAATTACAGTATCTGAAGTTGGTGAACAGGTGAAGACCACACCAAAACCACTAGCTAACTTACTTTAAATGTGAAGAACTATATACTAATAACGGGCTTAAGTGAACTGACAACATGAGTTATACGACTTACAGTTGTCAAAGACGCACACACACAATCTCAGCTGATTATCCTCCGGACAGATATTCTCTTTTTCTCCGTGCGGCGCGCGCACCCGCTCGCGGTGTGTGGCGCGTGTCCGCGCTATTTTCCGACATAACAACCTCTTGTACAAAACAAAAGTAACGAGCCAATTTTGTAAAATGTAAGGAGTAGAAAGTACCGATATTTGTGTTAAAATGTAAGGAGTAGAAGTAAAAAGTCGCCACAAAAATAAATAGTAAAGTAAAGTAAAAATATCAGAAAAATCTACTTGAGTACAGTAACGGAGTATTTGTACTTCGTTACTTCCCATCTCTGCCCATAAGAATAATCATATCGACTAAATCTGTTAGATGAATCTATATCATCCATATAAAAGAGGATGTGTGGCCATTTAATGAATTTAAATTGTGTTTTTTCTATGGACAATGCAACCATATTTGGAACCTGTGCACACAATCTTCTGTTAAAAATAATTATTTAGATTTTATTAAGATAAGGTAGGCCGGCCGCCCCGCCCCAACCCAACTCTTCTTCTTCTTCTTCTTCTTCTTCTTCTTCTTCTTCTTCTTCTTCTAAGATTCCGGCAGTGCATACGCTCTAAGCGTATTACTGCCCTCCACAGTTCAAAGTTTAAACTACATTTTTAAAGGCAGTCCTGCATGCAGGAATTGAAGAACTGCCTTGATATTAGTTGATGGTTCTCACTGCGTCCAAACAAAGATAAAACCCACACTGCACCAACCTTGATTCCTTGTGGAACAGAGATGTACAGAAGCATATTTTCCTAACTTTAGGTTGTATAGAAAAGTAGCATCTACACTTTTAGACTTTTTATTGTATATTTGCGGTAACTGAGTAACTGAGGTTATTTTAACTACCCCATTACAGTACCATAGCTGTACATATTTTTACAGTATAATACCCTTACTGTAACTTAGTTTTACAGTATAATACTCTTACAGTAATTGTACTGTACTTGTTAAATGACTGTAATTGTCTTGCTGTATTATAGCTTTACTGTAATTGTGGTTCACAGTATATTACATTATTTGGCATTGGCAGTACAAACTATTTTAAATATTTTACATAAATGTTTTTGAATTGAATAAATTCCAAATAACTGACTTTAATCCATATACAAAAGTAATACATTTTTTATTTTCGAATTATACAGGTACAAATATCAGGAACAAGATATAAAAAAAAAAAACAGATACAATTTGCATACATGCTACAACCATGTTTAAATATGCACCAAACACTGCGCAGCATTCAGAGGCGAATACATGTCTGAATAATACAGTTACCATTTGAACTGACGAAGAAAACAAAATGTAAATTTTTTAAATCCCCAGATGCAACTGCAGAACACTGAACAACCTAGCCGATACATAACTTCATGTTATGGTTTGGGGTTTTTGTTGGGATTATTTTTCCTTTCTTTGGCCTCCTTGTGTTTTTGTCCTGGTTTCTCCCAGGTTTTGAGTATCTAATCAGTTTTTTTTTGTGCTTGATGCTACACTGCACCTTGCCTGCTAACTAGCTAACCCTAGCGTTAAGTAACGCTAATGTTTGTCAATGTTAACGTTAGTATGGTAACTTTAAACAATAAATTTAGCTAGCTAGCTAGCTAACGTTGGTGGCTTTGATCAATTCCATGTGAACATGCTGGTTATATCCGCTGGTTTCCCGGTAAACTGTCATATTCAGGTCATTACCGTTACAGATGAGGCTTAGCTAACATAGGGGTGGGGGAGGGGAGACACCACTCGCTCCCAAGGTCTGGAGGTAACGTTAGCGTTGGCTGTTTCCTAACGCAGGGTTGCCAACTCTCACGCATTGGCCGTGAGACACACGCATTTTACTGGTTTCACACGCTCACACGCCCGAATTCTCACGCTGAAGTGTCGGTCAAATTTCTGAAAGATTAGTTTATAGATCTATGGGGCACCGTTTGTAAAGCGGCTCACGCTGAAAATAACAGTAACATTTTGTGACATTTAGCTTTAAATGTTTAAAAAACTGGTAAGAATTTTTGAGGGTCACTTTCTTGCACATTTACAATGTTTGTCAACTTGGAGATATTTTAAATAGTTAAATCCAAATATTAAATGTTAAATCTAAATGTTAAATCTAAATGCTAAATCTAAACGCTAAATCTAAATGTTAAATCTAAATGTTTCGGGTGAAACTAAATATTTAACTAATCCAAATTAAAATGCAGGTAACCGGAAGTACCAAAATAAAAGCTTGAGGAGGTCAGTGTATGTTTATAGTGTCAAATAACGAATAAAAATCATCTCATCTGGGGATATGGACTCTTGAACTTGGATAAACGTGATAATTATTACCTAAAATAATAAACACAGTTGGAGAAACTGTATTTGGAGAGTACTTTTAAGTTTTAAGTGTCACTTTTATGAATGGTGCTGGACTTATGACTTGTAGCCACACCTCCAGCACCACTGTGAGGAATCTTGGAGTTATCTTTGATCAGGACATGTCCTTTAATTCCCACATAAAGCAAATTTCCACGATTGCCTTTTTCACCTACGTAATATTGCAAAAATCAGGAATATCCTGTCTAAAAATGATGCAGAAAAACTAGTCCATGCATTTGTTGCTTGTAGGCTGGATTACTGCAATTCTTTATTATCAGGCTGCTCGAAAAAGTCCATAAAGTCTCTTCAGCTGATCCAGAATGCTGCAGCACGTGTTCTGACAGGAACCAGGAAAAGAGATCACATCTCTCCTGTTTTAGCTTCCCTGCATTGGCTTCCTGTAAAATCCAGAATAGAATTTAAAATCCTTCTTCTCACTTACAAAGCTCTTCATGGTCAGGCACCATCTTATCTTAAAGAGCTCATAGTACCTTACAACCCTACAAGAGCACTGCGCTCCCAGAATGCAGGGTTACATGTGGTTCCTAGAGTCTCTAAAAGTAGAAAGGGAGCCAGAGCGTTCAGGTATCAGGCTCCTCTCCTGTGGAACCAGGTTCCAGTTTGGGTTCGGGAGGCAGACACCGTTTCCACATTTAAGAGTAGGCTTAAGATTTTCCTCTTTGTTAAAACTTATAGTTAGGGCTAGCTCAGGAGAGTCCTGAACCATCCATTAGTTACGCTGCTATAGGCAAAGAGATAACTGTTGTTGTGATTAAGCACTGTGTAAATAAAATTGAATTCTCTCTCTCTCTCTCTCTCTCTCTCTCTCTCTCTCTCTCATATATCCACCTCCTCTAGACAGAGTGATGGTTATGTCTCTCTCTCCCTCTCTCGTCCATTTCCTCTAGACAGAGGGATGGATCTCTCTCTCTCTCTCTCTCTCTCTCTCTATCTATCTATCTATCTATCTCTCTCACCCACCCACCCACCTCCTCTAGACAGAGGGATGGATCTCTCTCTCTTCACATCTCCTCTAGACAGAGGGATGGCTCTTTCTCTTCACATCTCCTCTAGACAGAGGGATGCTGTGCCCTGCTACGTCCTGCTGTGCCTTATAACGCTGCACAGTGCCCCGCTATGCCATGAACTACTACAAAGAACTTCTACAAACTACTATTTTTTCTATTTTTGTTATTGCCACTCTTCCTTCTAACCCCAACCGGTCGTCAGACACCGCCTACCAAGAGCCTGGGTCTGTCCTAAAAGGAAGTTTTTCCTTGCCACTGTCGCACTGTTGCTTGCTCTGGAGGAAACTACTAGAACTGTTGGGTCCTTGTAAATTCTGGTGTGTGGTCTAGACCTGCTCTATGTAAAGTGTCTCGAGATAACGCTTTTTATGAATTGATACTATAAATAAAATGTAATTGAATTGAATTGAACATCGGCAGAGCCGTCCTGGTGGCTACACAAACTTATTCAACAGCAACAGCCTCAGGGCCACCACAGGCCACCTCGGTAAGTATGTTTTCCAAATCACGTAGCTAGCATTGGATGGTTGTCAAGGCTAACTTAACTAAACTAGTAGAGAGTAGAGATTTGCTACTAGCACCAATGCACTTTATGTGTAATATACAGGTAAAAGCCAGTAAATTAGAATATTTTGAAAAACTTGATTTATTTCAGTAATTGCATTCAAAAGGTGTAACTTGTACATTATATTTATTCATTGCACACAGACTGATGCATTCAAATGTTTATTTCATTTAATTTTGATGATTTGAAGTGGCAACAAATGAAAATCCAAAATTCCGTGTGTCACAAAATTAGAATATTACTTAAGGCTAATACAAAAAGGGAGTTTTTAGAAATGTTGGCCAACTGAAAAGTAAGAAAATGAAAAATATGAGCATGTACAATACTCAATACTTGGTTGGAGCTCCTTTTGCCTCAATTACTGCATTAATGCGGCGTGGCATGGAGTCGATGAGTTTCTGGCACTGCTCAGGTGTTATGAGAGCCCAGGTTGCTCTGATAGTGGCCTTCAACTCTTCTGCGTTTTGGGTCTGGCATTCTGCATCTTCCTTTTCACAATACCCCACAGATTTTCTATGGGGCTAAGGTCAGGGAGTTGGCTGGCCAATTTAGAACAGAAATACCATGGTCCGTAAACCAGGCACGGGTAGATTTTGCGCTGTGTGCAGGCGCCAAGTCCTGTTGGAACCTGAAATCTCCATCTCCATAGAGCAGGTCAGCAGCAGGAAGCATGAAGTGCTCTAAAACTTGCTGGTAGACGGCTGCGTTGACCCTGGATCTCAGGAAACAGAGTGGACCGACACCAGCAGATGACATGGCACCCCAAACCATCACTGATGGTGGAAACTTTACACTAGACTTCAGGCAACGTGGATCCTGTGCCTCTCCTGTCTTCCTCCAGACTCTGGGACCTCGATTTCCAAAGGAAATGCAAAATTTGCTTTCGTCAGAAAACATGACTTTGGACCACTCAGCAGCAGTCCAGCTCTTTTTTCCTTAGCCCAGGTGAGACGCTTTTCGCGCTGTTTCTTGGTCAACAGTGGCTTGACACGAGGTATGCGGCAGTTGAAACCCATGTCTTTCAAGCGTCTCTTGGTGGTGGATCTTGAAGCACTGACTCCAGCAGCTGTCCACTCCTTGTGAATCTCCCCACATTTTTGAATGGGTTTTTTCACAATCTTGACTAGGCGCGGTGATCCCTATCGCTTGTACACTTTTTCTGACCACAGTTTTTCCTTCCCTTTGCCTCTCTATTAATGTGTTTGGACACAGAGCTCTGAGAACAGCCAGCCTCTTCAGCAATAACCTTTTGTGTCTTTCCCTCCTTGTGCAATGTGTCGATGGTCGCCTTTTGGACAGCTGTCAAATCTGAAGTCTTCCCCATGTTTGTGTAGGCTTCAGAACTGGACTGAGAGACCATTTAAAGCCCTTTGCAGGTGTTTTGAGTTAATCAGCTGATTACTTTGTGGCACCAGGTGTCTTCAAAATTTAACCCTTACACAATATTCTAATTTTGTGACACACGGAATTTTGGATTTTCATTTGTTGCCACTTCAAATCATCAAAATTAAATGAAATAAACATTTGAATGCATCAGTCTGTGTGCAATGAATAAATATAATGTACAAGTTACACCTTTTGAATGCAATTACAGAAATAAATCAAGTTTTTCAAAATATTCTAATTTACTGGCTTTTACCTGTATATATATATATATATATATATATATATATATAAACATTAAAAACACATGAAATATAATGTTGCTAATATTTTGCTAATGTCTCTTCAGGCTCCCACCACCTACAATAACACACCGGGGCCAGCCACACCCACCACCTCCACTGGGACATCATACCGCTCGGTATAAACATGGGGAGCATAAACAGTGGCGTATTTCACTGCAGGGGTTCTTTCATAAAGGAACTGATTTCAACAAATTAGTAGTAGATTTACAGTAAAAATCAAAATTAGGACATCACACTTATGCTTCAGTTGTGCTTGCAAAAAATAAACCCTGTACTTTTAATGGTAGCTGTTAAATGTCTTGTTTAAATGAAGCTAAATAAAGATCCATTCATTAGTGCTACTAGGAAGCTGTAGTTAAATGCATAATCATCAGCCATTGTTGTTGCGTTCACAAAAAGGTGAAGCTCATTAGCACAAGTGTGCGCAATGGGAAGATGTTTGTTTTCATCATGAATAAATATTAACTTAGGAGTTGGATGAAAACCAATGGCTTGGACTTTGCTGCTCTCTGTAGCAAATGCCAGGATGTGACAGGGCTCAAAGTCTTCAGGAATGCCTCCTCATCGTTGGTCAGAGTCCTGTCCCCAAAGGGAAACCACTGTTGACTTGGAGACTGGAAAATTCTCAACTCAATGACTAATTGAGTGACTAATGGATTACTGTATAGGTATTTTGGTAAAAAACAATTTTATTATGAAAAGTTATCGGATAACTGTATTCTTTTGTGGTATACAAACCTTAGATAAGCACATCTTTATGAGTAAAGAATAAAATGAATCTGTAAATTTCCTGGATTGCCTTATTGAATAATATGCTGAATTACAAATACATACTTACTTTCAACACATTGTAGAAACTCCCTAAATTTGACCACCATCAACTCCTTTTTAGCTCTTCTGTTGCTCCCAGTACGGAGTAGCTTGGTTTGAGAATACAAGCTACAAAATCAGCTTCTTGAGCTTTGTCCTCTCTTTGTCCTTGTCAAGAAGCACACGCAAGCTGGGGTTCTCTCTCAGGAGTGATAAAACCTGGAGGGAAATTCAACTCCATAAATTAAAGGCCATAGAGATAACTAAAGATGATACAGAACTGTGAAGTAAATCTTACTCCATAGTGGGACAAGCCATCAATTAGTTGATCAAGACAGCTCTGCCGTTGCACAACAGTATGGTATAGAACTGCATTTTTCACAAACACATCTCTGTTGGCCATGGTGACTACGAGTGGAAGACCCTCAACTTGATATCGCCATGAGTTACAGCAGCTGACTGCTTTCTTCAAATCATCCTGCAAGGTTGCATGTTGAACCTAAATATTACAGATCAAATGTTATTTTCTCAAATTACTGCATTTAATTAACATTTACAGTGCTATTTTACTTAGTTACTTACCTATGACAAGAAAAGTTGGAATTTTTAGTTGTTTATTTGGTAACATGAAACCTGTACTGCTGTGGAATAGTCAAAAGCAAAGGCTTACTACAATAGTCTTCAGATCAGAACATTGCGCATTACCTTATTGAGGTTCTCCCTTAAATCAGGGTCACCTATATCATAAGGTGTCACATGAGCTTGAAGGATGTCCCCAGACACAATGTAGTCCACTACACTTGGGGACAGGAATGCAGGTGGTTCACCCCCTTGTACTATTATTGTAGACATCATCCTGCCAATGGTTCAATACACTCCATTTTGCAAGTGGAGCATGTTCAGTGTTGGTGTGCCTGAAAGAATAAATAAATTAAAACAACACATTCTATATTATTTACTCTGGCATTTACAAACCAATATTTGTGGCTGGGTAACCACACACACACACACACACACACACACACACACACACACACACACACACACACCTTCAAAAGCGCCACTGTTCTGGAAGATAGCCTTCACCAGTAAGCGGAAAAACTCTCGTCTGGGACCCCCAAGGTCAGCAGCATCTTCCCCAGCATAATGCTTATCGCTTGCAAATTTGACATAGAGCCTGTCACAGCTTTCTGCAAAACCAGGTCTCTTAAACACATGTAAGGCTGTGGTCCAAACATTGGCTCAACTGATATAGATCTGTCTTGTTCCCAATGTAATTACACTGTGAGCTTGAAGAAGGCCTGCAATTTCTTCTTTGCTCAGCATTTCAGATGACCTATATTAAAAAAGACAAAGATAAACAGACCTTTGGCTATCAGTGCATTTACTTCACTAGCACTTTTAGTGCACAATGATATAACTGTTCGATGTTCTGTGTGATGTTTACACTGGTGTAAACAAGATATTTACAGTAAAAAAAATTACTTGTAACTCTTACTTTAAAGTATTAACAGCAGGTCTATCACACTCTTCTAGTAGACTACGCTGAATTGCCTCTTCAAGAGCCTCATCTTCCTCCAGATAAACAGGGCTGAGCAAACAGAGATAAACAAGGACAGCAGAAAGCCGAGAGAGAGAAAAAGACAAAGACAGAGAGAAAGAGAGCGACAGAGAGAGAAACCTATATCAGAGGTTCATAATGTAAATAGACCAACATCTACACTGCTGTATTTCTATGAAGCCCAAACAATATCTTACACAAATTCAGCAACATTATAAGGAAACACTTGTCTCAGTGGCCCTGACTTTCACTCTCTTGAGTGCTGCTCTCTGTCTCCTGACATCTGGCCTCACTTTCCCTCGGTGATGAAGGCACTGTACTCCGCACTGCGTAAAGAACAGGAGGTCAAAGGGAAATATTTTTGTAATGATGTTAATCTAATTTTATCTAAGTGCAACTTAACCCTAATTCCATCTTTAAGTGTCTTTCCTTTAAAAAAACCTTTAAAAAAACAGCCTTTAAGGAATTAGGGTGAAGGAAAACTGAATGAGATGAGCTAGGTTTGAGAGTTGCCTCTCCCTTTCAGTACAAATGAATTGTGCTACTAAGCTCAGTCTACACCTCTTATAGTGACTTGTAGACGGATGAATCAAGTCATCCAATCCCAATTTCAAAGTCTTAAGATCACTGTACCGTTCACACTACCGATAAAGTTTGTTGATTGCTAGGTATAACCATAACACAGTGCCTGTGAACCAACTCCAGATTCTGAGCCAATGCCTTGGTCAAGGGCACTGACTGGATAATTAACCAAAATGTGCCTATTTTTGATGCTGCAGGAAACTCACACAAACACAGGAGAACATGCAAACTCCACACAGAAAGGACCAGGACTGGACTAGGGTTTGAAATAAGTTACCATACAGCCCATAGAAAACATAATATAAACAAGTGCTTTAACCTACTTCTTCTTTGACGCGATGGACTTTCTTGCAGTCTGTCATTTTCACTCCCTTGACTGATGAGCTCACTTTCACTTGTGGAATGTGACACTGTATGAACCAAATGACATGCACATGTTATGTATGTGTATATATATATGTGTGTGTGTGTGTGTGTGTGTAGAAACACAGTACTTAACATTTTTAATTAAATTACCCATATCTGAATTTTAGAGATGTTTTTTTTTTTTACAGATAACCTTTTTTTTATAAATAAATGATAAACCCATTGCTATATGAAAATAACTGCTGACTGTACCTACAACCTGTTGCGAAACATTTCAAATCCTCAGACCCACCTCTCCTTCTCCAGCCCACAGGACTTTCAAAGTCACTATCAGAGAGTTCCTCAGGTTCCTCCTGGAGAAAAAGGTGTAATGTGTGATATATAATGTGTGATATATAATGCATCAAGCCAGTGGCAATGCAGAAGTATTTTATACTAAGTTAACCTAAAAAAGGCTATGTTATTTAAGTAAAGAAGCAGAATAAGCAACATACATATTTTTACTTCTAATATATTGAATGTTGCCCATAACTGAAAATCTGTACTGTCATATAAACTGTTTACCTGTACAGGTTTGCGTATTAATGCCATTATATAGAGACGTGGCTGAACTAATCGAGGCAACTTCTTTTCCACCCCACAGAAAATTGCTCGAGAAGTTTGGTTTCATTAGTCTTTTGCATCCCTTGACTGTACTCAAATACTCAAATGGGAATGACTGGCCCATAAACAATGAAAACGTTCTTCTGAAAATGGCAGTCATTTCTTCTTTAAGTTGTGCTTCAGACCAGTCAGATGTAAAGGAGATCTTCCCAATAAGGCCATCTTGTGCCAAATTTGCTCTTGTGTCTCCCCTTGGAATGCAGATAGTTGATGCTGAAGAAAAAGGCAAGCACACAACATCTCTTGCATAGTGTTTGCAGGCTTTGTTTTTTCTGACAAAACGTGAGTGTGTAGCAGGCCTTTGAAGAACTGATGGAAAGGGAACCTGAAATCAATGAAAACACAGACACGTGCATTACAAGAGAGCAATACGTTTTTAGTTCATTGTGAATGCAAACTGTAGATACAAACCAACTGATAGTATCATTAACCCATCATGGAGTCTCTATACGATTACCAGGTGGTTTCATTAACCTATTTTGGTCAATAAGCAATTTATTACATCAAAATACTGTTTTTGTGTAAAACATGCCACCATGATTGTAACTAATGCCAAAACATTACACCACACAATTTAAAAACAACAAACGAACAGCCAGTAGGATACAGGAGTATAAAAGTATACCGAGCGGTAAGATGTCCCAGTGGAGGTGGTGGGTGTGGCTGGCCCTGGTGTGTTATTGTAGGTGGTGGGAGCCTGAAGGGACATTAAATGTTATGCTTTTTTACGCTATGCACTCTGGTACCTTACTCACATTAAATTAAATTAAATGTCTTTATCATTGTGACTGCCCCTGTCCTCCATCAGCATTACTCTCTTTCTAGCCAAGCAGAGAACGGGTTTTATCTTGTGATAAAGGCCATAGAGGTGACAAGTAGCCTCCGTTAGCTGTAACGCTAAATTATATGATTTATGCTTTGCTGCTGTGAATAGCTTCACATAATTGAACACATATTTGCACACCTTGTTTTTCAGCTCATGAGTTCATCCCAATGCGTCACTAATTGAAATGTAACTGTAATAATTCATTCAATGTTTCATAAAATGAGCAAATAGTCTTTATTTTCCCAAAATCGTAAATACAGTTAGTGGGGCACAGAGGATGAGGGCCAAACATTACTGAGCCTTGGCACAAAGGTTAAAGGATTAGAATTTATGTAAATCAGTGTTTCTCATTTGTTGGAATTTCAGTGGTCCTAGTTGATCCCTCTGGTAGACCAACATTAATTTAACTTTGGGTCCCTGGTCCCTACACTGAGAACCGTGTGTGTGTGTGTGTGTGTGTGTGTGTGTGGGTGGGTGGGGGGTGAGTGTGGTAGTCAAGAGAGAGAATGGGAGAAGGAAATTTGTGTGAGTTGGACCTGTTCACCTCAGACCCAAATCTTCTCAGCTGCTACTGACATATGCTCCTGTCTCTTCATGTGGCTCATTATGTTTGGTACATTGTCTGGGTCACGTCTTGTATCACAAGACGGTAATAAAACGTGTAATCAAGTGATGACTGATTAACATTAATGTAAATGCTAAATGCCCTAATACCTGTTGATACTACAACATTTCAGTTCAATTCAATTTTATTTATAGTATCAATTCATAACAAGAGTTATCTCAAGACACTTTACAGATAGA
Organism: Percina caprodes; assembly: GCA_013375575.1. Lineage (NCBI taxonomy): Eukaryota > Metazoa > Chordata > Actinopteri > Perciformes > Percidae > Percina > Percina caprodes. Next base: position 351,317 of record JABXJD010000099.1, on the reverse strand, counting down.
GTAGGTCTAGACCACACTCCAGAATTTACAAAGACCCAACAGTTCTAGTAGTTTCCTCCAGAGCAAGCAACAGTGCGACAGTGGCGAGGAAAAACTTCCTTTTAGGCAGAAACCTCGGACAGACCCAGCCTCTTGGAAGGCGGTGTCTGACGGGCCGGTTGGGGTTAGAATGAAGAGTGGCAATAACAAAAATAGAAAAAATAGTAGTTTGTAGCAGTTCTTTGTAGTAGTTCATGGCATAGCATGGCACTATGCGGCATTACAAGGCACAGCAGGACGTAGCAGGGCACAGCAGAGCGGAGCAAGATGAACATGTCATTGCAGAATGTGTAGCGGGACCATGGCGACAGCTGCTACCCTGATTTTGGAGCCTCCCTGATCCGAGGGAACATGCTGGGGAAAAAACAACATAAGGACTCCGGGGAATGACTCCCCAGAGCTAGGTTAGTAACAAGCATTTCTGGGACATGGATGCACGTAAATAGAAAGATAGAAAGATAGAGGAGAGAGGAGCTCAGTGTGTCAAAGGAAGTACCCAGCTGTCCAAAACTATTACAGCATAACTAAGAGAGACAGGGTAAAGAGAGGAGCCTGGTCGGGCTAGAACTCTCCCCAACCGGATCGGGCTGTATGCCAAGTCTCCCTCTAGTTTTATTATATTCTTGATTGAACAATGCAAAGGCTCTTAACCCTACAGTTTTGCACATGTCATGTAAGACTTGATTTCTCCATTTTTTTGCACAAAACTCTCCAGAAAGTGCCATTTAATAGTTTATTTAAAAAAAAAAAAACATCCTTGGGGGGCATACCCCCAGACCCCCCTAGGGAGAGCCCCCCCATCCCCCCACACATAACAAATCCCAATTTAAACCCTGAAGGATAATGATGCTGAAAGAGCCAAAGAAATTGCTTTGTACATGGCAAAATATGGGTTGGCCCCCACCAAATCTCACTCCAAGGTTTTGGGAAAAGTTGGCAGCTCTGCTAACGTTCCAAAAACGCTCACCCCTGGGTTGCAGCATTAAATTAGGAGGCGATGACTGGCTTGCAACTTCTGTCCATTTATTTAAGAAACACAGCTTAACTCCGGTCACTGTTGGCCGTGACCATGCCGAACAATCAGTCCACACAACAACGGCAGGAAGCGCCCCCACTCTGCGACCCAAACTTGGGTTGCCGCCCCCCCCTCAATAGAACCACACTGACCTCTGCTGGTCACAGTTGTGCATAACACTAACACATATAAGCATTTGCTTAACTAATGAACTTCTAATAACAGGGACCCATTAACTCAGCTCATTACACAGCTCCCCCTCAACAAAGTCCCTCGTCCTGAGGGACTACACAAAGTCTCTGAGATGGCCCGGCCAACGTCTCTGTCTCCGCAGCCGCATGGGGGACGCGGGCGCCTCTCCCTTGTGGGGGGTGCTGCGCCCCTGTGCAGTGAAAGGTGCATGGGGTAGGAAGGGGGAAGGAGGGGTGTGAACAGGAGGATCAGTCACTGTCTCTGGGGAAGTATTTGCAGGGGGAATGGGGCTTTGACAGGGCTTGTGCGTGTGTCTGGGTGTAGTGGTTGCACCGTTGCCCCGTGTGTGTCCCAGTCACGTTGGATTGCCAGCTGCTTTGCCAGGGTCCTGTTGAACCTCTCAATGAGGCCATCGCTCTGGGGGTGCAGCTCACATATGCTCACACAGGGTGGAAAAGACTTTGACCTTTGGTCACTGTGGATGGTTTCAGCCACCCCGAACCTGCTGAACATTCCCTCTACCAGAGCGTCAACCACTGTCTCTGCTTCCTGATTTGGTATTGCGTACTCTTCAGGCCATTTTGTAAAATAGTCCATGGCGACCAAAACGTACCGGTTGCCTGTATCTGTGCGGGGGAATGGGCCCATGACATCCACAGCTACTCTTTCCATGGGAGCCCATATAGGCCACGCAGAGGTCGCGGCAAAAGTCCTCCACATCCCGTCCGGCCTGCCCCCAGTAAAATCCCTGACAAAACCGGCGGAGTATTTTGGCTACTCCAAAGTGCCCCGCCCCTGTGGTACCGTGTGATGTTCTCAGCACTGCATCTTTCAGTGAACTGGGGACTATCACCTGCCACCTTTCTTCTCCCATGGCAGGCTCCTGCCAGGCTCTCTGCAGTACCCCATCCCTCACTCTCAGTGCATCAAACATTGTCCACAGTCCTTTCATTGCAGTGGAGCCCCCGGTCACCCCTTCCCAGGGTGGTTTCTGTCCTGCTTCGACCCACTGTCACCATTGTTCTTCCCCAGCAGACTGGTCCGGCCCCCTCGTGCATGGGGCATGTCTCCTCCTCGATACGGAGCTCTCGCTCACGCGCTTCTCTCCGCTCACAATATCGGCACCCGCCCAGGGCGCAAGGGCAGTGGGAAAGGGCATCTGTGTTTGCATGGCTAGCTCCAGCCCTGTGTACCACTGTGAAAACATAAGACTGCAGCATTTCAATCCAGCGTGCAACTTGGCCCTCTGGTTCTCTGAAGGACATCAGCCACTGCAGCGCTGAATGATCCGTCCTGACGGTAAAGGGGCGGCCACACAGGTAGTACTTAAAGTGTTTCTTGGCGCGTGACGCAGTAGCGGCGCTCAACCTTGTTGAAGGTTTTGCTGAAATACGCCACTACTCTCTCCGTCTGGCCCCGACTGGGCTAGCACTGCACCCATGCCCACGTCGCTGGCGTCTGTGTCAAGAATAAAAGGCAAACTGGGGTCAGGGAGGGTGAGAACACCTCCCACAGCTCCTCCTGCTGCCATTGCTCCAATTGGTCACAATTCTGGCTACATATCTCTCTCACCGCTGTCAACCTGTCTATCCCCTCCACTGCAGTTGACTGGGCTGGGGAAGATAAACTAGAGTGAGCGGGGATGGGATGACCGTTGCTGGGGGCATGGGGCACTAGTGGCAGGGCACTGCCGATTGGGGAGTTGTGTGAGGCACATGCGTCCTCCGCTGGAGAGTTGTTGCTTTCTTCTTGTGCTTTTGTGTCATGGTAGTGTGTTTCCATGACTGTCCTGACCAGGGGTTGCGGCTTTGAGGACTGTGTGGGTGGTACCATTCAGACAGTGGGGCCCCCGGGGAACCGGCGGACGCAGGGATAGGGAGGAAAACAGGGACGGGAACAGTGACAGGGACTAGAACGATGACCGGGACAGATACAAACACTGGGACAGAGACAAACACGGAGACAGAGACAAGCACGGGGACAGACAAGGGCACAGGGACGAGCACGGGGACAGGGACACGAACAGGCACCAAGACTGGGACAGGAACAGGCACAGTGACGGGGACAAACACAGAGACCGGGTCAGACACAAGACTAGGGAAACTAGGACCAAGGGGGCCCAAGACACTGGGGGCCAGGATTCCTGAGGACCTGGGACCCGGGGCCCAGGACCGGAGGAAGCAAGGGGACTGGATCTGGGGGGACTGGTTCTGGGGGGACTGGTTCCCGGTAAACCACCAGAGCCGGGACCCGAGGGACCCCAAAGGGCCCCCCAGCGACCGGCACCGGAGGGACCCCATTGACCAGTATCCAGGGAGGGCAGTGGCCGAGACGCCGGCTGGGGGTCAAGGCCGCCGGCCGCCGACTGAGGGCCAGGAATGTTGGCCGTCAGCTGGGGGCCAGGGCCACCGAGCGCCAGCCGGGGGTCAGAGGTGCTGGGCGTCCGGTCAAGTTTGAGGGGGCCGGTCGGCTGGTCTGGGGGGCCGGTTGGCCGGTCTGGGTCTGGGGGGCCGGTTGGCCGGTCTGGGTCTGGGGGGCTGGTCAGCCGGTCTGGGAGGCCGGTCGGCCGGTCTGGGTCGGGTGGTCCGGTCGGCCGGTCTGGGTCTGGTGGTCCTGTTGGCCGCTGTGGATCCAGTGGGGGAACCGAGGCGCCGGCAGGGGGTCCGTGGCGACGGGCGACGGTAAGGGGTCCAAAGCGCCGGGCGCCGGCTGGGGGTCCAAATGACTGGTCGCCAGTAATTCCCGAGGAGGACTGGTCAGTGGTGACTCCCCGGGAGGGCTGGTCCGTGAAGGCTTCCGGGGAGGAGTGGTCAGTGACAATCAGTCTCTACAGGCTCTGGGAGGGGACCATACTCCCTGTCCACCTCCTCCCACCGCACCATCATGAGGTGCCAGGTAGCGGTGGGATCATCCTCATGAAGGCGGCAAAACGTAGCAGATACGTAGTCCGCCGCCGGCTCAAGCAGGTGGAGGAGCGGCTCAAACACATACTCCGCTGGGTCCATTCCATGGTCAGATCATTCTGGTTAGTTTGCTTGCCTGTTCTTCGTCTTCCTGTGAGCTCCCGTTCCTGCACCCAGTTTCCCTGTGAGTTACCTCTGCTTGTTTTTTCGTCCTGTCCGCTCGTCACTCTTTTTCTCCCTGGACCTCTGTGGATTTTGTGTTGGGTGGTTTTTGCATTTTTTTCCTGGGCTTTTTGGACTTTCTATTCTCTGGTGTGTTTTTGTTAGTTGTTTGGACAATAAATCATCCTGCCTTCACCTGCCTACTCTGCGTTTGGGTCCTCCTTCATGCTGTACCGTAACAGTAACATTACCTAAAGTTCTTTTATTTGTCAACAGATCCCATGATGAAATCATGACTGCAGTCTAACTCTGTAAATAGGCCCTATATTCACTGCTCTAAATAAAGTTTGTTGGTCTTTTTTCCCCTGCTTTTTCAGACATCTGACATTGCACTGCATCAAAGGAAAACTTGTCTTGAAGGTTTACCCATATTTGTCCGTGACACAGCAGAGAAGCGCTTCCTGACAGAATGGCCAGCCCAAAAACTTAATGTAGTCACCCTTTGTTTCTGAAAGAAAGACTGCTTGCTCAAAAAATAAAGTTTGTATTTCCATTGTTCTGGGCTGTTAAATATATTAATGATTTTATGGGAAACACTGAAGAAATAAGTTCAGATTTGATCATAACATTCCTAGTTACAATGTTAGCAGTCCAGAGCCAGACTTGTGACTAAAATCCTTCATCTTGTTAAATAATATAGTTATAAAACGATTAGGATCTAAAAGGGTTATTAAAATATGACTTAAAACTGTTCATAATTCAGTTTAACAACTTCTGTTATACAACCACAACACTGAAGATTATTGAAAATGCACCGTTGCACAGCATATAATTATGGATTTCGTTGGGTTTGGATAAAAGTATTAGTATAGTGTGTGTGTGTACAAAAAAAGGCATGGTATAGTACGTTGAAAACGTGATTTACACATTCCCTGTAACACAAATACGGCGTTTTTCATCAGTTTGCCTCAAGAGCTTATGATATCCTTCACAAGAGGCATTTCAACACATGCAATTCATTGATTACTTTCTTTTCATTTTGAGTGATTAATTCAACTTGATGACACTTTTCTTTATGCCATAAGGCAAAGGCATCTCCATACGCAAACTCCAACTACTTCCAGTCCGTATCAAATTCAAAGTCCTCCTATTAGCATTCAAGGCCATTCACAACCTTGCCCCCCCATATTTGTCTGATCTCCTCCAGCGTCCCACTACTTCCCGCTCCCTCAGATCCTCTTCCTCCATAAACCTCTCTGTCCCCTCCACCTCTCTCACCACCATGGGGGGCAGAGCATTCAGCCGCTCTGCTCCCCGTCTCTGGAACTCATTACCCCCCCAACTCAGAAACATTGATTCATTCCCCCATTTCAAGTCTCAACTAAAAACACATCTGTTTAAAACTGCCTATTCCACCTAAATGTCTATTGCTCTGCCTTTTCCGTTGTTTTACTGTATATTTGTTTTGCTGTATAGTATTTGTTTTGCTGTTATGAATTCCCTGTGCGGCGTCCTTGAGTGCCAAGAAAGGCGTCTTTAAATAAAAATTATTATAACTTTCCTGTGCTTGTGTGCCCATTACACACACACACAGAGAAACACAGTTAAGGAAATGCACTTAGTTACGTTACAGCAATGTTTTTATTTAAAAAAGAAAAACAAAACAGAATTGACAGCAGAACTACATTCATCAATGTTTTTATTTAAAAACAAAATCATAACCAAATAACAGAATTGACAGCAGAACTAGTGACATTGACGGAGTTCCGGTACATTGCCATACAACGCTTTGGAAAGGTAAGTCACACTTTACCGCAGAGCTAAAACTACTTTTTTACTGAACTTTTTCTGTTTTGGTAGAGCTGTATTGTGCTGGGTACATTCACCTCCTTCACATTGTTCTGTCAAATAACTTTTTTATCAGTTATGTTCCAACTACCAGGACAGAAAGATGTGCTGTGATCAGGAGATGCAAATGCACTTTTTCTCTTGCACAAAACTATTTTACTTTAAATGGGTCTAGTAAATGTTCCATAGCGTGTTGCCTAAATTGCATATGCACAAAATTGACTGCATGTGTAGTGGTTTTTTGCACTCGAGGAGCTTTTAAATTGACAGAGGTTTTCAGTCACTGCACTTGTGATACTCTGCAGCTTCTATCAAAGGATTACATGTGAATTAATGATTTATCACAAACCTTTGACCAAAAATGTCCCCTAAGTCTTGTGGATTATAAATCTGAAAACAAATGTATTTCTAGGTTTTCTTTTTTCTGAATTATTACTAATAGTAGAACTATTAATATTATCTGTACTAGTTGCAACTTTACTATGTCAATGGATATGTACTATATATGTGTCTAACATACATTACTACTTGACTGATTTATTTGAAAGTACATTATACTGTAGTCTGAAGTCTTGAGATTTGAAGTGATATTTGTTGCAGACCTTTTACATTTTTGTTCATCAAGCACAGTGCAATAATGCTGAGTGACCAGAGAAATATTTCTGCAATAATTTAAGTTAAATTTGAATGTTTAGTTAAGTAAGAAATAACTTGCTAAGTGTGCTGCTTGAAACAATATGTGTGATTAGTGAAGTAATTATTGTTTGTGTGTGTGTGTTTTGTACTTGCAGTTTTTACAACGTTGTAATCAGTACACAAACAAGTCATTGAGAAAATGTTTAGATTCCTTTTTGGACCTTGGTCTTCTTCTTCATAGAAGACCAAACAAAGGAGTGAGAGACTTTCGCCCTCTACCACCAGGCAGCAAGAACGAAAGGATGTGAGTGCTCTGTTCTTCTTTGACCCTTCTACCATCACGAAGGAGCACAGGCAAAGGGGTGAGAGCCCTTTGTCTTGTGCAAAAAGCAAGCCCTCTACCACCAGGCAGCAAGAACGAAAGGATGTGAGCGCTCTGTTCTTCGTCGGCAACAACCCTTCTACCATCACGAAGGAGCACAGGCAAAGGGGTGAGAGCCCTTTGTCTTCATCCTCTGAAGACAACCAGCCTTTTTCTCCAACATGGCAGCAAAAAAGAACGGCTAAGAGCCCTTCGTCTTCATCGCCTGAAGACGACAAGCCTCCAACCACAAGGAGGCAGCGAAAAAGAAGGGTTGAGAGACCTTCGTCATCCTCTTTTAGAGACGAAGAGCCTTATACCACAAGGAGGCAGCAAGACAGAAGGGCTAATAGAACTATCCTACCTGTATCTATCTGAGCGAGGAAAAAATACGGGAGTATAAAGGGCAATATGAAACAATATGAAGCTGTGTGCGAGAGAGGAAGCGAGTTGAAAGGGAAAAGGAGACAGAAAGACAGGAACAGGAGAAAAGAGAAAGGAGAGGGAGAAAATTGAAAGAGGAAAAGCAGCGTTTGGAGGAGGTGTGGATAAAAAGAAAAAGGGAGAGGTGTGATAAGATGGAGAGAAAAACCTTTGGTCTGCTTTCAAGAATATATATTTGATGGCTCAATTGCGAGATGGACAGCTTAGACAGAGGAATCACATCAACCATTGTGGATGAGCGCAACCTCCTGCGTCATGGTAAGAAAATAAACTTACATTTTGTCACAAATGTCATAAAGGTATATGTATAGCCTCCTTTTTAGATAAACAGTTTCATTAAACCAGTGGTGGAACAAGTATTCAATTTTTTCACTAGATGTAAAAAACAAAAATAAAAAAAACTCCATTACAAGTAAAAGTCTTTAATTCAAAGTTCTAGAAATAATTCAAGTCCTAGTGAAATAATTATTCTATAAAATTCACTGAAAGTCCGAAAACCAGCCCACTCACCTAAAGGATTATTAGGAACACCTGTTCAATTTCTCATTAATGCAATTATCTAATCAACCAATCACATGGGAACACAATTTGCAAGAGCTCACCAAAATTGGACATTTGAAGACTGGAAAAATGTTGCCTGGTCTGATGAATCTTGATTTCTGTTGAGACCTTCAGATGGTAGAGTCAGAATTTGGCGTAAACAGAATGAGAACATGGATCCATCATGCCTTGTTACCACTGTGCAGGCTGGTGGTGGTGGCGTAATGGTGTGGGGGATGTTTTCTTGGCACACTTTAGGCCCCTTAGTGCCAATTGGGCATCGTTTAAATGCCACGGCCTACCTGAGCATTGTTTCTGACCATGTCCATCCCTTTATGGCTACTTCCAGCAGGATAATGCACCATGTCACAAAGCTCAAATCATTTCAAATTGGTTTCTTGAACATGACAATGAGTTCACTGTACTAAAATGCCCCCCACAGTCACCAGATCTCAACTCAATAGAGCATCTTTGGGATGTGGTTGAACGGGAGTTTCGTGCCCTGGATGTGCATCCCACAAATCTCCATCAACTGCAAGATGCTATCCTATCAATATGGGCCAACATTTCTAATGCTGGCCGAATGCTTTCAGCACCTTGTTGAATCAATGCCACGTAGAATTAAGGCAGTTCTGAGGGCAAAAGGAGGTCAAACACAGTATTAGTATGGTGTTCCTAATAATCCTATAGGTGAGTGTATGTGTGCTGGCACATGTGTGAAAATTTGAAATGGGACAATTTGACCCGAATACCATACAAGGGTTAAAGGACAAATGTTCGACAAATGTTAATGTCACATTTTAAGGGAACAGAGCCATCAGTTAGTTAATTATACTTGGGCTTCTCCATTTAATATCCACCATGACAAAGGCCTATGATAAGAACTTACAATCACAAATATATTTCACCATTTACTGAACTAAAGCAATAAAAAGTACAGAAAAAACATTATTTACAAGGGATGGTCAGTGGTCAGATGGTCAGTGATTTAATGATACCAAGCAAATTCCTGTCTCATCTTAGCTGTTTCTTCATTGTAGGCCTACATAAAACTGAACATGTTTTTAAAAAGGCTATAAAAGAACCACAATAACTGCTTCATAAAAGTAACAAATATTGAAATGAAAACATCTCAATTTACATCTCTCACTTTCTAGCCTAAACATAAAATACACCTGGATTGCTCTTCATGAAACTCAGAGGTTGAATAATTGATCAAAGACCCTTCAACCCTTATCCTCTGATAAAAAAAAATATATATATCACAGTTGATTGGCTTGATACACATGTAATATAAAAGCAACAGGCTTCCAATATAACCCACATAGGTTTGTGATACACTTAAACACAATTGGGGGGATTGCAAATGTGTCTCTGCATTTGTTTACTGCATAAGCCAGTGAGAGGTGATGGTTTAAGGCCGGCGGTCGTATTCACTGATCCTTCTCTTGATGTGCGACAGTTTGGACCTCAGATATTTACACCTCTTCTTCTTAATCTGGTAGTCTGGGGACTGCAAAGGATAGAACATAATTCAAACAATTAGACTGTATTCACCAAACCTCTGTATTTTACTGTAAAGAACAACACTGCTAGAAATCACTGCAAATGCCTTACCTTCTTAAGATTCTTCAGTCTGGTGTATTCATGCATGGCATCCTGAGATTAGAAAGATAGTGGTCAATGATCTGAAGTGACCACACAGAGGAAACCACCATCCCAGATTGACAAATTTGATTCATGATAAACCAAGGATTCCTGGCCCTTTGACCAACATTCTAGTTGTCCCGTGTGTGAATTGTACTTTTACTTTACAGTTATTGAATTATTAGTAACAGTAGAGAAAACAACTGGGTAGACTAAATTGAATTACTCAGTTTAGCTTTATCCCAATGACAAAACTCTAAGCAATATATGCTTTCCGGTCGGAGGGATTTTTGCAGTTCCTAGAACATAACATTCCTAGAACCTTTTTTTTGTTGTGTTCTGACTAAACCAATTTGGGGATTTTTAAGTTCCACTAACTGCAGTTCCTGTAACTCTTTCAGTTCCTACTTCAGGGCAGGGTCTTTTCGTGGTTCCCTTTTCTGAATAGGAACCTAGGTCAACAAGAGTCGGGTTTCCGGGTACAGACAGACCAACAATTTTCGCCATCTTATTCATCAATAAATTTACTTCTGAGAACGTTTTAGGCAAGAAATTAACTGAGCTACATAATCACACTGAATTGAAAATAAATGTTCATAAATGTGCATTTTAAACAAAGTGCACTGTTTGTCCAATTGAGAAAAAAAGGTTTGAACCCACGAATCGCAGATATATTTTTCTTATCAATGTCATTACCTGACCACTTTCTTGTTTTTATCTTATTATCTAATTCGATTTGTAATCATAACACATTGTAGACAGGTCCTTTAAAGAAGGTGAAATGGTCACCCAGACCGTCTTCATGTGCAGCTTTTTTTATGTGATGGGGAACATGCATTGTGTGTATTTGTTTTTCTTTCACCTGTAGAAAATAATAAGCTGTGTTATCAGAGGCCTGAGTTGGGACCACGGATTGTTTACGAACTGACTTTTGTATACATTTTTGCCTTATGAGTGGTTTGTTGTAGGCGGGGGTAAAAAGGACGTAAAGGGAATCAGCTGATCGATCAGGAGAGGAGAGACTTTGGAGATCAACAGGGAAGGCGGTCGGGATTGGAGAAGGCTCTGGTTTTCGCAGGCCTACCAGATGGGATCAACTGCGGGATAAATTGTTTATTTTTCTCGGTGGATTATCAGTTGGGAATGTTCTCTGGACTACTGCATCAACCCTTCAACTAATCGGACTGTGGCGAGGTTGCGCAAGTTACCCGTAAAACACTTATTGACTGCGGCGTCTCGCCACGCTTCACCCGGCATTTTTGTTTGTGTTTTGTTTTCAAATGAGGACTATTCTTTATCCGGATTATTTAAGTTACCTAAACAAACTTTTGAACTGTGTGACATTGGGTCTTTTTTGGGGGGGGGGTTTAAATGTGTGGGAGTGTTTATGGTCGGGTTGTATATGTCTGTATGAAGGAGTAAATTGTTTTGTTTCAATACACTGTTAAACTCATATCTATGTTTTCCTTCATCTATGGACAGGTTTATTAATCTCACTTAACGGTACTTAGAGGGGTTGTTGTGGATGACTTAGTTGCGGTTTAATTAAGTAGCAAGGGTAGGTCGTATAAACCTTGGCAGATATCAGATCCTTTTATATTTTTTGCGTGATGTGCTCTTCCCTTGCTGTTTGGTGTAAGGTGAATTGTTACAAAGGGTGGGTGTTTATCCTCATTTCAAGAGCCAGAACTCAAACTGGGATTACCAAACTCACCAGGAACTGTGGACTGCCATCAGGGTGTTGGTGCAGTTCTCTGTCCAAGCTAGCCAGGTCCTGGTTTATGCTGTCTAGCTCAGCCTGCAGGCTCTTGTATTCCCGGTGTTCGTGGTCAAATTCCTGTTTGTAGATCAGACGGTCTTGCTCATCCACAATGGACGGAAACAAACTGCAGATGAGAACAGAATGAAATTTGGGTAATTTATTATGTGAAATTAATATTATTATAATATTATTTTTAGTAATACCCTCTATTAGACACATTCGGATAGTGCACACAAGATGGAGGTATGGTAAAGAAATGAACATCTGTCCCTGTCAAAAACAACAACATGTCATTCATTATAACTAAAAAGCAACTCACACAGAGAAGTCTTCCTCCTCCTCCAGGTCATTTCCAGACTCCACACCAGTGTCATAGTCCTTCATCTTGGGCTTTAGGACTCCCACAGAACTGCTGATGTCTGAGTCTCTGCAAATAGTATGATTGACTTTTACACTGTTGTACTGTAGCAGGCAGCTTTATCAAGTAGCTTTTATTTTAAAGCCATTGCTGCTTTATAAAGTATTTTATCTGTGTAGCCTCTACATCTAAATTGACACTTAATATCCATGCAAATTTCTCCATTTTTATTCAATGTTTATGGCTCTTTCCTAAGTAGATATCATATACACTCCATCTCTTCCCAGCTTTTTCTGATATGTAATAAAAGCCTCATAGAGCTACTTTCTATAGACCAGTCTTGTTTTGTCTTATATTTGGATTCTGCATCCACTTTACTGCGGTTGGACAATATTCAAAGCCACTTTTCGTGGACACTGTTACGTGTGCTGGCAGGTCATTCTATACCTGTGCAGTGGTGGAGTAACAGTGGTAGAATGTAACATAAGTTAAGTACATTTACTCAAGTACTGTATTAATTACAAATTTGAGGTACTTGTACTTTACTTGAGTCTTTTCTTTTATGCATCTTTCTACTTTTTACTCGACTACATTAATCTGACATTTTATTAATTTACCTAAGAATTTTAGCACACAAAACACATGTAGGTAATAAAAAAATGCTATTTTTATTATAAATTAAACTATCCAACAATACATAGGCCTACAAGTACAGCTGCAATTATTAGCCAAATAAACACTTAATTTCCAGCTTCTCACGTGTGGACTTTTGTTGCATTGAGTACTTTTACTTTTAATACTGTAAATAGATTTTCCTGATGATACTTACATACTTTTACTTAAGTAAAATGAGGATATGAGCATAATATGAGCACTTTTAAGCTAAGAGGCCCTATTTTAACGATCTAAGCGCACAGCGTGAAACGCATGGCACAGGTGCGTTTAGGGACGTGTCCAAATCCACTTTTGCTAGTTTGATGCCAGAAAAAGGGTATGCATGCATGCATGCATATATATCCTGACTTCCTGTGTTTCACCCCAGGGCAAGGACAATCCTATACATCTAGACCTATTCTTATTTTATTTTATCTTCAGTGTTTATATTTACATATATACAACTTGGACTTCTTTCTTTACTCTGACTCATTTTTTTTTTTTTCTTTCTATTGCTCAATCAGTTCAGGTTAGCCTACCTTAGACACGCTTCAGTTCAGCGCCAGCCAACTGACCTACAATAAACTCCTTTCAAGCTAAGGAGAGTCTAAAACAATGACAGGCCCTTGTGAGATGCCCTGTATAATGCATAGCTTACCCTGGGAGGTAAAGAGGCTTGTTGCGATCCAGCTCGTCCAGATAGTCTCTTGACCCCCTGACTGTGGGATTATGGTCATTCACCAGCACCTCTGGGTCACTAGACACGTTTTTTACCTACAACAAGACACAAGGTCAGACATATTCTTGTGTTAAAGTTCATTCAAGTTTGACAGAAAACATGTTACACTGTAAATATGAGTTTGAAGTTCACTTTTGGGCAAATTCTTTGTGGGATGAAATAAATTTCACACATGAAGATCAGTTTAATAATAAATGGGGGTAGCCCATAAACACAGTTATATGTCTGTGGTTCTGGAAGAGCTTTTTCAATCTAAGAAAATATCCTTTATAATGTCAACAGGGCTTGGGGACAAACAATATAAATAACAGAAAGCCTGTGTTTTATAAACTGTGGGCATGAAAGGGGGTGTTATAGCTTGAGTCATACTAAAGATAAATGAGATATTTCAAGCCTTTATTTGTTAGAATGTTGATGATTATGGTTTACAGCTTATGAAAACTTCAAACTCAAAATCTCAGAAATTTAGAATATTGTGAAAATGTTCAATATGTGGGCTCAAAGTGTCATCTTCTAATCAGTTAATTAATCAAAAACACCTTTAAAAAGGTTCCTGAGGTCTCTTAGTCTGGTTCACAATCATGGGGAAGACTGCTGACTTGCAGAAAACCATCATTGACACCCTCCACAAAGAGGGAAAGCCTCAAAATGTAATTGCAAAAGAAGTTGGATGTTCTCAAAGTGCTGTATCAAAGCACATTAATAGCACATTCAAAAGTAAATGTGCTGTATTTATATAGTGCTTTTCTACTCTTAACGACTACTCAAAGCGCTTTTACATCATACAGGAATCATTAAAACACATTCATACACTGTGGCCGAGGCTGCCGTACAAGGTGCCACCTGCTCATCAGATACACACTCACACACATTTACACTAAGATGGCGCAGCATCGGGGGCAACTCGGGGTTCAGTGTGGGGGAGCTTCACAAGGAGTGGACTGAGGCTGGAGTCATTGCATCAAGAGCTTTGCATGTAAAGAGTCTATATAATATATAAGTTTCACATCTTAAATTTAATTTTTTTAATTTACTGAAATAAATGAACTTTTGCACAATATTCTCATTTTCAGAGTTTTACCTGTAGATTAAGAAACTTTTTAATTTGATTTTCTTTGACTACAAAGATATCCATTGTTAAAATTGCTATAAATTGCTAAATGCTAAATTGCTTTTTCGCCTGAGGTTTCAGTCAGGTTTTCCTGACGCTTCTCTCATACTTGTCCTTGTTAAGGCAATAGGAACCTGTTCTCTCTATGATAATAAACATTCTGGTTGTATGCGGAATTCACCAGTTACAACCAGTTCCTCTACTTCTTCTTGCATGCCTGATTCCCACCGATACCATCACTACCATCAACAGGAAGCCTGAGACAATGTCTCTCAGCCAGTACAACTGCTGAAATGTCAGGCCTAAATGCATTCCTAATGTTCACACTCCTGGAATAAAATCTATGCTGGTATGGAAGTAGTTTTTAGGTTAAAATTTGTGCCACTGTCCTCAGAACGCAGAATAGAAATATCTGTATTAATGTCCTTTTGTACATCCAGTCATTCGGATTTCAAAGTGCTGTTTATGTTCTAATAATTCCAGACAACACAGCACATCATGCTGAAACTAGGAGTGTCTTAACAGACCACACCCAGAAACTACAAATTAAACCATCCCCCCACCCACACCCACACTCTCTCATTCCGTTTTATTTGACAAAAAAACATTTGATTAATTAAACTGAGTGAAATATTCAAAACCAAGATGCCTTGGCTTTTATGCTGCATCATGCTATCAAATAAAAACATTCTACCAACAGTAGATGTCTTGTGCATCAATTTACTCACATTTCCCAAAAATTCTCATATATTTGGTATATTTGGAAATGTTGAACTCTAGACGTTTGTAATTTCTGACCTAGAGGTGGGTGAGTGGGGTTTCATATGTTAACATAAATGTAATTTCAATGAATTAAATGTTTGCCCAATACTTAAAAAAGTACATACTAATTTTTTTTAGTTCAGTTTAGTCTTAGAATGTTTAATAAAAGGTACATTTAGTTGATCCAGGCTTTTGCTCTTACGCAAACATGTCAGCCAGATTGCACACGCTCACTCACTCACTCACACACTCACCCACTGCCCGACGCTGTTGTGGCCGTTATTGGCGGCCTGCACTTCCTCCCAGAGAATTCGATCCCAGCCCCTGCGCCTGATCGCGGAGCGAGTCTTGACTGCAAACACCAGCAGGATAATCAGGGCAACAAACACCAGGAAGCCGAGGACGATAGCTATGGCCTGCAGGAACAACAGGACTTAACATTAATGGGCTGAAATTACATACACAAACAAAGATAGTAAATAACAGGGATGTCTGAAGGTGGGTGCCCTAGACTCTGCTTATAAATACTGGATCTGAGTCGACTAGCTGCTGCCTCCACACTGGACTATATTTAAGGGTTGGTTCGCCAAATTTAGACAGAAACTTTTGCCACCACCCCTAAACAAAATTAATAAATAATTTGGTTCAAGGAGATCAAAGCATCCAAAATTACATTTGAAAAACTCAACAGCAACATATCTTTCTAGAAACAATGTCCTGGCTACTAAGAATAATACACTGATAGTTTCCTTTTATCACTTGCTATGTATCTCCATGCTAAAGGATGTGACTAGTGAGCCTCCAAATATTGTTAGGTGTCTATCACAGTGAACATTATGTCAAGAGATAGTGTGATAGATTACCTAAAGTTTTTTGCATGATGTTACAGACTCTGTCAGACCTACATCATATCTGATAAGAGTTTAGTTGGTAACTCTGGTATTCACAATGGAAAGGTGCTCAACTTATGTGTCTGTTAGTTTTGCACAATGAAAAGTGAAAATGAAAAGGTTGGCTACACATTGCATGAAACTGAAAAATACTTGTTTCGGATAAACAGTTGTACTGCAAAAAAAATATATATATTTTGTGTCCGAGTCATCTGTGTCCAGTGTAATTTACCTTGCTTCAGAAATGAAGCAGAGAGGTATGAATCATCATCTTAAAAACTGACTAATCAAGGCTTGATTGAAGCACCAGAATCTAAAGTATGCTTAAACAAGTTGAGCATTAGAAATGAGTTAATTCAGTATTGAAGAAGGAAAAAAAATATTTCCTTCTAGAGTCATATATAGAATTTAACCCAAAAAAAAAAAAAATCAACAAGATGTTGAACAAGATGAACATTTTTGCAGTGTTTGCTTATCTTGGCCCAACTCAATTCCTTTTTTTTATCTTTTAGATCAATGGTTTGTTTTTACACAATACATTATTGGATTCTTGTTGGTAAAGGAGCTATGTACCCGCAAGAGAATCCACAGACTACCCGAGCCTCCCAAAAAAGAAAGTGTATCACACCTCTTCGGGCTCCACCACACAGTAATGGTAGAGGTACTGGTTAATGAAGATGCCCTGGGCCTGGTTCTGGTTCTGGTACTGGGCACACAGTTGGATGACCTGGCTGTAGTAGACAGACCCCGTGGACTGGGCTGTGGGGTTCACTGCCACCAGGTAGACGATAGTGGCGATTATCATCAAAAATGCCAAAATGGCACAGATGATGATGGTTGCTAGGTAGAACTTTGATGAGCGGGCAGTATTTTGCCTCGAAACAACCAACACAAATATGATGAGCACAGCTATGAAGGTAATGCCAGAGATGGTGATGATGAAGGCTTTGCCAGCTTTGGGATCCATTTGTGTTTCTCCATAGCCATAGAATCCGCCAGTGCCAGAGCCGCCTCCATATGAGCTGCCACCATAAGAGCTGCCATAAGAGCCGCCGTACGAGCCGCCATAACCTGGCATTAAGCCAGCTCCACCTCCCAGACCCATGAGGCTCATATCGTAGTCCCAGGACAATGTGGCAGCCACACAGGCAAACACAGCCACACACATGATGATGATGATAATACACATTATCTTCATCACACCAGGTGGTGAAGTCCAGCTATAGAAGTGAAGCATCTTCTCTCGTGGGTAGTAGGAAAAAGCTGGGTTGGACATGTGCTCACTGTGCCTGTGTCTGCTGCTATGGCTGCAACAGAAGAGGACAGAGTATACGCTTAATGAAACAGACTGGAGTTATCTGTATCCTCTTGGAAGATGTTTTTTTTTAACATATGGCATGGTTAACAGACACTAAATACAAGTGATACTGGACAAAGCTGACATTAAGCTGAGATAACTTGAAGTACATATTTTACTGATGATAAAAAGTCTTTATTTTGGGGTAATCTATTTTTGATTGATTTCTCAAAAGGAACAGGTTAACATTTTTATGAAATAATGTCTTAAGCCGAATGTAATTTGACTTCCTCCATTTTCACACAAAAGTAAAATTCAACACTGAGTTGGATAAAAATAAGGAGAATGACAAGCAGCTCTTCAGTGACAGATAATTGTAGGTCAACTTACTGTTTGCTACCACCTGACTGGTGTGGAGAAGGCCTGTGTTTGTTGTGCGGCATTCTGAAATCCAACTGGAAGTCACCAAGGTAAAAAGGTAAAAAAAACACAACAACTGATTTTTACAAAAACGAGATAAGACTTTAACCATCAAATCACTGCCTGATCAACTATCTTCCCTGTGGTGTGGTGCCCCAAAAATAAATAAATAAAAGATTAGAGTATCTTATTAAAAGACAAGTAAGAAAGACTATGAATCGTACAGGATTTTCTTCACTTTACTTTTAATACTGTGCTTGTTTAAGTGTTATACTCCTGTGAGAAGTAAGCTATGTAGGCCTACATTTCCTATACAGCGAAATGGATCGCTTGCTTCATTAAAAACAAATCTGAAAGTATTAAGGAGATAAGTGGTAGGAGACATAGCCTTTGGCACTAACTGAGAATGTCTATTTTATTCATAAAACAAACTGAGGTGGGTTAGCTAGTTTCACACAGAATGAAACTATAGTCTGCAATTCAGTCGTTGACAGAGATGGCAAAAGTACTCACTTTCCGTACTTAAGTAGAAGTACAAATACTTGAGTTAAAAAATACTCTGGTAAAAGTGGAAGTACTGATTAAACTTCTTTACTCAAGTAAAAGTAACAAAGTACAGGCTTGGAAATTTACTTAAAGTATAAAAGTAAAAGTAGCCTTGCGAATGGCAACCATTTTCTATGCAAAGCTACCCGGAGCACACAAATGTTACTAGAGAGATGCTGAGGAACTTCAGTGGACATGGAAAACACATATATGTCTTTATATGGCAATGGCTACATTTTAAATGGATGTCTGCCAATTGGCCTAAAACATCACATATATGATTATTATGACAGAAACTGGGACTCCAGGTTAATAAGATTTTGACTCATTAGCAAGATATGAATTCAGTTGTGATTCTGTGAGAATTCACAGATCCAGTTTATATTTTTAATCTTCCCTTAACATTTAAATGAATCTACATGTATGTGTGTGTGCTCAAATATGGCTTCTGGAAATAAAATAAAGGATCAAAATATGAATGACTAAACAGACATTAATGAATAAGTTCCCCAGCACATTGGCCAGGAGTCCTTCTTGATGCCTACTGTCTCAAACATCTCTCTCTGATAAGGCTGAGGATGATGCTTGTCTGCCGGATCTCCGTTTTCTTCATTTTCAATCATGTCTAGGCCTATGTGTAAGTAAGTAAGGTTTATTTGTATAGCACCTTTCACAGATAAAACTCACAAAGTGCTTCACCGTAAAATGTAATAGGCTACAATACCAACAAAGTACAATACAATGCATATGACACTTAAAAACAAATGGAAAACATAAAAACAAAACCATAAAAAACCACACGTCTAACTAAATGTGCTAACGTTAGCGCCATCAATGATTTGCTGTGAATTAGTGCAGAATGCTGAATCTGTTGAGTTGCGTCAAATGCAACGTACAGTAGATATTCCCATCTATTTAGATTGAATATGGTATTGATGATGTAAACAATGATAGCGATAACTCCAGTGAAATGATGTGAAAGTTGAGGACTAGATTAGGACTGGATTAAAAACTGATTCTGGTTTCCAACGTCCCCCCAGACAACTTCTGTCTAGCTAAGTTTTCATCCACTTGTCAATTGAATTACAGTATCTGAAGTTGGTGAACAGGTGAAGACCACACCAAAACCACTAGCTAACTTACTTTAAATGTGAAGAACTATATACTAATAACGGGCTTAAGTGAACTGACAACATGAGTTATACGACTTACAGTTGTCAAAGACGCACACACACAATCTCAGCTGATTATCCTCCGGACAGATATTCTCTTTTTCTCCGTGCGGCGCGCGCACCCGCTCGCGGTGTGTGGCGCGTGTCCGCGCTATTTTCCGACATAACAACCTCTTGTACAAAACAAAAGTAACGAGCCAATTTTGTAAAATGTAAGGAGTAGAAAGTACCGATATTTGTGTTAAAATGTAAGGAGTAGAAGTAAAAAGTCGCCACAAAAATAAATAGTAAAGTAAAGTAAAAATATCAGAAAAATCTACTTGAGTACAGTAACGGAGTATTTGTACTTCGTTACTTCCCATCTCTGGTCGTTGATATGATAGTGGCTATTACATTACAGATCATTTAATGTTACAAAGGGGATTTCCCACAACAGAAAATAGACTAATGTGAAAGCAGTTGTTTTCATGAAAAAAATATTGTTTAGTTACACCATTTTCACGACATTTTGCCCGAAATTATCTAATTCTTTTTTGTTTGTTAAGCAGATAGCTGCATTTTGTTTTATTGTCTTGTCTTGATGTAAAAGATAGGTAAGCTTAGATGTATTTCTTTACTCTTATCTTTACAGTGATGACTGCATAACATGACTGTTTTGGCTTACTTTCGTATGGAGGCGGCTCTGGCACTGGTGGATTTGGCTATGGAGAAACACAATGTATTGGATTGACATTCGTCTATATTCTGTTGTGGGAAATCCCCTTTGTAACATTAAATGATCTGTAATGTCATAGTGAATAGTAGGCTATATAGTTTCACTCCGTGTGAAACTAGCTAACTCAGTTTGCTTTATCAGCTGCTCATTTAGGCTATTGAATAAAATAGACAATATCAGTTACACGTTCGGATTTAACGTGTAAATACTCAGAATAGTAAGCTAGAGTTAATATGTCTCTTATTAGATTTCGCACTTGACATTCAGTTATACATTATAATTTGACCCACCTTGTGTGATGAACCGCCTGATCCAGATGAAGACAGCTAACGAACGCAAACACAATGTGCGCGTGGTCGCATGCGTGCGCCTACAGGTGTGTATTCATCACGTGGTGTGCTACTCCCCAGTCAACAGGTCTAACCTGTCCTCGTTCCCCACAGCTTTAACAATAATAAGGACAAGGAACAAGCAACACCGTTTACTCTTCTGGAATCTACACCCTAAGTTCCTCGAAAGTCACGAGTTTTGATATTTGCAAGCTCTTTTTGTTTTGGAGGAGGTTTTCACTAAATTGGAATTGAAAAAAACGTGTAATTCACAGTATTCATATTTAATTAAATTAAAGCATTTGGCATTAACCAAATGAATGAAACAGAGCCCATGCTAATATTTTAGTTTCATTAATGATAATCAGAGATGGCAAAAGTACTCACTTTCCGTACTTAAGTAGAAGTACAAATACTTGAGTTAAAAAATACTCTGGTAAAAGTGGAAGTACTGATTAAACTTCTTTACTCAAGTAAAAGTAACAAAGTACAGGCTTGGAAATTTACTTAAAGTATAAAAGTAAAAGTAGCCTTGCGAATGGCAACCATTTTCTATGCAAAGCTACCCGGAGCACACAAATGTTACTAGAGAGATGCTGAGGAACTTCAGTGGACATGGAAAACACATATATGTCTTTATATGGCAATGGCTACATTTTAAATGGATGTCTGCCAATTGGCCTAAAACATCACATATATGATTATTATGACAGAAACTGGGACTCCAGGTTAATAAGATTTTGACTCATTAGCAAGATATGAATTCAGTTGTGATTCTGTGAGAATTCACAGATCCAGTTTATATTTTTAATCTTCCCCTTAACATTTAAATGAATCTACATGTATGTGTGTGTGCTCAAATATGGCTTCTGGAAATAAAATAAAGGATCAAAATATGAATGACTAAACAGACATTAATGAATAAGTTCCCCAGCACATTGGCCAGGAGTCCTTCTTGATGCCTACTGTCTCAAACATCTCTCTCTGATAAGGCTGAGGATGATGCTTGTCTGCCGGATCTCCGTTTTCTTCATTTTCAATCATGTCTAGGCCTATGTGTAAGTAAGTAAGGTTTATTTGTATAGCACCTTTCACAGATAAAACTCACAAAGTGCTTCACCGTAAAATGTAATAGGCTACAATACCAACAAAGTACAATACAATGCATATGACACTTAAAAACAAATGGAAAACATAAAAACAAAACCATAAAAACCACACGTCTAACTAAATGTGCTAACGTTAGCGCCATCAATGATTTGCTGTGAATTAGTGCAGAATGCTGAATCTGTTGAGTTGCGTCAAATGCAACGTACAGTAGATATTCCCATCTATTTAGATTGAATATGGTATTGATGATGTAAACAATGATAGCGATAACTCCAGTGAAATGATGTGAAAGTTGAGGACTAGATTAGGACTGGATTAAAAACTGATTCTGGTTTCCAACGTCCCCCCAGACAACTTCTGTCTAGCTAAGTTTTCATCCACTTGTCAATTGAATTACAGTATCTGAAGTTGGTGAACAGGTGAAGACCACACCAAAACCACTAGCTAACTTACTTTAAATGTGAAGAACTATATACTAATAACGGGCTTAAGTGAACTGACAACATGAGTTATACGACTTACAGTTGTCAAAGACGCACACACACAATCTCAGCTGATTATCCTCCGGACAGATATTCTCTTTTTCTCCGTGCGGCGCGCGCACCCGCTCGCGGTGTGTGGCGCGTGTCCGCGCTATTTTCCGACATAACAACCTCTTGTACAAAACAAAAGTAACGAGCCAATTTTGTAAAATGTAAGGAGTAGAAAGTACCGATATTTGTGTTAAAATGTAAGGAGTAGAAGTAAAAAGTCGCCACAAAAATAAATAGTAAAGTAAAGTAAAAATATCAGAAAAATCTACTTGAGTACAGTAACGGAGTATTTGTACTTCGTTACTTCCCATCTCTGATGATAATTCAATACCATTCAATTTTATTTATAGTATCAATTCATAACAAGAGTTACCTCGAGACACTTTACAGAAAGAGTAGATCTAGACCACACTCTATAATTTACAAGGACCCAACAGTTACAGTTGTTCCCTTCAGAGAAAGCAACAGTGCAACAGTGGCGAGGAAAAACTCCCTTTTAGGAAGAAACCTCGGAAAGACCCAAGCTCTTGGTAGGCGGTGTCTGACGGGCCACGTGGGGTTAGAATGAAGAGTGGCAATAACAGTCACAATAAAAGATAATGCAACAGTGACTAGAAATAGTAGTTTGTAGTAGTTCGTGGCATAATAGGGCTTAATGTTTACATACATTCAATATTTTTTAGTATAATCAACTTTGTTTTAATGTTTTGTACAGAACTGTACAGTCGATTGTTTTTTCCTTAGTAAAGGCTGCTTTTTTGACAAATGCTACAAAGGTGTTACTTAATCATTCATTAAAATTTAATATATAAAAAACTGATGTGACCTGAGACAGAAAGGCTGCCATGCTAATCCATTCTTTCTGAGGAGAATCCATCCATCCATCCATCCATCCATCCATCCATCCATCTTCATCCGCATATCCGGTATCAAGTCGCGGGGGGAGCAGCTCCAGCAGGAAACCCCAAACTTCCCTCAGACTTGAACTCCGACTGGGAGATCCCGAGGCGTTCCCAGGCCAGGTTGGAGATATAATCCCTCCACGTACACTGCTGTTAAAAAGTTTGGGGTCACATTGAAATGTCCTTATTTTTGAAGGAAAAGCACTGTACTTTTCAATGAAGATAACTTTAAACTAGTCTTAACTTTGAAGAAATACACTCTATACATTGCTAATGTGGTAAATGACTATTCTAGCTGCAAATGTCTGGTTTTTGGTGCAATATGTACATAGGTGTATAGAGGCCCATTTCCAGCAACTATCACTCCAGTGTTCTAATGGTACAATGTGTTTGCTCATTGGCTCAGAAGGCTAATTGATGATTAGAAAACCCTTGTGCAATCATGTTCACACATCTGAAAACAGTTTAGGTCGTTACAGAAGCTACAAAACTGACCTTCCTTTGAGCAGATTGAGTTTTTGGAGCATCACATTTGTGGGGTCAATTAAACGCTCAAAATGGCCAGAAAAAGAGAACTTTCATCTGAAACTCAACAGTCTATTCTTGTCCTTAGAAATGAAGGCTATTCCATGCAAGACATTGCTAAGAAATTGAAGATTTCCTACAACGGTGTGTACTACTCCCTTCAGAGGACAGCACAAACAGGCTCTAACCAGAGTAGAAAAAGAAGTGGGAGGCCGCGTTGCACAACTGAGCAAGAAGATAAGTACATTAGAGTCTCTAGTTTGAGAAACAGACGCCTCACAGGTCCCCAACTGGCATCTTCATTAAATAGTACCCGCAAAACACCAGTGTCAACATGTACAGTGAAGAGGCGGCTTTGGGATTCTGGGCTTCAGGGCAGAGTGGCAAAGAAAAAGCCATATCTGAGACTGGCCAATAAAAGAAAAAGATTAAGATGGGCAAAAGAACACAGACATTGGACAGAGGAAGACTGGAAAAAAGTGTTGTGGACGGATGAATCCAAGTTTGAGGTGTTTGGATCACAAAGAAGAACGTTTGTGAGACGCAGAACAAATGAAAAGATGCTGGAAGAATGCCTGACGCCATCTGTTAAGCGTGGTGGAGGTAATATGATGGTCTGGGGTTGCTTTGGTGCTGGTAAGGTGGGAGATTTGTACAGGGTAAAAGGGATTCTGAATAAGGAAGGCTATCACACCATTTTGCAACACCATGCCATACCCAGTGGACAGCGCTTGATTGGAGCCAATTTCATCCTACAACAGGACAATGACCCTAAACACACCTCCAAATTGTGCAAGAACTATTTAGAGCAGAAGCAGGCAGCTGGTATTCTATCGGTAATGGAGTGGCCAGCGCAGTCACCAGATCTGAACCCCATTGAGCTGTTGTGGGAGCAGCTTGACCGTATGGTATGTAAGAAGTGCCCATCCAACCAATCCAACTTGTGGGAGCTGCTTCTGGAAGCGTGGGGTGCAATTTCTCCAGATTACCTCAACAAATTAACAGCTAGAATGCCAAAGGTCTGCAATGCTGTAATTGCTGCAAATGGAGGATTCTTTGACGAAAGCAAAGTTTGATGTAAAAAAAATCTTATTTCAAATACAAATCATTATTTCTAACCTTGTCAATGTCTTGACTCTATTTTCTATTCATTTCACAACGTATGGTGGTGAATAAGTTCAAAACACAAAATTGTTTGGGTGACCCCAAACTTTTGAACGGTAGTGTAGTCCTGGGTCTTCCCTGTGGCTTCCTCCCAGCTGGACGTGCCTGGAACACCTCCCTAGGGAGGCACCCAGGGAGCATACTTACCAGATGCCCGAACCACCTCAACTGGCTCTTTTCAATGCGAAGGAGCAGCGGCTCTACTCCGAGCTCCTCATGGATGACTGTGCTTCTCACCTTATCTCTAAGGGAGACGCCAGCCCCCCTCCTGAGAAAACCCATTTTGGCCGCTTGTATCTCGTTCTTTCGGTCATGACCCAGCCTTCATCACCATAAGTGAGGGCAGGAACGAAAACTGACTGGTAGATCAAGAGCTTTGCCTTCTGGCTCAGCTCTCTTTTCGTCACAACTAAATTGAACTATAACTGCTGCTTTTCCAGATCCACAAAACACATGTAGATACATACTCCCAGGCTCCCTCCAGGATACTTGCAAGAGTGAAGATCTGATCTGTTGTTCAACGACCAAGACGGAATCCGCATTGTTCCTCTTCAACCTGAGGTTGGACTATTGGCCGAACCCTCCTTTCCAGCACCTTGGAGTAGACTTTACCAGGGAGGCTCAGAAGTGTGATACCCCTGTAACTGGCACACACGCTCTGGTCCCCCTTTTTGAGGGGAACCACCACCCCGGTCTGCCACTCCCTAGGCACCGTCTTAGACCTCCATGCAATGTTGAAGAGGCGTGTCAACCAAGACAGCCCCTCCACACCCAGAGCTTTCAGCATTTCTGGACAGATCTCATCAATCCCTGGGGCTTTGCCACTGTGGAGCTGTTTAACTACCTCAGCGACCTCTACCAGAGAAATTGACAACAATCCCCCATCGTCCTCCTGCTCTTCCTCTACCATAGAGGGCGTGTTAGCTGGATTTACGAGTTCCTCAAAGTGCTCCTTCCACCACCCTATTACCTCCTCCATTGAGGTCAACAGCATCCCATCCTTACTGTACACAGTTTGGATAGTTCCCAGCTTCCCCCTCCTGAGGTGGCGAACGGTTTTCTGGAAGCACCTTGAGAATCAACAAGGGAAAACTCTAGCCTCCAGTGTTGCAAAACCTGACACTGGAAAAACAGTTTTAAAAAAATACACCTCGGCTTTAGAAAACCAGTCCTTCAGGCTGTGTTAGCCAAGTATGTAGCCATTTTAGGAAGGTGACAGAGGTTAATTAAGATAGAGCTAGAAATGTAGTGCATGCAGTGCATGACTAGGATGAATGCATGTAGTGCATGCATTTATCCTAGTCATTCTAGACTAAGAGGATATTCAGTGTCTCTGAATTTAATATACATATACTTACATATACTTAGATTTTGTCTCACCATTTTAATAGAAAAAATTTGGACCATTATTACCATTGTAATAAAGCTAGACTCCAAAATTGGTTTTTCAGAAAAAAACAATTGTTGGCTTTATAATTTGTTTATTATTAATCATTTTAAACTGTTGCACTGAAACAGTGAATGGCAGGTATAACAGAAGTCACTCAAACAGGGCATTAGCTTCATGGTTAAATAAAAAAGGGAAAAAATACACGTACTGTACGTATATAGAAAGGCACTTCATTGGCATAAAACAGAATTACAAAATATGATACAAAACAATAATGTAAACATATCAAACATAATCAATTAGTTTTTATTCATTCATTCGTCTAGGAGGGATCTTTAATTGTTCTCATAGCCTTAGCACAATGTATGTATGCATCACATTGTATCAATGTAAAAAGAAGAATGTTCAATGTATCAATGCAAAAATAATAATTTACAAAAAGGAGTGACTAAAACTAATATTAAAAAACACCCATCTGTTACATTCCCTATTGTAACTTCAGTATCAGAGTCATAGACAGTTATACATTCAAGCTTTTAGTACATTGTACCTCACAGTTTGAGAGAAGACTACTGGACAAAGGAAATGCTATGTAAAAGCAAAATGCTTCCAGCATACAGCGAGCATTATGGCAAGCTGCCAAACCTCCAAAGTCTGACACATGCAATAGATAAATATATATCCTAAAATAAACTTTGTGAAACTAACCACAATGGACTTTTGCTGACACCTCAACGTGTTTTTACTCTAATCATATAGCCTCCATTAACATTGAGTCAGCCTTATTTACATCAGCTTCCTTAATCAGTGTCTAGCTAGCCAGTTTTGAGACTCCATTTACACCTGGTGTTAAAGGAACAGTCATCCGTTTTACAAAATGTGCTTGACTGTAATCTTACCCAAACTCAGATGAAAAGATAATTTAATTTCTTGTATAATTAATTATGGTTTCTTTCCTAGCAACTGACAACAAACACAAGCATCAAATAAGGTGTATTAAAAATGTATCTTCTGATGGCTAGTCTACCAGTTTCCCTCTGCTTCCAGTCTTCATTGCTAAGCTAGGCTAAACACATATCAGACTGGACACAGTGATGAAGCTGATATTCATCTTGCTCATCCAGGTAAAACAGCAAAACAAAGCATATTTCCCAAAATGTTCCTTTAAAATTTGATTTGCATCAGGGCTTATATGTATATACAGTATAATGAACACCTTTAAATTACACCTGATCCATTCCAGCTCTCAACAATGTTTTCAGATCCCATTTTTGACTAAGCTTACTTTTGCTTTGTCTTACTCTATAGAACAACATTTCTACTGATTTCCACTGATGATGTGTTGACCTGTGAAAATTATATTCTGTTTGTCATGATGACATTACAAACAGCAGTGATGGCACGTCAACCTGTTTTAATATGATAATAGTATATACACACAATCAGCAATTGTGGGCATACCATCTACTGTATGAAAGCAGTCTTTGCTTAGTTGAGAGAAACATCTCAGTCCCACAACTCCTTTTTTCTTAAACTGTTGCAGATTAGTTGCTATTGTTGTTGTACACTTTGTTGTACTCCTGAATCTTCTGTTTGATATGAGAAAGCTTGTTCTTTAGGTACTCACACCTCTCCCTTTTTTCTAAATACGTTGGGTCCTGGCAAGAAAAACAGAAATAAATTTAAATGTTTTACTTTCTTTCCTAATGATTACATTCATTTCATTTAACTGACGCATTTATCCAAAGCGACTTCCAATAAGTGCATTCAACCATGAAGGTACAAACTCTGAACAGCAAGAATCAAGAACAAGTACATTAGCTTGAAATAAGCCAAACTACAACATGTAAGTGCAAAATGTGCAAATTGTTTTTTGTAGCCATCATCTTCTTAGCTAAGGTGCAGTCAGAAGAGATGTGTTTTAGCCTGAGGCGGAATGTGTAGACTTTCAGCTGTCCTGATATCAATGGGGAGCTCGTTCCAGCATTTGGGAGCCAGGACAGCAAACAGTCAAGATGGAATTCTTATATACAGTTGTGATCATAAGTTTACATACCCTGGCAGAATTTATGATTTCTTGGCCATTTTTCAGAGAATATGAATGATAACACAAAAACATTTCTTTCACTCAAGGTTAGTGGTTGGGTGAAGCAATTTACTGTCAAACAACTGTGTTTACTCTTTTTAAATCATAATTACAATAGAAACTACCCAAATGACCCTGATCAAAAGTTTACATACCCCAGTTCTTAATACCGTGTATTGCCCCCTTTAACATCAATGACAGCTTGAAGTCTTTTGTGGTAGTTGTAGATGAGGCTCTTTAATTTCTCAGATGGTAAAGCTGCCCATTCTTCCTGGCAAAAAGCCTCCAGTTCCTGTTAATTCTTGGGTTGTCTTGCATGAACTGCACGTTTGAGATCTCCCCAGAGTGGCTCAATGATATTGAGGTCAGGAGACTGAGATGGCCACTCCAGAACCTTCACTTTATTCTGCTGTAGCCAATGACAGGTCAACTTGGCCTTGTGTTTTGGATTGTTGTCATGTTAGAATGTCCAAGTACGTCCCATGCGCAGCTTCAGGGCTGTTGAGTGCAAATTTTCCTCCAGTTTTTTCTGACACCATGCTGCATTCATCTTGCCATTAATTTTGACCAAGTTTCCTGTGCCTTTGTAGCTCACACATCCCCAAAACATTAGCAAACCACCTCCGTGTTTCACAGTAGGAATGGTGTACCTTTCATCATAGGCCTTGTTGATTCCTCTCCAAATGTAATGTTTGTGGTTGTGGCCAAAAAGTTCAATTTTGGTCTCATCACTCCAAATGATTTTGTTCCAGAAGTTTTGAGGCTTGTTTCTGTGCTGTTTGGTGTATTGTAAACGGGATACTTTGTGGTATTTGTGTAGTGATGGCTTTCTTCTGGCGACTCAACCATGCAGCCCATCTTTGTTCAAGTGCTTTCTTATTGTGCATCTTGAAACAGCCACACCACATTTTTTCAGAGAGTCCTGTATTTCAGCTGAAGTTATTTTTTCAGTTTTTCTTTGCATCCCAAACAATTTTCCTGACAATTGTGGCTGTAATTTTGTTGGTCTACCTGACTGTGGTTTGGTTTCAACAGAATCCCTCAATTTCCACTTCTTAAATAGAGTTTGAACACTGCTGATTGGCATTCTCAATTCCTTGGATGTCTTTTTATGTCCCTTTCCTGTTTTATACAGTTCAATTACATTTTCCTGCAGATCCTTTGACAATTCTTTTGCTTTCCCCATGACTCAGAATCCAGAAATGTCAGTGCAGCACTGGATAAAAGATGCAAGGGTCTCTCAGGAACCCAGAAACTCACTGACCTTTTATACACACACACTGATTACAAGCAAACAGATCACAGGTGAGGATGGTTACCTTTAGTAGCCATTCAAACCCATCTGTGTCAACTTGTGTGCATATTATCAGGCCAAAATCAAAAGGGTATGTAAACTTTTGATCAGGGTCATTTGGGTAGTTTCTGTTGTCATTATGATTTAAAAAGAGTAAACACAGTTGTTTGACAATAAAATTGCTTCACCCAACCACTAACCATGAGTGAAAGAAAAGTTTTTGTGTTATCATTCATATTCTCTGAAAAATGGCTGAGAAATCATATATTCTGCCAGGGTATGTAAACTTATGAGCACAACTGTATCAGAGACAGTCTCCATGATAGTCAAGAGAATGTCAAGGAATTTTACTGGTGGGGGGACATTCCAGTGATTTAGTATTACGCCCTTAAAATTGTCGGAATTAAGAGACGGATCAGTGATCAGTGATATCACCATGGTTATTATTTCAGATTTAACAAAGCCATTGATAACTGCTTTCTTCATTACAAGTAAACATATCTTGATTGGATTGAGCTTATTGTATTCATTTCTGCTTCTAAGTTATTTGCTGATGACAACATTGTTACATTTTTAAAGTATGATTCACTGGTTATGAAAACATCATTGAGAATCGCTTTCTTAATTTTAACACTTGGTTGTACTGTAACCTCGTTTTGGTTGATGCCACTGGGACAATAATAATAGAATAATCTAACAAGCTCCGACATTCCCTCTAAACTTTTTTAGACGGAAACATCGTACATAATATCATGACTTGCTAAAAGAAAAAAAAACTATATTATTATTCTATATTCATATTTATTTATTGTTATCAGTTACGAAAATGCTCATACTGTCCAGCTCAGGTCAGTATTAATACCAGTTTTACCTTTACAAAAAATGAAAGCCAACTTTCCCATGAATGCCTTTGCTTCTTGCCAGTTCCCTGTCTACCAGTAAGATTTCCCAACAAATCCTGCTTGTTGTGTGTGCCCACACTTTACATTATACTACTACTACTACTACTACTACTACTACTACTACTACTACTACTAATAATAATAATAATAATATATACTTTATTGAATTGAATTACACACACATGCCTATACATGCACTAATGGAGAAATGTCAGAGTGGGAAAGGCGCCCCAAGCAGTTGCGGGTTTGGTGCCTTTCTCAAGAGCACCTTGGCAGTGCCCAAGAGGTGACCTGGCACCTCTCCAGCTACCAGTCCACCATCATACTTTGGTATGGGGACTTGAACAAATGACAGTTCCCAACCCAACTCCCTACTGACTGAGCTACTGCCACCCCCAACTAGAGTTGTAACACAAAGTATTTTTTGTTTTGGATATTTTTCTACTGCCATTTATACCATGTATGAATTTAGCAGCTCACACAGTATACAAAATATAAATATTTTATAATTAATCAAATAATAAAGAATGATGTGTTTTTAAGCCCCACCTCTAAAAGAAGAAAAGGTAAAACCAAGCCTAAATAAAAGTTTTGTTTTTTTTCAAATTAGAGTTTTTGCATACAAAGCGATGTTTTCCAAATGAACATAAAGTTTGTTTGGGGTGTAAAAAGCAATTAGAAAAGAAATTAGAAAATCTTAAAAGTGTTTTTTTTTAGACGGCCCCTTACTTAAGCTAGGCATTTAACTGTCAAGTTGATAGAGAGAGCTTGGACTTTCTGGTACAGAAACAGCCACTCAGTGAGTGACAGTGGATGGATCATGAATTACATTTAAAAATGTATACTTACAGCTTTCTTCCTTTGATATTCCATTATTATGCTACTGATCCGCTCCTTCTCCTGAAACAAAATTAAAATGTTACTGGCCAAAGTTACACAGTGTGTGTGTCTCTGTGTGTCTGTGTGTGTGTGTGTGTGTGTGTGTGTGTGTGTGTGTGTGTGTGTGTGTGTGTGTGTGTGTGTGTTATACCATTTGACTGGAAGGCCGGGACGGAAGGTTCTGCATTATCTCATCCATCTCTTCAAACTTCTTGGCCATTGCCTGAACCTCAGCGTGCAGCTCCTTGTATTCAGCATACTGGTCATTAAACACAGCCCTGTACTGGTCCCTCTCCTCCTCTGACCTGATGCTGGGGTACTTTCTGTGGAAACGGGACAGGATAAAACATTTTCTTGGGCCGCTGGCTACATTTAAACTACAGCTGAATGTGAAAATGTGTCTCAGTTTCCTAGCAGCAGTCTTAAATACGACAATATCAATTGAAAAACAAAACATCTTACACAACTACATGCCAGGTTGCCACCATAGACCATATAATTGTTTCCTTAATAAGGGATTTAAGATCACAATTTCTGTCTGCCTTAAAACAAAACAAAAGTCAGGTGTCCCTGTATATTTCTTGAAACAATCTTTGCTTGCTGTAATCATTCCTCCCGCTTATACTGGACATTAAGATATTCTTTAATAATGTGCTTCCAATGTAAGTGATAAGGGACTAACATTGTTAGTAACACTGCTAACATTATCGCATGCAGCTGCATGCTAACGGCAGTAAAAGATGTATTCTTGGCTTCCAATGTTGTTAAATTCTTCCCACTTCCAGGGTCACATTTCTCCTGAATCATTTTCGGTTATGTAGTATTTGGTTTAAAAGCCTTTATCTGCGGCAAGTACTGCTATTTTCTATTAGTGTCCACTGCTAACCATAGCAACTGCATGGCAACGCCAGGGAAACCTGTAACGTTGGCTGCAAATGTTGTTAATTTCTCCCTAATTTTGGGCCGGATTACTGCTGATACATGTCCAATTGGGTAGGGTTTCAATAAGAAGCCTTTATCTGTGATTTTGAAGAGACAGGTGCTCCAACAGAATGTCTCAGAAAGAGGGGGAATACAGGAGAAGCAGCCATGGGCAGTTTGATTAAGATAAAGTGTTTTTTTGAATATTAAAGCATGTAAATATGTTCTAGTACAGACAAAAAATGCAAGTATGAACCTGAAAATGCTATATAATAGCTCACCTTTAACTTAATCACGGCCACAAATTCTGACCATATGGCGCTTAGACATCGTTACAAATTAGTCAGCTCAAGTATGAAAGAGACACTGAATGAGTTACGCATATAAAAAGAAGCAACCACCGTAACTGTCACTAGCCTGCTGTATCTACTGTTTACTAATGCTGTTTTTTTCAGCATGACGTTGAACGTGGGATTAATGTTACAGGCTAGTTAACCTTCAGCAGCTGTGTGCTATTATGTAACAAGCCCAAGTTATCTTTAGCCCGTTTGTAAAAATTGGATGGCTGGTCCGGCATATCTCTTTGTAACTAGGGCTGCACAATATAAGGAAAATATCTAATTGCAATTATTTTGACCAATATTGGAAGGAATGATAATTTTTATATCATTATTCTCATTTTCATTGATAGATATAAAAAATTGAAAAAAAATTAAACATTTATAGTGTAATTTGTGTAAGGATCTGTACCAAACAAAGATTTTTTTCTTTAGTCGGATAAGAATTGTAGGCCGGAATGTGTCTGCAGCATCACAACACTTAATTCAGAATGGTTTGACACATATTTTGCCATTATCAAAAAATTCAATAAAATTGTGATTACTTGTGCAACCCTATTTGGAAAAATGTTGGGCTATTGTCCGACATATTAGCTCTCCTTTGTTTTTCAGGTTTTTGTTGTCAGGTGTTGTAGTGTTTTGTAGCTATAGCATCATGTTAAGGTTTTGTTTGAAATGATGAGTCGGCCTGTGTTCATCTAGCTTTGATGTTAGACTTTGGTATGTGATTAGGTTTTCCTGATTAGCTTATGGGCATTAAAAGTAATGTGTAGCATCAAACCTTTGGAAGGCTACTTTGGTGTAATGTTATGTTTTGGACTTTTGTGAACGTTAGCCTCCTGGTCTGGAAGGATAATTTTGTGGAGCATCCTGGTTTTGGATGGTTGCTTTTTGTAATGTCTTCAATTTCAATTGAATTTAATTTTATTGACAATATCAAATCATAACAAGAGTCAAGACACTTTACAGATAAATCTAGACCAGTGGTTCCCAAACCTTTTGTCTTTGTCTCTTGTCGGATTATTGTGTTCTACTGTTTCTGTTCTGTTGTTGTTTCTTGGTTGTCCTTGGCAGTGGATTGTTTGCCAATGTTCTGTTTTTTTCTTGCTCTTGGGATTCAGCTTGTACCTGTTGGTTTTGGATTTTCCTTCTGTTCTCGGGACACCTTTTGTTGGTATGGACTTTATTATTATATCATTATTATATTTTATTAAATCTTCAAAACTCACACTGCCTGTCCGTCTCTGCATTTGGGTCCTACATCCTCTGAAACCTTAACAGAATAATCCGACCAAACATGGACCCAGCAGAGATTTTTTATGAACTGTGTGACCTTATGTGTGGAGGTCAAAGCCAGGTGGAGGGAGGCTAGTAGCAATTGCTTGAAGGAGCCAATTTTGGCAGAAGTTTGTGTGAAAGTTTTGGAAAAACCTTGGTTAAAGTACTCTGTTCCAAACGGGATTATGAGCTTTATTCTTGCTACAGCTCCTCCACTTACTGAAAAAGTGTGTTCAGCCAAGGCTGTTAGCGCCACAAAGGCGTCACTTAGTCAAGTTCCAGAACGGGACAAAATGGCCTATGACGCTATGCCCTGCTTCAGCCTCTCTTTAAACTAGAGCCCGTGCTGTCCAGCAGACCAGAGCCTGTACTGTCCAGCGGACCAGAGCCCGAGCTGATCTGTGCACTGCATGACATTTGATTCTGGGCCTTGCATCCAATTGTTTGTCTCATTGTAGAGAGCAAATATGTCTGCTAGGTATGCCGTTTTGATCCAGAATATGTCAGTTAGCTGTTTGCACAGTAGTCAATTGTGATCTTGCAAGAATGCCTTAATTTTTTTCCTGCAGTTCCATAAAACGCACAAGCACCTGTCCATGCAACAACCAATGTACCTCTGTGTGTAACAGCAGTGTTTGATGCGCTTCATCCTCACACTGCTGGGCGAACAGTCTTTTGTTTGTAGGGTGAGCTTTGATGACATTTACAACTTTAACAACAGATGCCAGGGTGTCACTGAGGTCTTCTGAAAGTTTTTTTACTGGCTAAGGCTTGGCGATATAACATACAGTGAAACATTTTGCATCCTGGGGCTTTTTTCTTCAATCTGCTGTAAATCCTTTGTTTTTGCCCATCATTGCTGCAGCGCCATCAGTGCAGAATGCAAAGATTCTCATTAGGCAGGTTATGGTATGAGAGGTAAAAGTCCACAGCCATAAAAATATCTTGTCCTGTTATTGTGGTTAAATTGACCTAAACTGTTTTCAGATGTGTGAACATGATTGCACAAGGGTTTTCTAATCATCAATGAAGGCTATTCTGAGCCAATGAGCAAACACATTGTACCATTAGAACACTGGAGTGATAGTTGCTGGAAATGGGCCTCTATACACCTATGTACATATTGCACCAAAAACCAGACATTTGCAGCTAGAATAGTCATTTACCACATTAGCAATGTATAGAGTGTATTTCTTCAAAGTTAAGACTAGTTTAAAGTTATCTTCATTGAAAAGTACAGTGCTTTTCCTTCAAAAATAAGGACATTTCAATGTGACCCCAAACTTTTGAACGGTAGTGTACATTCTTTGTAGTGCAAATAACATAAGTGCCCTGACGTTTATAATGCGCTGTGAGAAAATTACATCAATTAGCTTCGGAGCAAGTAGCCACTCTAGAGTCATAGTGCCTGTGTTTTCTGACGACGGTGGGAAATCTTTAGCAGGAAATATAACGCCATACCTGTCTCTCGTTGACTGACTCGCTTTTGTTATTCATTGCGTGCTTTCGAACACCCACCCAACCCAAGTTGGATAATAATATGGGGTACTACAACAAAATCAAGGACTGCATCTTCCATCAAGAATGCTTTTGAAAACCTTTCCAGCAGAAAGATTCATTTGTTCATTCATTCGTTAAATTTTTTGGAAAATATGGTAATACTCACGCTACATAGTCGGCTATAACGACAGGCTTAGGGATGTGTCCAGCTGGTATATGACCTCTGAGGATCTCTGGCTCAAGTGCCATCAGAGGAACAGCTGCATAGTTGTTAGGAGCGTCCATGATGTCTGGCTGGATAGTGGGGAGAGGAGTCTGCTCAGAGGCCCTGGAGGCTGGACCCAGCTACAGTTGATAAACAGAGTCACGTGTTCAGGTTATCTACACTGTGCAATTCTGTGTCTGCTACAACATTGCCTGTTTTAGAAGGCATTACATATAAAATATATATGTAATTTATAGTATATGAAATGTCTGTCTGAAATGCTGCATTTTACGATAATGGACTGTTAAATGGAATATAGCGCTTTTCTAGTTTTAATGACTACTCAAAGCGCTTTTACATAGTACAGGAACCATTCACATACATTCATACACTGTGGCCGAGGCTGCTGTAAAGGGTGCCACTTCATCAGATAAACACTCACACACATTTACGCTCCGGGGCAACTCGGGGTGTGGTGTCTTGCCCAAGGACACTTCGACATGGGATGCAGGGCCAGATCTACCAACCTCCTCTTCTGCATGTCATTCATTGCAGCAGTAAACAAAGAAGTAGCAACTCTAGTATTGATATATGACCATTTTAAGATCAGGGGCGAATATTTTTCTTTCTTTATTATCAATAAAAGTAAAGTTAGGCTTTGCTGTTGCCTTCTGACTCAATTTAAAAAAGACAAAGACAAGTGAGAGGGAGATAGAGAGTGGTGGTACAATCTAACATTCTAGCACTGGGTTTTACAGACAGCTTGTTTGTAACTGCAACTCCACAATTGCTCTGCAAAAGTTAACGCAGAGTAAATTTTGGAGAGTGGGTGGGGATCTTCCATGCTATTTTCGAGGTCAAAGCCGATGCTGGCTGCTGGTCTGCACTTGTGTACGAATATCGCAAGAAACCTTTTACCTTGACCAGAAATATTGTTACTTTTTGATATTGCAAGATTACATCATACCTCTTCCAAATAACAATAAACTGTAGGCAATTGTGGCGCTGTGTCTCCCTCCATGTTGCAACATAATTTTATATCAATATTGTCTAATGCCAATTCTCATTTGAAAATATATCACTATACCTTAAAAAGTTAATACACGGCCCATCCCTAATTTCACAATTGCATTGTATATTATTTTACAAATTGATTGATTGATTATTATTTATTTATCTTTATTTATACTATTTATTGATCCCCAGTGGGGAAATTACAATTTACACTCTGTGTACACTTTGTTAGAATCACTACACACAAGCCTGAAATACACGCACATGCTCAGGACCTATTCATGCACAAATGTAGAGATGTCAGAGTGAGTGGGCTGCCAGCTGGACCAGCACCCTGAGCGGTTGGGGGGGTACGGTGCCTTGCTCAAGAGCACCTGGCAGTGCCCAGGAGGTGAAGTGGCATCTCTCCAGACACCAATCCACACTCCGTACTTTGGTCTGCATGGGGACTTGAACCGCGACCCTCCGGTTCCCTACCCAGCTCCCGACAGACTGAGCTACTGCCACCCCAAAAATTAAATTAATTAGATTAATTAAAGATTAATTGGCATTTAAAAAGCAATCCTTGATACTTACTATAGACAGAGGGACTGATGATCCAATTGTATTCATCTAGATTCATGGGAAGAAGAGATGGAGAGGGATTAATTAGATGTTTAGTGTTCAAAGTGTTATTAGGTGTTCCCCCTAATGAGGCTGCTTAAAGACGTTAATTTCTTCAGATGAATACATTTTAGCTAATGTCACTGATACTGCTCTGTGTGTTTAGTAATATCTGTTGTGAGCTATGTTATTAAAAATTGACTTGACTAGTGAGATTGTATTCCTAGAGAATGGCACCTTACTTCTTGCGATGAGACAGGAAACAGTTAGGCCTACATTGAACTGTCTGTGTTCCAAGTCAAGCTTTTTTCAGTCTTAGAAAAAGACATGTTGGTGTTATGGTTTTTGTTAAACTAAATGTTGACTAAATGCAAACCCAGTCCCCATTTATACTCCTATTTCACATTTTGTCTAGAAATGTAAATTATCACAACTCATTAACAAATCATTAAATTGATCATAAAATTGGACTGGGGGTGGGGGGGACCAAAATATATATACATATAAAAATATGTATATATGTAATTGTATAATTCTGGGCAGACAGTAAACATTTGTGAAAAACTGAAAATCCATTTAAAAAGCACGACCCTCTGTGTGTGCGTGTCAGACCTCATGTGCCAGCAACTCCTTCCTCATCCTGGCTGCTTCATGCCTCCACAGCTTCAGACACACACCTGCACTAATGAAGTAGAGCACCGTGGTGATGAAAAGGAAGACAATGGCTGCTGTCTGGCCAGCCTCTGTCCGACAAAACGCCCCATTTATTCCGTTATTGAAGACCGGTATATAGCATAGCCCCCCTCGAGTGGTGTCTCTCACATATACGATCCCTGCTGCTAAATAGAGCATTGCTAAGACCAGGTTAATGGAACACTCTGTAAGCGGCCACCAAGAAGAGTCTAGAAGGATGGCTCTGTAGTATATGGTCATCCCAACAACGACTAGAATAACAGTCACTATCCATGCAAGGCCAGCCACCACCAGGACAAAAGGTGTCTTGGGGCCTGTGTAGTAACTGCCCCCAGATCCATATGCACCAGCACCTCCACCAAGCCCCCCAAACAGCTGTGGCTGGGAGTATCCAAACATGTTGAACCACTCATTGTCCTTATGAACATAAGCACAGACACATGCGAACACAGCAGCCCCCAACAGCAGCTGCACACAGCCCAGGAGCCTCAGCAGACCAGCCCAAGACTTCAAGTAGGCATAACGCTGGTGGTATTCTTCCACCCGCTCATGGTAGGTCAGGGCTGAGAGATTGGTGGGCACTGCAGATGCAGATTCAAAGGCTTCAGCACCCAGCAGCAGCTGGTTTTGCTCCTTCTGAGAGGTGTAGCTGCCCCCAGAGCCACCATAAGGGTCCCGATAGGACCCTAGAAGGGACGGAGATGGAGGCGCAGAGTGGGGGGGTGAGCAGGGGACTCCTGCTGTGGTGTGGTGGTTGCCACTCTTACTGGATGAGGGGGCAGGGGAGTAAGGGGCAGGTAGAGGTGGTGCAGGAGGGTATTTGACCTGACCTTTGCTGCCACAGTTATTGCTGTTGCCACGGAATAACTTCTTGACAGAGTTGGGAATGAAGCGGTGGACCGGCTCAATGTCCATGATGTCACTCTTGGCCTCCTTTGGCTCACTATCGTTGGGGGGATAAAAGGATTCAGGGCCAACAGCTGGCTGTTTAGGTAGAGGGGGAGGAGGAAGGGGGTCTAAGCTTACAGCCGGCACTGTTCCATGAAAGGACTCTGGGGGCGAAGGAAAGTCCTGCCGTAAGGAGCCCACAGGGACCTGGTCATAGTGTGGGATCTCCTGCACCCTGTCGAACCGGGTGACAGAACCAACTCCTCTTGAAGACATTGGGCCTGGACTCTGTGCTCGCTACAGAGAGAAACACAGTGGATTAAAACCATCCACTGTCAACAGATGTACCTGAAAACATTGAAAAGAAAATATTTTACATTTTGGGTAATGTCACATCGTCAGTTTTACTTAACAACACAACATTGGATAAACCTGGATAAAACTATCTACATATCAATGTTCATATACATGTTTATTTGTTTGTTTGTTTATGTATACACCAACCACCAAGGCAAATTCGTCCCTTTTATGATTCTGACGAACAGATATCACAAGAGGTAGGTGAATAAATATGTTTTTGTAACTAGATGCAAAATTAACATACTGATTCAATTTCTGGATTTCACAAAGAAATTGCATCTTCAAAGATGAATAGAACACCACAAAAGCCAAGACATCCTGCCATCAAGGCTGTAAACTCTAAAAAATGAAACTGGCAAACTAGATTCCACTAAAACCGGACTAAAACAGTTAGCATTATAGCTTAAGTTAGTTGGCATCTACTCACTTCTCCACAATGACACACATTCCCAAACTACCTATTCATAGTTTTCAGCCAGATTGTCGCGGAGAGAGAAGGGCAAACAATCTGGAAATTCCAGAGCTGTCGCACAAGCCTGTCAAGTTTTCTTCATCTACAATCCACAAGTGTTTAGATCTCCTCTAAAAAGAGAAAAAAAACTAAGTTTTACTGTATATACAAACTGCAAGTCTTAGGCACATTTGACCCATATCCAGCACCCACTGCAGGTTTCAATCATTATGTATGTTCACAGTCTATATTTCTAGCCTGCTCGCTATCGACCTAACTACGCTGCTCATGGTGCTCATCAGCTCCTACATAGACTGTTGTAACTTTCACCATTGCTCATTTTATGAAGGTCACTGAAGAAAATGTGTCTTTGTTTATGTTATATAATGTGCTGTTGTTTTGCATTTCATTAAATTAAATGCAATTATGTATGCCATCAGACATGATTCAGGGAAAAAAATGGCTTGTTGTTGGTTGCATTGGTGGTCAGTTCAGTGTTAACGTTAACGTTAGTCCACTAGTGCGGCACGTATAAATTGCACAAATCCACAATATTCACCTTTCTGGGGTTTTGTTCTGATATGTGTTTTTGTAGAAACAAAACCCATGTGTCTCTCTCTTCGGTTAAACTGAACAAAAAGTATCTGATATTTTGATTACATTGTGGTAAATATTTAGCTGACTTGTCACAAACAATGGAGGACAGCTTTTTTTTTCCCTCCAGGTGGTGTGTTGCAGTGGCATCACGTGAAAACTATGAATTGCTGTTTTTGCAAAGTAGCCTAATCCTAAAATATTCTACAGTGTACCATGGGTGTGTAGACAAAGACTGCAAATAAAAAAATTAGTTATCGCCTCAAGTACCTTTCTAAGTTATGATGCAACATTGATGAGATTATAAATTGTTTATTAACTTAAATTTTTAAATGTCAAAATGATGTAAGGCCACATAAATACATTTCTATTTTACTCCATTGTATCAAAAATATGATTACATTTTGGGTGAACTGACCCATGTCTCTGGCTGGCCTGGTTGAAGACTTCTGAATTCATAGTGGGTAGGAAATCTAGGAAGTCGCCAATAGCCTAATACAGCCTAAGACAACAATAGGTCCCTGGGACTATTCTGCGTTGTTTTATGTGTTGAGCCCATAATAGCACCATCTATATGTCTATTTAATGTTGACCAGTATCGTCTACGGTTCAAACTATTTATACAAACAAAAACGCCTGGTGAAATGTTAACAATCATTAAAGTACTTTCAGCACTGGCGCCCCTACATGCCTAGCGTTTAAGCCACTTCCATTGTAAATCCGTAAAAAAAGGACAAAATAAGTAAAAACATTGAGAAACACAACAAAGACAGAATATGTTGTAAGTGTGTTTTACACATTAAAATAAATATCCCTGTCATTAAAGCCGAAAATGACACATCATAATTCGATATACACTGGCTTACCTGCTGACAATTCTCCGTCTATTTTTTCTCAGTGAAACCGGTATCAACAACCTGTCTGTCACTCTCCCTTTGTTCTCCACTCTCACACTGATCTCAGGTCAGACATCACTGTGAACTCCGGGTAAACTGAGGTTAATTAGCGGAAGAAAACTGATCCGAGATCCCCGCCGCGGTGAAACTCACCTGGCAAGTCTGACCAGCCTCACGATGTGTTCATGGTCTCCTCTAACCCCCGATTTCCCAGTATCCGATTCTTAAAACAAGATTCATTCATTAAATTATTGTGCTGCTTTATATCTAGAACAGGTAGGATTATATTTAACTAAGAGTATTACTGTTTTTGTTGAAAGCAATTTCTTCTTCTTCAATCCCTGGCCCTGCAGTCCCATGTCGAAGTGTCCTTGGTCAAGACACTGAACCTCGAGTTTCCCCCGATGCTGTCATTGGAGTATGAATGTGTGTGAGTGTTTATCTGATGAGCAGGTGGCACCTTGTACGGCAGCCTCGGCCACTGTGTATGAATGTGTGTGAAATGGTGAATGGTTCCTGTATGATGTGAAAGCGCTTTGAGTAGTTGTTAAAACTAGAAAAGCGCTATATAAATATAATACATTTACATTCTTCTCTTTTCCTATACAGCTAAAAACATGGTTCCATTTTTGAAATGTTAAGTTGATGTTAATGCATCAACATGTTAATGTTAATGTATAGCCTATGTTAATATTTAGGAGATTATTGCGTGTATCGGCTTCTTGATAAATATAACAAATTTAAAATTAAAAATATTTAATTTATATGGGTATTGTTATTATTATTATTATTATTATTATTATCTCAGTTAATTATTTAGTATACAGTCATTGTCTGACGAGCCTCACGATATATTCACTGCCTCCTTTCTCATTTGACGTCTCTATTTCCAATTCTTAAAGTTCCAATTTGTAATACTGACAGCTAGCATTTAACATGGTTACTGCAGTCCAAATTCTAAATACTGAAAAGAGTCCTTCCCCCCAGCACCTCCTCCCCAGCATCAAAGTTCACGGTAGTTGCCAGGTTGAGAACGTTAAACCCAACGTCATACAGTGTTAGCTTGATGCTAGTCTCGCATTGCCAGTCAGTAATGTCACAGAAATGTCACAGTAATCCACAGCGTAGCAGAGTTGCTTGATGCTGCTATGTTGGTGGTTATAAAAGCCTGTGCTCTCACGGAGTTCTGTACCCGGCTAACAGTCACCTTTTATCGACTAACTAAAAAGAGCACAACCTTGCAGAGCTTTGTGCCCAATGGTAACGTTTGCCACAATAACATAACATTTCATATATTGCAAAGTAGACAAGTAGAGAACACTGTCCCAATCCAACAATTCAGGCTACAGCGTGTATGGCCAAAGTTAAATTGCATGTTTCCATTATGAGGAAGTCAAACTTGCTGTCTTGGCATACGTCATGGATCCGACCTACACTAGCAGTAGCGTGTATTAGCATGGCGTTGTTAGCACCAGTCAGGATCCCTTCATCGGCTGTCTAAATATTAGTAACTAGTGAGTAACTGGAGTAATATGTATAATTTAATGCGAGCACACAAATGATGAAATGAATGAAAATGACCATACGTTAGCCGTGATATACATGGTAACACTTTACATTAAGTTAAGGCATGTTAATTAATAATTCGTTAATAATTAACCACCACTCATTACCAATGGTAGTGAATGCTTAACTAATCATTCGTTACTCACTCATTTAACAGTCTTCCACTCTGTTTAACAGTAGCTAATCCTTAGTGCTTGAATCACAGTCAATCAGTAACTACTCATTCGTAAATTATTAACTACCTACTTTTTTGTGTACCTTAATGTAAAGTGTTACCATATAAATGACTGAAGCTCAACGATTACCTGCTCACAAGTGTTATCTCGGGACTCTTTACAGATAGAGTAGGTCTAAACCACACTCCAGACTTTACAAGGACCCAACAGTTCTAGTAGTTTCCTCCAGAGCAAGCAACAGTGCGACAGTGGCGAGGAAAAACTTTCTTTTAGGCAGAAACCTCGGACAGACCCAGGCTCTTGGTAGGCAGTGTCTGACGGGCTGGTTGGGGTTAGAATGAAGAGTGGCAATAACAGTCACAAAAAATAATAGTTTGTAGTAGTTCTTTGTAGTAGTTCTTGGCATTGCAGGGTACTGTGCGGCATTACAAGGCACAGCAGGGCGTAGCAGGATGAACACGGCATCGCAGAACGTGTAGCGGGACCATGGGGACAGCTGCTACCATGATTTTGGAGCCTCCCTGATCCAAGGAAACATGCTGGGCGAAAAAGAACATAAGGACTCCGGGGAATAATTCCCCAGAGCTAGGTTAGTAACAAGCATTTCTGGAACATGGATGCACACAAAGATAGATATAGAAAAATATAGAAAGATAGAGGAGAGAGGAGCCAAGTGTGTCAAAGGAAGTCCCCCAGCTGTCTAAAACTATTACAGCATAACTAGGAGAGACAAGGTAAAGAGAGGAGCCTGGTCAGGCTAGAACTCTCCCCAACCGGATTGGGCTGTATGCCCTGCCTCCCTCTAGTTTTATTATATTCTTGATTATATGATAGATAGATCTGACAACTATGACGAGAAGCAGGTGGGCCGGGTTAGGCGGACGCTGCGACTCCTCACTCCCTAACAATATTCAATTCTATGACCTAACTATAAGCTTATCAAAGAGGAAAGTCTTAAGCCTACTCTTAATATGTACCTTGTATTGTAACACACTCCGCTCAGCTGTGTGGAGCACAGACAACAGCATTCAGAATCCTGTCCTTCCAAAATACAATGCTTATCCAATTATTATTCGTTTCCAAATTAACTTATACTTGAAACTGCATGGCACGGTTTATCTGGGCATCATGCAGTGTGACTTAGATCCACCCGCAGTACAGAAACTAATCGGACATGAACAGAGATAAGAGCCGTTTCTAGGTATTGGCGGACAGGTAGATTTATTTCTCGCTAAATAAATTGAGCAAGCTGAACTTGCAGCTTGGCTGCCCCCTAATGGCTGCGGAGGCCCAATGCATCAATGCATAGTCATCCTTCAGGAAGAAACAGCTCTGACAGAGATGCAAAAACCACAGGCTGGGTTTGTGATCTTCCTGTGGATTGTTACCTGCTGTGACAGAGTAATGTGAGTAAGTTGGATTCAAAAATATAAAAAATATAAGGTGAAGCACCGAGATATATTAGTGCATGTCACAGCCTAAGGGACAACCAGCACAACATCACGTAATATCTGTAATTCATCTCCCCACTGTTTACTCTGCCTTCTCATTTAGTCCTCTACTTCATGTGTTTTTTCATGTTTTGTTGTTTGTTTGCTTCTGTCTTTGTTTTCTTTCTTACATTTGACACTATATTACTATAGTATATTGATTAATTGATACTGTTGTTGATTTTATCTTAAATGTATATATTTTAATTTACTCAATGAATTGTATGTATTTATTTCTTCTCATATTATTATCCTTGATGCTTTGGCAATATTGTTATTTCTGACATTCATGCCAATAAAAGCAATTTGAATTGAAAAATTGAAAAATTTAAAGACGGTAAGATGGAGGGAGGCAAGAGAGCATGCCCCTTCATTTAAATGTATTTATTAAATTTATTAAATGTATTAAATGTATTTATTTATTTTG
Organism: Percina caprodes; assembly: GCA_013375575.1. Classification (NCBI taxonomy): domain Eukaryota; kingdom Metazoa; phylum Chordata; class Actinopteri; order Perciformes; family Percidae; genus Percina; species Percina caprodes. The sequence goes on along the minus strand of JABXJD010000099.1, from coordinate 306,590 downwards.
TTTATTTATTTATTTATATTATTACTGCTGATGATACATGACCAAATGGGCCAGGTCCGACACATACATCAACCCACCAACACTGTGTCCTTTACACACAAGTATTATTGGTTTGATGGTTGGTTAATTGTTGATAACAAAGATGCTCTATTAAAATCAAATAGGCCTTCGAACTAACCTTTAGAGAACCATAAACTAACGTTCCCTAACGTTCCCTAAACGTTCTGTGTTAGTGGGGTAAGCAGAATGGGAGGCTATGTATAGCCATAGACAGTTAAAGACGTTTCCTTGTTTTGATTTGACCAATCGCAAGTCGACATGTACTTCCGTATTTTAGGACTTGTCAAGCTGTGATTGGTTGACAGTATATTACATCCATGGTTGACAGCAGTAACGTTTGAAATCGACAGAATTTGCTGTTCATCTTGACAGCAGAGAACAAAGACACAAAGATGGAGATAATATACGCTGTCCGTGGTTTGGTCAAATCACTGCTGTTTCTGCTGCTGTGGTCAAACTGTGAAGGAAGAGAATCGGAGCTCAACCATGTAACCTGCGGCTCACTGGTTAAACTGCTCAACACCAGGCATAACGTCCGCCTGCATTCCCACGATGTCAAATATGGCTCAGGTAACTTTACTCAGATAGCACATGTACACTATCTAGACTTGCAAAGAGAAACATTTACATTTTAAACGCGCGACAACGAAGCGCTTAGTGTTTGCGGGGGGGAGGGGGCGTACGTATATAGGCTACCTATATTTGGTGGCCTGGCACGTTCTATGCCACTATTCCATGTTATGCGTTTTAGCCCACATAAATACATATTAATATTTTAAACCAGGCCTATTCCTGTCTGAACAGAACTTTTGAAATCAAGAATCATTAGACCTCAATTTATTATTTATTTATTAACATCTTTAATGTAAGGTTTATCAAGACATCCCGCAATGATGGTTAGCCCATTGTTTTACTTTACTTTTAAAACATGATTTGGGACCTCTGACTTTAGTTTGCAAAAATGATCAATGGCAAAAAAATACAAATACTTTCAAGGAAATTTAAAACATTGCATTTCATTTTTCTCATGACATAGGCCTGTTACTTTAACAGTTTGCAGTTTTAACAATTTTAGTGTGTGTAGTGTGTCTAAGAGATAGCCCAGCTGTAAAAAGAAGACTATAGTTAGGCTAATTCATTCATTCATTAAGCCCATAAACGTCCTGTGGCACAAATGAAAAATGGAGTTTCAGAGGACTTTTGAATGGTGTTCCTAAAGTAGCCTGTCTAAAAAGAATGTTACCTGTCTGTACAAATGTTAGGTTCAAAGCCTCGAGTTACAAAATACTCACGGACACAGACTGGCTTTTCTTTGGCAAAGGGGAATGAGCCCTGAAAATCATTTTTGCAGTCTTTCCCTGCTCTGCCGTTTTTATTAAGTGGGTGTGACCAGAAAGATGATTTACATAAATGGGTGTAGTATATAGTTGTTTTACATAAATGTGAGTTCGTATATTATTGTTTTACATAAATGTGGGTTAGTATGTCATATTATTTGCTTTACTGGTTATTATTGGTTGAGCTGTAGCTGGGTGTATTAGGCAAGTTTAAGTTTAACATAGTTCACTGAAGTTGAAGGAAGAAACAATAGCTCCTTTTCCACATAGTCACAGCTGCAAATTTATCTTATCTTACTCTGCTAAGCCAACACTCCTGTGTCTGGCTCCCCTCATCTGAAAACTTTCTTTCAGTTCTCAAGGTTGCACATATTCACATGATAACTATTAAACAATATAATTTTGTTCAGTTCCCACAACAAACAATCAATGCAATTCCATTCTTAATGTGTTTTGTAATAAACTATTTTGCTAATATTTATCAAACACAAAAGATGACTATCCCTCTCTAACTACTCACAACCTCTCAGCTGAGTATGCCGGACTAATACAGACAGAGGCTTGTTTCTATCATCATGCTTGCATTGTTTTGAAATGGAGGCTAGTAGAAGTAATCTCTTGGGGGTTGCTTTGCCGGCAAAGCAGAAAATAATAATAATAATAATAATAATAATAACTTTGACTTATATAGCGCCTTTCACAAACCCAAGGATGCTTAACAAACGGGGGTTAAGAGGTGAAGGTGTGAGGCCAGGAGAGATTAAATTCCATAAGCCTCAGTGAAGAGGTATGTTTTAAGCTGGGGTTTAAAGGTTATAATAGAGGAGGCAGAGCAAATAGCAAAAGGAAGCTTGTTCCAGAGCGATGGTGCACTGACACAAAAGGCTCTGTCACCAAATGTCCGGAGCTTGGAATTAAGGACAGCAAGCAGGTCCTTGTCAGAGGACCGCATGGACCGTGACTGAGTGTATGGGTGGAGCAGATCTGTTAGGTACTGAGGTGCAAGTCCATGGAGAGGTTTGTATGTCAGTAGGAGAATTTTAACCTGTCGGTTATATGTATACTTTATTAATCCCACAAGGGGAAATTTCAATTTACACTCTGTTGTTATTACACATATTACACACAGGCCTGAATTACACACACATGCTCAGTACCTATACATGCACTAATGGAGAAATGTCAGAGTGAGGGGGCAGCCCATGGAAAGGCGCCCGAAGCAGTTGGGGGTTCGGTGCCTTGCTCAAGAGCACCTTGGCAGTGCCCAGGAGGTGAACTGGCACCTCTCCAGCTACCAGTCCACCACCATACTTTGGTCAGAACAGGGACTTGAACCAGCGACCCTGGTTGTCATTTCTGTCAATGTAGCAGGGGCAACTTTAGCCTTTTTAGGGAGGCTAAAGCACCCCTTATAGTTGATCCTGGCACCCCTAAAAAAGTCAGTTTGACGAGCTCCCACAAAATACATTTTTGAGCCACAACGGAGAATCTGATATCAGCTGAAACTGCACATCCAGACGATCAGATATGTACCACTTAAGCTAGCATGTTGGGAAGTGGTTGTAATATGCATTCAAAGTTGTGAAGCTGTTTAAAACCTAAATGGGCATGATTATTTTCAAATGGGTCCATTAAACTCTCACATCAAGATATGTGAATCATCTGTATTTGGCTTTGGTGAGCGTCATTTACAGCCATGTTTGACACATGTCAGCTAGCCCAAGTAAGTTCGGTTCAGAGTTCTGCATGAAATGAAAAAAAATAATTATTTGAAATATTGAAAATATGTTAATATATCCCTTACCTGTTTCTGTGGTAGCCTACCTATGAGTCTTGGCATTGTAGAAATTAGATGCAACTAAATACTGAGCCTAAGAGTGTGGACAGCATTTTCTTTTTTATTATTTGAACTTGACAATACTGTATAAAATTATTAATATTAGAAAATAATCTAGCTAAGGAGTTCTGCTCTGGGAAAATCACACTATTGTGGAACTACTATATATGCCTAGATCATTCATTAGTCAAATTTGCACAAATCTTTCATTTTCAAAAGACTTTCTATTTACATAGTTCAGTGTTTTCCCTACCATGATGGTCCAAAATTATGTTAAAATGCATCGTTAGCACAGTAGAATAATGTGTAAATATATATTTATGTTCTGTCCTGATCACCCTGTCAGGGTTCCATTTGCTATAACAACCGCCTCGCTCTACATTATCCTTACATACAGAATGGCAGCTAATACCTACCATACACTAAGACTCTTTAAAAAAAACAAAAAAATAAAATAAATAAAAAATACTAAAGTCTGACACCATCTCACATCAAAGACAATCTGTCATAATGTCACTGAGTTTTTATTCACAGACTAAAAGACTGTACTACCAAGACAACCTACCATAATATCAAATTTGACTTCGTTGGAACGTCAAGACGGGAAAAAGACTTGACAGCTTGGACTGAGTTTTATGACCACCTTAGACAAATTATTTGAGACGACAGTACAAGCCACAACTCTAGCAACACTCATGATTTTTTTTTTCGATGATAGAAATGTGTCTGCGACAGTGAAATCGCTTAAAAAGTTGTTTGGTGTAAGGTTGGCATAACAAAATAATGTCATAGAACTCCCTGCAGTAGCTTAACATATGAGTGCATTTATGTTTCTAGTAATATAATTGCTTACATTAACATCAGTGGCATATCTTGATAAACCTTACATTGAAGAGTCAATAAACAAATAATAAATGAGGTGAAATTTAAGTTTTGATCCGTCAGGAATAGTTGGGCTTTAAATATGAATACCTATTTACAGACTGTGTGGGCTAAAACATATATAAAGCCTTAATTTTCTTTAACAATAATTCCCTACATTGACAATCAGGTATAGGTACACTCATTAAATTATGAAATGATTTAAGATTAGTGTATATGATGTAATAGTGTCATTTGTACGTGCCAGAGGCCACCAAATTTGGGCTTTTACGGCTTCCGCCGACCAACGACAGACCCACCCATATATTTACATCACCCCCTCCCACAAAATAGTTCCAACTTCCACAATAACCATAAAACATCTTTAATGTAAGGTTTATCAAGACATGCCGCAATGATGGTTAGCCTATTGTTTTACTAGAAATATAAATGCACTCATATTTTACTGCTGGAAGTTCCATTTTATCATGTTTTACTTTGTGGCTGACATTAGTTTGCAAAAATTATTAAAAACTACAGTTTACACCTGCGGGTCGTGGGGATTGACCACATTGAAAACCTATAAACATCACTTTACTTAGCCTATATTGTGAAAGAGAAGGCGTCACAGGTTTTTAAATTGCTTTTCAAGGTTGATTATGACTCCTTATATTAAGTTTTAATCCATGTAGTTTTATATTTCTAAAACGTTTCTTGTGTAGAGAATAGCGATTTTTAAAATCATGTGATGTATTTTTTTTGCCGCTATAATTATGGTTATATGAATATGGAAACATATTCATATATGTTAATGTCTCAAAAATATGTTATTGTTTTGTAAATACATTTTTAAAGAAAAAAATTATGTAAATATAAATCAACATTTTGTAGTCTCATTTAATCAATACAGATGTAAATAAGCTACTGTATAAATGTAATCTAAGACATTTTAAGAAATGTGCATGCTTATTCTTTCATTCTTCTTTCTGAGAAAAGCCAAACTCGGGTTTGTTAATAAAATGAGAATAGTTGGTCCACCTGAGGAGTTCGTCATGCTTTTTTTTTTTTTATCCTCTGTCTTCCTTGATTTGACGGGTTAAATGCTACAGCTACTGTTGCTACTCTAGAGGGAGGGGGGTTGGTGCTCGATCCCTGAAGTCTTTGGTCATGTGGATGCACCAACAGTGTTGTTGTCATTACTTAGAATTCTTCATGGGGGTGACAGAAACTATGCATTATAGCTTAAAAACTCTATATAAGCATTTTAAGATAAAGTCAATGAAGATATTGAACTGTGAAAAACACTTCCGAAACCAGAGCCATTAAAAAAGTGGGTTGCACTGTTGAGGTCTATATCTTTACTGCACACATACTCACTGAGGGTGCTCCCTCTCTCTACACTGTTTAACCACTACGAAAACTCAGGAGTGCTTTATTGTAGGTACTTATGGTCTACTGGTTATACAAAGAAGACTTAATCAGTGTTTCATCGCTTAACCAAAACTAAAGCTACTAACAGTTTATAAAGTAATAAAAAAATTAAATAAAGTAAAACGTGCCATTTTAAACAAAGCTCAATGTGGGATCTGTCGTGCGTGTGTGTGTGGGTGTAGGCAGTGGACAGCAGTCTGTAACTGGAGTGGAGAATGCAGATGATGCCAACAGTTATTGGCAGATTCGTGGGAAGCCCAACCGTCCGTGTCAACGCGGGGCAGCCATCAAGTGTGGTCAGGCCATACGCATCACACATATGAAGACCGGTCGAAACCTCCACACACACCACTTCAGCTCACCGCTGTCTAATAACCAGGTCGGACACACTTACTGTTATTTGTTGTACATGTGTATTTTTTTTTTTTATATATATATATAGATTTTGGACAATGGAGCTCTATGGCACAAAGCAAGATAAGTCAGGCTTTGGATAAAAACACATTTTTGTTAGTAGGATACATTCATTCGTTTGTTTAGGTATGTTCTCTTTCTACTGCAGGAAGTCAGCGCCTTTGGAGAGAATGGCGAGGGTGACGATCTGGACGTGTGGACAGTGCAGTGTGACGGCATCCACTGGGAGCGTGATGAGGCTGTACGCTTCAAACACGTTGGCACTGATGTCTTCCTGAGCATAACAGGCGAGCAGTATGGCCACCCCATCCGCAGCCAGCGAGAGGTGCATGGCATGACCACTCCTAACCAGCACAACTGGTGGCGCTCCATGGAGGGTGTTTTCCTCCAGCCCAGCCAGGTGCCGCTGCGCCACGATGAGCTCTGACATCATCACTGAGAGGCGCAAAGCATGTTGATTCTTGTTCATTTGGAGGTTTTACAAGTCTCCTGGACCAAATTATGTGTGAATGATGTAGAATATTTGACTGATAACTCATGTTTTTGCATGTGAAGCACTCGGGCACCAAAGACAAGGGCGATAATGTTATTTTTGAATAAAATCAGTGATACTCTATGTAGTAGCTACATAGTCTATATTAGTTTCCTCCTTGGAGAATTTCATAAGGGACAAAATGCTTTTAAAAAAAAAAAATATATATGTTATATAAATATAAATATATATATATATATATATATATATATATATATATAACATTAACCATTTATCATACCATATTTGAGTAGTCAATTGATAGAAAAGTAATCAATTAAAAAAAAAGTATCACTTGTAAAAGTCAGTTATCGCACATAACACCAAACATTACTTGTTTCAATATTGTTGGTTGGACAGAAAAAGCTGTTTATGTGACATATTCCAGTTGTGAAGGGAAGTCAGCTTGATGTGTCTTTCATCTGCTGTTTCCTTGGAAAACCACTGCGTTTTAGGTGGTCAACCTTTGCCTTTGAGCTTTGCAGAAGAGCTTGGGAAGAACATTTGTAAACACCGCCTTGTAATTTCTGCCTGAAAGACCTGACACACCTTGTGTCTTGTTGCTAAACTGATTCCCCTGGTGTAAGAATTTTTAGATTAAACTGTCTTCAGCAATCTCACCTTTTAGTATGGCTGTTCCTCACCCAGTTTTATTCTATTTCTGTTAATGATTGTGGTGCAACCTACATATTATGTTGTTGATCATTAATATCTGTTTGGTGTAAATGTAATGTTTAGTCATACTATATATTGTTTATTTGGAAAGTGGTCTGTTACTTTGTTACTGTCTTTCTATAACAGCATACAAATATCTCACTATTTGCAAAAGGAATGTTTTGAAAGCATTTCACTTCCATAAGAGAAAACCAATGCTGCTTTGACAAAGAACTAAAAGTTAAAATCTACATTTCCTACAGTGCAGCTTGGTAACATTCATAGGACCCTTCATTTTGGAGAATGGGAACGTCTTTCAAACTTCACGCCCACAGTTTGTATTTCCAGGCTCTTTGTAATCTCCAAGTCCAAGCTGAGATAAACTGATAAGGTGATGTTATAGCAATGTCATCAGGGGTTATTTTCTCAGAATTGACGGAGCTTCTCCTGAGCCACAAATTATAAAAAAAAAAAATGTTTACAGGCTGAGTAGTGCTCAACATGATGAGTAAACTGACCTTTATGTGCTAAATCAGTGGAGTGCCTGTTTAATGAAGCAACCAATTAAATCATAATCACTGGAATAATAAATGACTGGTTGGGGCCCTAGCATAGACTGTGGGCCCTAGGCAAAACATAATAAAGCTGTCATTTCAAATCAACTGGGTGCCCCAGGCCCCCCTAGTGGTTTTATATGTCCCTAAAAAGTAATTTGAACTCAGTTCTTGTCATGTCAAACTCTAAAATAAAGGCTGAGTCAAAATAGTCCTGTGCACTGACTTGGGCCCATTGATCACCATCAGCAGCATAAAAATTGACAGCAATGTAGAACTTTCCTCCTCCTACAATATAATGTCTTCAATGTTAAAGTCCTGACAAAATCTAAAATAAGTTGAAAAGTTACGCCACTGGACAGCAATGTAAACCTGGTCTGAATTCTCTCATAAAGGTGCCTGTGGAGTATTCTGTTTGATCAGCCAGCCAATTGGCTGTACTGATAAATTACTTGACTTTTACTTGTTTGTTAGTTCTTTTAGCTCATAGTTTAGACAAAAACAATAGTCTGGCAACAACTATGGCATGGGCTTAATCAAAACCACCTTGACTTGATATTCAAGGGTTATTAACATTAGTTTGCTGTAAAGAACAAGGCTATATAATTATGGTCACAGTGTTCAATTGGTACACTTCTAAATCAATTTCAAGTAACCTGTGTAGTCTACAGAATCTTTTAGGTCTGTGACTATGCAACACTAAAATATATTTTTTCTTATCAATTAAAGTTGATAATAAATTAATACAAACATGAATCAGATACAATTGTAATAGTTGAGTAATTGTCACTTTTTTAAGCAGAAAATATTAAACATTACGATAAACCTGACAGGAAGTGACTTCGTTTTAACATCTTCTTTACATGTAAAAAAATGGTAAACCCTATTTTAGTGGAATTAGTTTCTAATTTAAATTCTTTCCAAGCAAGGAGCAGCTATGAAGCAGATTAAAATTGTGATGACTTGTCACATCACATGTTTTAAAGCTCAGATTCATCACCTTAACAGAAAAAAACCCAATCATGTTGATTGTGGTTACGTGAAATGTTCTCCCTTTACAATTTTTTTTACAAATTTGTTTTGTTTTTCAATCTCTGTACATATAACAGATTCATGTTGAAAGTTAATTAGGATTTTTAAAGTGGGGAATACATATTTTTTTTAAAGCAGACATTTGTCAATCAGTCTTTGTGAAGTCTTTGTTCTTTAAAAACATTTACACATCTAAGATTTACAGCAGCACTAGATTGCATGATACTTTTAAATACTTACTATTACTTTATACTTTTTAATTAATGAATTACTAATGACCCGTTTGATGTAGACCATTGTGTGAGGTATCATCAGAGATTGTAAGTAACGAAGTACAAATACTTTGTTACTGAAGTATATTTTTCCGATATTTTTACTTTACTAATATTTTTGTGGGGACTTTTTACTTTTACTCCTTACATTTTAACACAAATACTGGTACTTTCTACTCCTTACATTTTAAAAAATTGGCAGACACGTGCCTCACACCACAAGTGGGCGCGTGCCACACGGAGAAGAAAGTGAAAGAAAAGAAAAAGAAACTAGCTGTCCAGAGGATAATCAGTTGAGATTGTGTGTGTGCATCTTTGAGAACATCGTCATATAATTTATGTTGTCAATTAATTTAAGCCTGTTGTATTGGTCTATAGTTCTGGCACATTTAAAGTAAGTTAGCTAGTGATTTTGTTGTTTGTGTTCTTTACCTGCTAGCTATGTAGCATGTTGAATCAACAGAGAGAGGTTGTCTCTGTCCGTGTTTTAACAGACACACCTCGGGCGAAGTTGGAAACCAGAATCAGCTTTAAATCCAGTCCTAATCTAGGCCTCACTAACAAGTTTCAAATCATTTCACTGGAGTTACTATATGGAGTTATTATTGTTTGCGTCATCAATACCATATTCAATCTAATTGGATGGGACTTTACTGTACGTTGCACTTGACGCACCACTAAGATGACTCGACAGATTTGACAGCATTCTGCATTTATTCGCAGCAAATCACTGGGGCTTGATGGCACTAATGTTAGCACATAGTAGCATGGATGGTGACATGATTGAAAATGAAGAAAACAGAGATTCCAGAGATTTGGTAGACAAGCAGCAAGACATTCCCAATAATCCTCGGCCTTATCTGAGAGAGATGTTGGAGATAGTAGGCATCAAGAATGACTCCTGGCCAAGGTGCTGCGTTATTCTAAACGTATGGGGAACTTCTTAATTAATGTCTGTTTAGTAATTCATATTTTATTCTTTATTTTCTTTCGTCACAATAATCATATATGTAATGTTTTAGGCCTATTGGCATACATCTATTTGCAATGTAGGCAATGGCATAAAGAGACTTTTTCCATGTCCACTGTAGTTTCTCAGTGTGCTCTCTAGTAACATGTGTGGTCCAGGTAGCTTTGTCATTCACAAGGCTATACTTTTACTTTTATACTTTAAGTAAATTTCCAAGCCTGTACTTTGTTACTTTTACTTGAGTAACAAAGTTAAAACAGTACTTCTACTTTTACTAGAGTATTTTTAACACAAGTAGCTGTACTTCTACTTAAGTAGGGGAAGTGAGTACTTTTGCCATCTCTGGGTATCATTGAACTTAGTAGAGAGTTCCTTTTTCACTGATCACGGTTTGCCCCTATAACTTTTGCAATACACCATCTCAAACGGCCCACACTCCACCGTGCGCGCTGTGTCCAATGGTTGCTCAAATGCAGCGTCGTGTGGATTGGCGCCCGTCAGTAACCCCAACGCGTGTAGAGGAGCAAGGGCCCGTCCAACGCTGCTTGCAGCTTTAATTATGTTTATTATTTCAAAGTTGGTCCATGTTATGTTGCACTGTGGTCTTTACTGTATTTCTGCATATACCCTGTGTTATGTCAGTGTTATGGCCAGATAATGATAATAATGTCAGATACTGCTCATGAGTTAGTTATCTAATTCCTCCTTATAGAGCTTTGGATAAAACCAGCAAGTAGCATTGTACTTCGTAGCCTACTTTTTCATCTACATCCATTTCAATAGATATTTTCTCATGACACCTAAAGTAGCTATTACAGTGCTACTTGAACTTTGTGCAGACAGAACTTTTGAACTGGATCTATATGCAATATTTGTATTAGATTTACAAGTCCCTGTTTGTCTTTTGGATTTAGCATCAGTTACTTTTTTCACATTTAAATAAATGGATTTAAAGCACTAAACAAACTTTTTTTTCTGTCCAGCAGGTGGCAACAAATCACCAAGATCCACAATTTTGGGCCTTGAGTCATACATACTTTGTTTTTATGTACTCGGGAGGACTCACTGAGTAACAGTAGGCTACAAATTGGATTCTCCTGGTGAAATAAAGTAAACTTACCAACCGACATCAGTAAACTACACATAGATGGTGGTGGAATATGTTGCTAATGTAGTTTAGATAACTGAATAAAAGGTAAATATAAGACTTTACTGATCTTCAGCGGGGAAATTCCTGTTGCACCAATACAACATTTGGGCTAAACTAGTAGGAACCCAAAAAATAAGATGACATAACTCAAATTCAATCAGAAATTACATTTAAAAGCTATGCACATCAATTCCTTGAACCATCTGTGGAGAAATAATGAGTCTAGTAATGCAGCTCTCATAAGCCTTATTGGAATTGTGACTAATAAGAGTCTACTGAAGTAGAGATATCATAGGTCTAAATATTTAATAAATAGTTTGAATAGAATATTATATATTTCAATATAGTATGGATTATTGCTAAAAAATAAGAAATAATAATAAAATCAATAATTAACACAAGAAACATATTTACTCTGTTGGGCTGCACAGCATTAAATGTGTCAGCAAAACCTTTATAACTCCTAAATACTAACCATCACACAGATGTGTAGCAGCACTTAATCCAGCAAAATATATGAGTTTTTTGTTTTTTTGCTTTTTTACTACAGTGCAAATAGCTACTAGCCTTAACATTGTATTCAAGATGTGTTTAAGCCTACAATATACAACGTTCCAAAAGCTTCAAAAGTTAGATCACACGCTCTTAAATTTGCCTTTCAATCCACCCTTTCTCTGGAATTAACATCCTGATCCAGAACCATGCTTTTCTGCCCGTTAAGGTTTAATTCGAAAAAACCTAGACAATATTGAACTGCATTAAACCATGAGTATCAATTTAGGGTGATTACTAAAATATGGTATGTAGGCAGGATAATAACGTTTCTCTGCTGCAGTCTTCTTACTTTATCGTCCAGCAGGTCGCGACAGATTGCCATAAAAGACAGACAGGGAAGTGGTGTATTACCATAATCATCATATTCCGGGTTTCATTAGCAGCACTATTTTCTTCAGGATCCTGAATCTCCTCAATCCCCGACAGCTGCCACACACAAGAGGGTGTTTATGAATTCAGTGGATATTAAACTCAAACAGCCAAAGTGGTTTGACTGAGGCATGGTGAGGATTATGGTGAGTTTTACAGGAACTGTGAGATGTTAGGAAACCTGATGAAAAACCAATAGATTAACCTTACAAACTTTTCTAAAATAACAAGCTCAAAAATCAATATGTAGGCCTATTGCTTCTGGCTATATAGATCACTCCTAGGCCATATTATTTATCCTGAAGCCAGGTAAATCTGTCATGTATCCTGTCATGTGGGAAGCTAGTAGACTACAATTTAATTACAAGGAGAGATTCAATTGTCCAAACAATTCCTTAATTGCCCTTAAATGTTAAATGTTGTATAAATACAAGCAGCTAAAAAAGAATTCATGAGAAACTATGAATCTAGGCAAAATGAGGACATTATTCAAGAACTATCAAATAACAAGACATTTGGACATATTGTTGTTGGTACCAAAACATTATTAAGGTTCTGTATCCTACCCAGCACTTCTTTGGATTCACATCAAGATGTCCACCACCAGACCTTACACCTAATGATTTTTCAAGCGATTTCACTGTCGCAGACACAGTTAATCTGTAGATAAACAGCAAACTTATGGAGTGCCGTCTTTTTACCTGGCAGTCATCTTCACAGGTTCAATTTCCGTGCCGGTTTCTTGGATCACGTGACTGACAGGCCGTGCTCTGATAGTCCAGAACTCGCTTCGATTGCATGCAGGCTCAATTGCTTCTGCTATTCTGGGTAGCCTGGACGTTACTATATGAATATTCAACTTAATTTTTTGATCTGAATTCGAGCAACCTGAATCTTTTTTTTTTTGGATCTGAATTTGTGACCATTGAAAAGTATTTATTGAATTTCAGGTTTTTAAAATGGAAATCAAGAATTTTCATATTTTAATTTTAAAAAGGTGAATTCAGAACAAATAAATTCAGAAACATGGTTTTCAAAGTAAAATATTTGAATATTAAACCTCTTCAGAGACACTTGAAAACACATGCTTTTCTCGCCTAAATTTTTACCCCAAAAAAATTGCTACAGTTCCCACATACTTTGGCCCTCTGGGATGGTCCTGAGGTCATTAGGAAGCTAACACTTTCAATTTTTTGTTTCTTGTGTCAGTGTGACACTAGGCCTTACTGACACAGAGCTAAAGAGGTTAGAATAGAGAATTTCTATTTCCGTCCAAGTAAATCATCTGTAAAATGATTAAAAAACACTACTGTAAGCATATTACATGGGCTACATACAAAAATAGTACCCTAGCCACATGTCTGAACTTAATACAGAAAAAAATCCTGAAAAAAATGACTCAGAAAATGGATTTTATATGAATTTATTTCTACAGATATGTCTGTGCGTTTTTCTTATTTCCTTTCAGAAAAAAAAGCCCAAAAAGTGCAAAAACTTCTCAAATTAAAAAACACATCCCCATCACTCACACACATATCTGAAATAACTACATGCACAAATTTATAGAAATAAGTCATTATAATTTGATGAAATGGTGAAATGCAATAACTAAGGCCTTATTTATGCTTTGACACAGCTGGAGCCATCACAGGGTTAAAATTTTCTGGTCAAGTTAAGTATCAATCAACTCGTCTTCTTATTGGCTACACAGGGAGGCCGGTTTCATAACAATTGCTTTTGACTGGTTGGACCAGCTCGTTTTGGATTAAAAGGATTGGATGTACTTATTCTTTGAACTGTTGGCAATGTAGGAAAAAATATTTTTTGGCGATCTTTCACCGCTGTGAATGAAGACACGAGGAGAAACGTAGGGACGCACGCTCGACTTAAGACTCTATCAGTGCAGAATCTTTCTGTCTTTCTTTACTTCAAAACATGATTATAACCGCTATAAGTCACCTTATGCTTTGTGTGGGCTTAATGGAATCATGAGACTTTAAGCTTTCTCATGATGTGCTGCATGAGCATGAGTTCATGAAGATTTAATGCTTGCAATTTATGAGTGAAGAAAACGTTTTCTACTAAAATGGAGAAAACGTCCCGGCAGCGGGACAGTGCTGGCAGAGACACTTGAAAATACATGCTTTTCTCGCCTAAATTTTTACCCAAAGAAATTGCTACAGTTCCCACAAACTTTGGCCCTCTGGGATGGTCCTGAGGTCATTAGGAAGCTAACACTCTCAATTTTTTGTTTCTAATGTCAGTGTGACACTAGGCCATACTGACACAGAGCTAAAGAGGTCACTTATTTGCTTCCATACATTTCCAATATAGGATAAAATCATGAGTCTTGCTTTACGGCGCGCTCCCGTCATCTTAATTGTTTGGTGTAAAGTGGTCAGTTCGATTCATCTTCCCGTCTTGATGTTCCGACAAACATGATCCCCTTCACTTCTCCACAGCCCTTGGTATAAATCTCAACCAGCTTTTACTCACTTCAGAATTGAATTTTGGAATTTTTTTGAGTCTATCCAAATTATTCATGAGAAAAGTATTTATATAAATGATGTACTGCAAGATTATTTCAAGGAAATGTGATTTAGCCTACATTCCATATAACCCTTTCTTTGTGTTGTATTTTCTGTATTTTGTATTTCTTTTTTTTTAAGTTTTATTTGTTTTATTGTTAAAGCAACACTAGAGAACTTTTCCCACTTTGGTCCCCCTACAGGTTGGAAGCGGAACTGTCCATTGCATTACATTATGCAAGTTTCCCAGATCGGGTAGCGGATCTGTAGTTCAAATGAACTGGACAATGTAATGTAATGGGACAATTCCGCTTCCAACCTGTAGGGGGACCAAAGCAAGAAAAGTACTTTAGTTTTGCTTTAGGTTGTAATGTTCATTGGATGGAAATGAACTTGGAAATTAATCTTTTCTATATATTTTGTAAGTATGATGCCGGATTATTCAAACACTGTATGACATATTTGTAAAAGTATACAAATAAAAAAATAAAATAAAATAAAAATGAGGGAAAGTGGGCGGAGGACACCTGCCTTTCAGCGAAGACTATATGGATCGACCGCCAGATGTAGGCTAAGCGCTATTGCTTCAAGTGCGTTTTATTATCATTCTAATTTTCAATTTATTATGGTTTTCTATCCCTGTTTTGTGTTCATTCTATCTGCTTATGTTATGCAATTTCCTTATTGTACAATAGGCCTATTTCTTGTATGAAAGGCGCAATATAAATATTTATAAAAAGTATTATTTTTTACATGTCATAAACACTTGCAGATTCATTTCAATGAGGTTTAGTAATCAGCTGCATGTGTTTCAAATTTAGAAATTTGTAATCTATATCATGATTAATCGTGTTAGTGTTTACGTCTGGCAAAAACGGAATTCCTTCCATGCATTTACAGATGTTGGAATTAAAGAAATCAGAAATATAACTATCTAGTAAATAAAACGTATAAAGTACATAGATATAGGTTATGTTACATGTCTCAGCAAAATATCTAGCTAACAATGAGGAATCTTAAAAGTTCCAATGTATTTATTCAACTTTGGCTTCTTTGGTAGTAAGCAACAGGAGTTTAAGCGGTTTTACATGACTATTACCTAACCATGGACGTATGTTCTTACGCCAAATACATAACTACAATGCATTGTGGGTGATATCAACTTCTGGAGTGACCATCGTTCACTCTCATTATTATGGATCCCACGTAACTTCTACACAAGTCCATGAAGCAGATTGATTGGTTGTGGTTAGGCATCGACCTTGAGTTGTTAAGGTTAGGATAGACAACTGGTAAGGGAATAGGACCTACACAAATCGGTTTCCTATACCTTGTGTAAGGATGGACGCAAGGCCAATTGTAGCGTGTCAATGCTATTGAAGGCTGTAGCTTCCATAGTAATGTGTCAATCTCACCAAGTTCACTTCAGTTTTCAAGACAATTGGAATGACACTTGAGATGGCAGTGGGGATTCCCCTGAGGGCAAGCACTTTGGGAAAGTGAACAAGGGCATGTTGAACTACTATTGAAATGCAGCCAAAATCAAATGTATGAGTATATTATTTGGAATTTTAAGTCTTGGTAGTAAAGTTAATTCACGTAAACATTGTCAATAACCAATTGGTGTGCAGCTCACTCCCTTGAGCACCAAACAGGAAGACGCCAACTGGCAGAGCCAGTATTGGTTATGGTTGCTGTGGCACAGCTCTAAGCTAAACACTAAAGAGGTAAAGTTCCATCCATCCATCCATCTTCATCCGCTTATCCGGTATCGGGTCACGGGGGGAGCAGCTCCAGTAGGGAACCCCAAACTTCCCTTTCCCGAGCCACATCAACCAGTTCCGACTGGGGGATCCCGAGGCGTTCCCAGGCCAGGTTGGAGATATAATCTCTCCACCTAGTCCTGGGTCTTCCCCGAGGCCTCCTCCCAGCTGGACGTGCCTGGAACACCTCCCTAGGGAGGCGCCCAGGAGGTAAAGTTGCCAATTTTCAACCCTTCTGCAGTGAGTCATCCAGTTACCGGTGGGTAAATGCGGAACTCTGGATACTTGGTGCCGTTTATCTGCATGTACGCATAAACAGAAAATCAGCAAACTTTCCCTCACGTAAACAGCTAACTCTAGCGATAGATAAGATAGCTAGCTTGGTTAATTTAAAAAACATAACAAATCTAGTTGGAGCTAATGTTAGATTGGGACCCTGCAAGATCTCCAGTCTTTACATATTATGACAAATAATGTTAGTCTTTAGATGTAAGATAGTTGTCTTTAGATGTGAGATTGTGTCAGTCTATAGTCTTTTCAAAGTATTTTCAGTCTTCAAGTGTAGACAGGTAACAGACATTTTATCTGTCAGTGGCCCCACATCACTATTGGCCTAGCAAATGTTTCTCGTTAATTTGCACCCTCTTGCATTGAAACATTTTAATTTGTTCAGGCAAAACTAAATGAAGAGATAAGACATTGATTGAATGAGTATCTGTCAAATTTTACATATAGAGACTAGATGATACAGAATAGTTTCTGGAAAGACATGTTGCTGTTACTAAAACTATATTCCATTTACCTCTATTGTTGTGGTGGAGGAAGAAATCTTAGAGGCAAATAGGCTATCTAAAACAAAAAAGATCTACATAAATACCACTAGAGGTAAGGGAGAAAGAACAGCTGTACTCAGTTTCCATTCACACCTTCTCTTGATCCAAATATTTTAGAATTCTCAAAAGCATATCATTCTTTTGCTCAACTTTCTGTTTGGTTGTTTCTTGTTTTTTTAATTGCCACTAAGTTTTCTACACAAGATCAAAACTATTTATCTTGTCAGGCGCTGTCACAGGTCTATAGGAAGCTTAGGCTACATCTACACTTCTACGTTTTCACTTTTAAGTGGTGTTTTTGAGAGATAAACAATTTCTGACCACACAAGAGTTTAAGCTCCAGTAGCAGAAATAATCTCTGATAAGACTGACTGACATCGTTGTTTCCAAAGGTCTTCGTTTATGCTTGTTTAGACTACAATGCAACCAGGGCTTGACATTAGCACCCGCCAACCAGCGAAATGCAGGTAGATTTTGGCAGTAAAACAGTCACTCTCACAAGCATGCCTTTATATTGTAACACTGGTGGCTGGAGTACTGTGCCACCGCACGACACAGGAACACAGCTGTAACCCAGTGTGCAGCCCATGGCCAAAGTACACTGGCATGTACAGCACACCAGACGAGCAGGTCGTGGCAATCCCATTAAAAAAATTCAGCGCATGCATGGGACATAGCAAGGGGAGGCAACGGTTGCGTCTATAGAAGTACAGAGACCGCTTTCTGTAACCGAGGGCGAGTGCTGGGTGCTCGAGTGACACACGCACACTCCAAACCACTTTCAATAATCATCTACACCCCTGCACTACTGAGCCTTAAAGAAGCTACTCTTCTTATGTCTGTCTTATTTGGTTACATGGAACATGGTTACATTACATTTACAAAAAGGAGCTTAACACACATTTGATGACTGCAGTGTTCTACATTTTTAGTCTTGATTTGGGTGTTTACAGTGCTCATTTACATTTAAAAGGGTTGTAAATCTGTTTTTTCAAGTTAATTGTAGCACACCATAGTGCACTTTATTCAAATAAAACGCAAATGAAAATGCTGAGTGGCTAGTAGCTTTGGAAAACCACTAGCCACAGTGGCTGGTGAGCAAAAAAAGTTAATGTCATACCCTGAATGCAAGTGTTTCCAAACTGTTCCGTCTTAGGGGCTCTGAAACGCCAGAGTAGTGTGATGCCAGGTGTAAAAATAGCTAAATCTGTTTTTAAACCAAAATGTAGTAGTGTAGATTCAGCATTAGCATTCTTGCTGTCACCATCCCATAACATCACAGTCAAGCACGGAATAAAAACACAAAGACCACTTCTTCATTTGAGGTTGTCTTTATTGATGTAGTTATCACAGTAATCATCCTGATAAGAGAAACATTTGGGTAAGAGGCAGTAAAAAGTGTGAGTTCCTCTAGGGTTGAGGTGCCTTGCTCAGAGTCTAGGTAGGGCGAGGGTGAAGAGTGTGAGGAGGAGGCTTGGCCCAACTGACCAATGCCCTTTCATTATTGCACTGCTTGCTGCAGCTCCCACAGTAGTGCAACAGGGAAAGAGTGTCAAGCAGAGAGCGTCCTGTAGCTGTTGTCCTGGGTAACTCAAACAGCAATCTGAAGAGCAGGATTATTTGAACCATTTATCTAATTTTATGCAATTTTTCAACACTTTGTTGAGTAATGACTACACTATCAGCAAGCTGGGTGAGTCTGCTCCTAGACTAAGCTGATTTATACTTCACAAATAACTGGGTGACAACAAGGAAAAGAGGGGAGACAGCTTTTAGATGCGGTGAAGGTCAAAAAGGTTAAACTTTTTAAAATAATAGTGAAATTAAGAGTGTAATGATTAACACCACTGCTTCAAACTGGAAAGTTTCTAGCCTTAATAATCTTTTTATAAAAAGGCCTTGTGTTGGTGACATCAGTGCAGGAAAACAAATTCTTAAATAAACAGCAGCTATGTGCCAGGCATGACGTGATATCTATCAGCAACCCTTACAATTTGAAATAAGCCTTCCCTGAATTTTATAGGTAGTTTTACATAAAACAATGAAAAGTAGTCTCAATTTCAATGAACAGTTAAAGGAGCTATACTCAAAATACTGAAAAACAGCATGATAGGAGTGGCTCCACACACCATTCCCCAATACATGAAATATGGTCACGCCGACATGCCATGACAAAATGTAGTAAGTATATTTGAATTATTTTTCAAAAAAGCTAATGAATGAATCAATATTCTTCAAGGTACCAATAACCTCAAGAAAATGCACTTATACATTAAAAATCAATTGAAAATAAAATGAAATTTACACTTAGATCCATTTTTAACGATCTAAGCGCACGGCATGAAGCGCATGGCCCAGGCGCCCAGCGTTAAGGATGTGTTCAAATCCACTTTTGCTAGTTTGATGGCGGAAAAAAGGGTCCGTGCACCGGGCACATGGTTCAAAAGGGTTGTACTTGGTGTCTTGATTAATTCATAGATGTGTTTTGGGTGTAACATGCAATAAACCAATCAGAGTGTTATCTCCCATTCCCTTTAACAGCCAGGCGCCTTTGTACCTTAGCGCATTACTATTATGATGGCAGATTTGTACCGTCATATTTTTATTTGTAATCTTTTGCATGTTCGTGTGCTGCTGCGTGCGCTTCCGTGTGTGTGTGTGTGTGTGTGTGTGTGTGCGCATGCTGTGCATAAGCCTAGCATATTTTCCTAATTCCCTGTTAAAATAATATAATGCTGCGCTATTGACTTTAGACTAGGTTTTTGTTGGTCAATGGCGCAATCACTTTCCGCTGCCTCAAGATAGCAATAAGCCAAGAATTCACCTGAACATACCTTCCTGTAAGACGCACGCCCAAGGGTGCACAGATGGGCGCAGGAGCATTTGCTATTTAAATGACGTGGACGCTGGATGGCAAATTGACAACTGCGTCAGTCTTAAACCAGCAAAGACACTTGCAAAGGGCGTGGGGCTGTACCGCACCGGGTGCAAGAAAGGACCTTATGCATTTTTGTAGGTGAATTTACAGTACATTCTGAATTTACCTTATATGTAAAATACAATGTACTGAATAGGAGCACTAGCTGGGCAGAACAATGCCTGTGTGACATTATCTGCACAACACACCTGAGGACGAAGATCATCCCTCATAGTCAAGACCCTATAAGCAATATTGCACTACTCTGTTAACTCTAGTGAAAGCAGAGGCAATATTGATAGGGTCTCGTCTGCAAGGTGACGTAGAAGAGACATACTTCTTTTCAAAAAGGGGAAGTTTCAATCGGACGCCATAGGTGACAGAGGAAAGAGAAGAGGGAGGTGACCTACTACTACATAAACACTAGAAGAGGACTGAAAGATCAAACTGTGCGTAGGATCGTTACTAAAAGTGTACGTACGCCCAAAAGCCAAAAATGGCGTATGCCAAAAAACAATCACATTAATAAAACCATTCGTATGCACAACTGCAAGCAATGTTCCCTTCATAAATCACAGATTACCCACAAGTGTGCGTACGTGAATCAGCCTCTTATCCCATCTAATACACGCCCATTTTTAAACCATAAACAGTCAATGGAAAGCACCTCATGAATGCTGATCAGTATGTTAATGACCCTGGCAGTTGTTCTTTCGTTACGCCAAATCTTGACGACTGGTGGGGAAAAAGCAAAAAACTTCTCAGACACTGGTAAATTGCTGCAAATTGAATTATAATTTCGGCCTGTTCTCACACAGTGAGGGAAACCTGATCTATAGACTACCTAAACTAATAACACCGTCCAAAGCAGCAACCCCGCCCGCTGCAGATAGCCAACAGGACTGAAACAGCAGCAGCTGTATAAAGTGACTTTATAGTGAAAAATCGTTACAGCGGACATTGATTTTAAACTGTATACAGTTTGGCGGAACAGTCTGAAATGTTTTGCACGGTCTTTCGCTGTACTTTTTGTTGATAAATGTCACACACGTTTCGTCTTCATATTAGAAATAAGGAAATTAATTTGGCGACGTACATGTGTTACATCAACCCGTTCTCACCGAGTTCCAAATCAGAGTAACCTGAATCCCATACAGACTCAAAGTCTGGCTAGAGAAACAGCTGTGATTGGTTGAAGTTGTGGGAAACTCCAGTCATTGGTCAAATTTGCGGAAAAGTTGCAGTGATTGGTCAAAATTGCAAGTCGCACCAAATTCACGGTGCTTGGTTGAATTTGCGTGAATTGTTGCGATTGCAACATTGCGAAATCCTGGGGGGACTGAACTGCGCTGTGCTTCAGTAGGAGCCATCAATCTAATGCTGATGTTGTGAACAAACTTTTTTGTCAACCATATAAAAATTTACTTTTTCAAATGGCCATTCAGCATAAGTATTAGAGTATTGACGGAAGCATCAACATCACGGAGAAAAATGTAAGGATGTTAAAATGATGAGTATTGC